>CP050224.2:45817380-46207380 GCA_012066045.3 Morus alba | reverse complement strand
TAGTTGCCATCATAACGAAATTCATTTGATTGATACAGGTACCTACCAATTCAACCTAGATCCAAACTATTTCATTGAATCATTAATAAAGCGATTCAGCTTGCCCCCCAAACCAAATTCTTAGAAAAAAAAAGATTTATTAAATAAAATAATATTAACATTATTAATAATTATTGAAATTATTAATAATATTATTTAAATTCTAAATTTAAAGAAAAAAAAGAAAATAGATTTATTTATGGAATTATAAAATGTCGATTAGAATGAACGATTCAAGAATATAAATAATCAAAGAATTCTCTATAATCGTGAAAGACAGAAAGTTCCTTCGCATTGAGTCATACGATTCCATTATATTGACAATTTCAAAAAATTATTCACACTATGATCATAGTATGATGACAGTTGGACAAGTATGCCCCCATCGTCTAGCGGTTTAGGACATCTCTCTGTCAAGGAGGTAGCGGGGATTTGACTTCCCTTGGGGGTCCATTTTTCATGATATTATGCATGGATTAGATATATCATGGCAAATTCTTCAGAAAATATTGTGTCTTCCACAATGGAATCTGATAAGTGAGATTTTGAGTAAGTGTTTACATAATCTTCTTCTGTCCAAAGAAATGATTCATCGAAATAATGAGTCACCATTGATATCGACACATCTGAGATCGCCAAATGTTCGGGAGTTCCTCTATTCAGTCCTTTTCCTTCTTCTTGTTGCTGGATATCTCGTTCATACACATCTTCTTTTTGTTTCTCAAACCTATAGTGAGTTATAGACAGAGTTCGAAAGGGTCAAATCTTTGATGATTCCATCATACATGATTGCGTTGTGAAAACTTCTCGATAGGTATCCTACATCTGAACTGAATTCTTTTTGGTTAAAGAATCTCTTTCTAGTTGCTCGAGAACAATTAGGAGATTCTCTAGAAGAAATACGGGGTTCTGCTTCTGGCGGCAACATGCTATGGGGTGGCGGTCCCACTTATGGGGTCAAATCAATACGTTCTAAGAAGAAATATTTGAATATCAATCTCATCGATATCATCGATTTCATAAGTATCATATCAAATCCCATCAATCGAATCACTTTTTCCAGAAATACAAGACATCTAAGTCATATAAGTAAAGAGACCTATTCATTGATAAGAAAAAGAAAAAAGGTGAACGGTGATTGGATTAATGATAAAATAGAGTCATGGGTCTCGAATAGTGATTCGGTTGATGATAAAGAAAGAGAATTCTTGGTTTAGTTCTCCACCTTAATGACAGAAAAAAGGATTGATCAAATTCTATTGAGTCTGACTCAGAGTGATCATTTATCAAAGAATGACTATGGTTATCAAATGATTGAACAACCGGGAGCAATTTACTTACGATACTTAGTTGACATTCATAAAAAGTATCTAATGAATTATGAGTTCAATACATCCTGTTTAGCAGAAAGACGGATATTCCTTGCTCATTATCAGACAAGCACTTATTCACAAACCTCTTGTGGAGCTAATAGTTTTCATTTCCCATCTCATGGAAAACCTTTTTCCCTCCGCTTAGCCCTATCCCTCTCTAGGGGTATTTTAGTGATACGTTCTATAGGAACTGGATGATCCTATTTGGTCAAATACCTAGCGACAAACCCCTATGTTCCTTTCATTACAGTATTTCTGAACAAGTTCCTAGATAACAAGCCTAAGGGTTTTCTTATTGATGATAGTGACGATATCGACCGCGACCTTGATACGAAGCTGGAGCTTCTAACTATGATGAATGCGTTAACTATGGATATAATGCCGGAAATAGACCGGTTTTATATCACCCTTCAATTCGAATTAGCAAAAGCAATGTCTCCTTGCATAATATGGATTCCAAACATTCATGATCTGGATGTGAATGAGTCAAATTACTTATCCCTCGGTCTATTAGTGAACTATCTCTCCAGGGATTGTGAAAGATGTTAGAAATATTCTTGTTATTGCTTCGACTCATATTCCCCAAAAAGTGGATCCCACTCTAATAGCTCCGAATAAATTAAATACATGCATTAAGATATGAAGGCTTCTTATTCCACAACAACGAAAGCACTTTTTCACTTTTTCATATACTAGGGGATTTCACTTGGAAAAGAAAATGTTCCATACTAATGGATTCGGGTCCATAACCATGGGTTCCAATGTACGAGATCTTGTAGCACTTACCAATGAGGCCCTATCGATTAGTATTACATAGACGAAATCAATTATAGACACTAATATAATTAGATCCGCTTTTCATAGACAAACTTGGGATTTGCGATCCCAGGTAAGATTCGTTCAGGATCATGGGATCCTTTTCTATCAGATAGGAAGGGCTGTTGCACAAAATGTACTTTTAAGTAATTGCTCCATAGATCCTATATCTATCTATATGAAGAAGAAATCATGTAACGAAGGGGATTCTTATTTATACAAATGGTACTTCGAACTTGAAACGAGCATGAAGAAATTAACGATACTTCTTTATCTTTTGAGTTGTTCTGCCGGATCGGTCGCTCAAGACCTTTGGTCTCTACTCGAAATCGATGAAAAAAATGGGATCACTTCTTATGGACTCGTTGAGAATGATTCTGATCTAGTTCATGGCCTATTAGAAGTAGAAGGCACTCTAGTGGGATCCTCGTGGACAGAAAAAGATCGCAGCCAGTTTGATAATGATCGAGCGACATTGCTTCTTTGGCCCGAACCAAGGAATCCCTTAGATATGATGCAAAATGGATCTTGTTCTATCGTTGATCAGAGATTTCTCTATGAACAATACATAATATACTCTTATATTCTATATTCTTTAGTATTGTATATACTCAATACTCACTTAAGTAGAATTTTATTCTATTTTATTAGAATAGTATAATATATCTTTATAATAGGTTAAAATGTTAATATAACAACAAATACAACAATAAATAACAGGTACAAATATTAAATTGAGGTACTCATTCTATGACAACTATCAGTAACTTACCCGTTATTTTTGTGCCTTTAGTGGGCTTAGTATTTCTGGCAATTGCAATGGTTTCTTTATCTCTTCTTGTTAAAAAAAAACAAGATTTTTTTAGATATTATGGGATTAAATCTTATCTATTTTTTTTTTAAAGACTTAGGCTTACTTGGATCATAGCACAATTATAGATGAATACTATATGGTAGCGGCGGGAAATTCTTTGGCACTGAATCGAGGTAGTCAGGAAGAACAGGATGTTCCGGCTCGATACCGTCAAGAATTATTGACTATTGAGTGGGAATAGGTTCATCTTCGAAGTATTTTTTCCTTCCAATATTTTTCTATTGGAGCTTCCCTTATTCCTTTTATCGAGCATAATGATGTGAATCGTGCTTTAATGAGTTATTATATATATTATGAGTGATACGGCAAATATGCATTCGATTTATAAAATATAAAAAATTTTTTGTTATTATAAGGTTATAACAAATATTTAGTTTGTTTTGCCTTTTATTTGCCTTTTATTATCATAATCATATTGGATCGACTACAATTTTGATATCCAAAAAATAAAAATTTTTGTGGGCGAATATTTACTCTAATTTAATATTCAGTTTATCATATTAGTTCATGGCATGACTTGACTCCTCTTAACTGAGACGGGAGATCCAATGCTTGAAGTAGGAATCAATTTGATTCCACCATACATATTAGGTTGGGTGGGTCAGGTCATATTTAAAGAGTATTTAAAGAGTGGCTCGGTCATCAATAGGCCTCTCCCCAAGTAGGATTCGAACTTACGACCAGTCAGTCAATAGCCGACCGCTCTACCACTGAGCTACTGAGGAGCTCTCACTGAATTTCATGCCATTTTGCGAGCATAAGATAAAAGAATGAACGAAAAGTTAAAATGTATGATGTTATCAAGTTATGAGCTCATGCATATTCTTATTGTTGCTATATCATGCATTATTCTACTTATTGGGCTCTCGCTCACTTATTTTTATGGTGATGTAGATAAGGGTACATCTCAGCATTAGTTATGGACTAGATGGTAGGCTCGCGCAATCTTGAGGACTAAGACAGGTGTATATGGACTAACAGACCTGTATTTTGGAGGCCCTCATTGTACTTGGGGATTGTGTGAGCCTGAGAAGGTATACACAATATAAGGCTGAGCCTATTTTGGATAGATGTATTATATTATATATGTTTGGCTAGCCTGTATTTTCTTATTTAATACGTATTACATGTTAGGTTAAGTTTAAGGGAAGGTTAAGAAGTAATACTACTTAATATGACTAATTGTATAATTTAGAGTCATATTAGGGGGGGTGTTACATTAGTGGTATCAGAGCAAGGTCAGTTCTATAGACTATCCATATACAGTAAGTTTATGTTTGTAATGCACATTATTATGTATTGTTGTCCATATTGTTTATATTTGCATTGGCCATTTATTGTGAATGTAGGTGAGAAAGGATAATTTTAAGTGCAGGAAATCGTGGTAAGGACCAGAAATCAGGATGAGCATTGCGGGGAAAGTGGCACCTCTCATGAGAGAGAAAACAGAGATACTGATGAGTCCAATAGTAGAGATGCCCGCCTTGATAGGCTTACTGATGCATTAGAGAGGTTTTTATAGCAGCCGACTAAGTTACAGACTGATCACTCTGCTCCACTCCTGCCATTATTTTCTTCTCCATCCCCGCCATTGTCTTCAGCTCCACCACCACCACCATCATCATCAATTCCACCAACTCCTCCACCACCACCACCATCATCTTCAATTCCACCAACTACTCCACCACCACCACAGGCATCACCAAGACCACGTCCTCCACTTCCTCCAGCCACAGTGATACTAGATGTTGTTGGTGAGTGATTCCTTAAGTATAAGCCCCCAATTTTTTAAGGCACGGGTGATTCCAAGACTACAGAAAATTGGATACGTACCATGGAGCGGTTATTTGACTGTGCTAGGATTCCCAATACTGATGAGGTATACGGTGCAATTATGATGCTCAGAGAGGATGCAAGTTACCAGTGGGACTCTATTATACCCCTGTATGATATCCACACTATGCCATGGGAGATTTACGGGGACATACTAGAAAAGAAATTTGTGACTACTGCAACTAAAGACGAGAAGGGAAGGGAGTTTGCAAATCTTAAACAAGGTTCAATATCAGTGGCTAAATATCTGAGGAAATTTGATGAGCTATCTCGATATGCCCCTCATATGTGTAGTAATAAGAAGCAAAAGATTGATTAGCTTTTGTATGGTTTGAATCCAGTAATCCACAAGGATTTGGAAGTGGCTGATCTAGAAGGAGCAAATTTTGCTAAAATGGCCAACAAGGCATTAAGGGTTGATAAGGCATAGAAGAAGGTGCTAGAGGTAAATAGGGAAGAAAGAGATAAATAAGATATGTATAAAGGTAATCAAAGTAGAGGATTTCAGCTTAAGTTGCAGGGAAATAGATATAAAGGACCTCAACAACAACAACAACAACAACATCAAAAACAACAAAGACCTTAATGGAATCAAGGAGGTCAGAAAAGGCAGGGTAATTAGAATCAGGGGTCACAAAATCATGGAAAAAGAGCTAGAGGAGCAAGATAGTAGACCCAGACATCATCCTCAGAAGCCTCGAGGACTTAGTGCCCCAAGTGTGGAATGTTTCATCTTGGAGAGTATAGGCAGGGAGTATGTTATAATTGTGGTAAGCTAGGACACTACACTAAGGAGTGTCCATTAGCTCTAGGTGATCAACAGAAGAGAGTACCTACTAGGGTTTTTGTATTCACATAGGCTGAGGCTGCAGCACGTCCATCAGTTGTTACAGGTGAGATACTTATTCATGGTATCATTGCATGTACATTAATAGATTTAGGAGCCACTCATTCATTTCCATCCAAAGAGTATGTGAGAAGATTGGGCCAACAGACATATAAACTTAAGGTGCGATACAGTGTTACTCTTCCATCTGGGAAATTATGTAGTCAAGTCAGATGCTATGAGCTTGTCCTGTAGTGATTGATGGGAGAGAGTTATTTATGGATCTAGTGGTGCTAAACATGACAGATTATGAGGTAATTTTAGGGATGGATTGGTTAACAAAGTATAACGCATGCATCGACGGTAGAAAGAAAATTGTAATGTTTAGACCTTTTGAAGGAGAAGAGTTCTCATTTATGGGTATAATGAGTAGTTTGAGGACTCCTATAATCTCTGCTTTGAGGGCTAGGAGGCTATTGGATAGTGGTTTTGTGGGTTTTCTTGCTTGTGTTGTTGATAACCTAGTAGAGGAGAAAGTTAAACTAGAAGATGTTTTGGTAGTCAATGAGTTCATAGAGGTGTTTCCAGAAGATTTACCAGGGTTACCACCAAGAAGAGAGCTTGACTTTGAGATTAAGTTAGTACGTGGTACAACTCCTATTTCCAAGACACCATACAAAATGGCACCACTCGAGTTGAAAGAATTGAAGGTTCAGTTACAAGGATTATTGGACATAGGATTCATTAGACCAAGTGTTTTTCCCTGGGGTGCTCTAGTGTTATTTGTGAAGAAGAAGGATGGGACAATTAGGCTATGTATTTATTAAGGGAACTCAATAAAGTGACAGTAAAGAATAAGTATCCTTTGCCTCGAATTGACAATTTGTTTGAGCAATTACAGGGAGCCACGGTGTCTTTCAAGATAGATTTGCGATCCGGATATCACAAGTTGAGGATAAAGGAGGATATGTACCAAAGAATGCCTTCCGTATGAGATATTGGCATTATGAGTTCTTAGTTATGCCATTTGGTTGACTAATGCTCCAGCGGTGTTTATGGATCTGATGAATAGAGTATTTAAGGATTTCTTGGATAACTTTGTACTCGTTTTCATTGACAACATCCTTATCTACTCTCATTCGAGGGAGGAGCATGCTGAGCATCTAAGAATAGTACTAAGAACTCTTAAGGAAAAACAGTTATATGCCAAGTTTAAGAAGTGTGAATTTTGGTTGGAGATAGTAGCATTTCTTGGTCATGTGGTTTCAAGGGATGGAATTTCAGTGGATCCTAGTAAGGTAGAGGTGGTGACTAATTGGCCAAGACCAACCAATGCCTCAGAAATTCAAAGTTTTCTTAGATTGGCAGGGTATTACAAGAGATTTGTTGAAGGGTTTTCGAAGATTGCCAATCCTTTCACGCAATTGACCATGAAGAATGTGTAGTTTAAGTGGTCTAATTCCCGTGAAAATAGTTTTCAAGAGCTAAAGAATAGATTAGTGACGGCCCTAATTCTCACTATCCCTATAAATGATAAGGGGTTTGTGGTATATAGTGATGCCTCTAGGAATAGGTTGGGGTGTGTATTAATGCAAGAAGAAAAAGTTATAGCTTAGGCCTCACGTCAATTAAAAGATTATGAGAAAAACTACCCAGCTCATGATTTGGAGTTAGTTGCTATGGTGTTTGCATTGAAGATAGGAAGACATTACTTGTATGGTGAAAGGTGTGAGATTTACATAGATCATAAGAGTTTGAAGTATCTCATCACTCAAAAGGAGCTGAATATGAGACAAAGGTGGTGGTTAAAGCTGATAAAGGATTATGATTGTGTCATTAACTACCATCTTGATAAGGCTAATATAGTGGCAGATGCTTTGACCTGTAAATTTTCTAGAGTGTATGAGTATGTCAACTATGTCGCTGATTTAGATACCATTGGCGAGGGACTTACAAAATTTGGAATTGGAGATTATACCTTATGAATTAATACAGAGACTTTTTGCATTGACGTTACAACCAACATTGTTAGAGAAAATAAAGTAGAAACAAAGTTCGTATCCTTATCTTTGTCGTTTAAGGAGTAAAATTGTATCGAGAGAGTAAGAGCTTTAAGATCACTAGTGATGGAGTAATCAGACTTGGAACTAAGCTTTGTGTTCCAAATGATGATTCTCTTAAGAAGGAAATAATGGAGGAAGCTCATAATACTCCTTATTCGATTCACCTTGGTACAAGTAAAATGTATAAGGACTTAAAAGTTTATTATTGGTGGCCAAAGATGAAAAGAGATGTTGTCAAGTTTGTCAGAGAGTGTCTCACTTGTCAGCAAGTAAAAGGTGAGCATCAGAGACCGGAAGGTACGTTGCAACCACTGGAAATTCCAAAATGGAAAATGGGAGGATATTGTGATGGATTTTGTAATTGGATTACTAAGGACTAAGGACAGATATGACTCAATCTAGGTGATCATTAATAGATTAACTAAGTTGGCCCATTTTCTTGCAATTCATACAACCTACTCCATGGATAAATATGCCTAAATATATGTAAAGGAAATTGTTCGATTGCATGGGGTACCAGCCATTATTGTCTTCGACAGAGGTTCTCAGTTTACCTCCCATTTTTGGAAGAGCTTGCATCGAGCAATGGGTACCAAGTTAGCTTTCACTATAGCTTTCCATCCCCAAACAGATGGCCAATTAGAAAGAACTATTCAGATTTTGATGGATATGTTAAGAACACGTGCTCTTCATTTCCAAAAGTCTTCGGATGAGTACCTACCTCTGGCTGAGTTGCAAATAATAATAGTTATCAGGCTCCTATTGGTATGGCGCCTTATGAGGCTCTGTATGGTAGAAAATGTAGATCCCCAATCCTTTGGGATGATATGGCTGAAATGGAATACCTTGGTCCTGATTGGGTACATAAAACTGAGGAACCAATTCAAAAGATCCGCAAGAGAATGTTAGTTGCTCAAAGTAGATAGAAAAGCTATGCAGATGCTAGAAGAAGAAATGTGGAATTTGAAGTGGGAGACAAAGTTTTCTTACAGATTTCACCAATGAAGGGAGTGAAAAGATTTGGTGAGAAGGGAAAGTTAAGTCCCAGATACATTGGTCCCTATGATGTAGTGGAAAGAATTGGAAAGGTGGCATACAGATTAGCTTTGCCATCATCTTTGGGTAGTGTACATGATGTCTTCCACATATCTCTGTTGAGGAAATATGTTCCTAGCCCCTCACATGTGCTAAAACAAGAAGATGTGGAGCTTAATGAGGACTTGACTTATGAGGAACAACCTATTCAGATCTTAGACAGGAAAGAAAAAGAATTGAGAAACAAGAAAATCTCACTAATCAAAGTCTTATGGAAAAGTCAATCAATGGAGGAAGCAACATGGGAATCAGAAGATGATGAGTGCGTAATTTATGCACTCATTCGGTACTCCTGTAGCTACTTTCAGCGTGTTTTTCCTCAAGTTTTTATATGGATTTGATGATTTTCCCTTGAGTGTGCAGTAATGGGTAAATCGCTGAGTTTTGAAGCATTTTCGATCAGAAAGACAAAGAATGAGATACAAAGAGGAGATGAACCTGCCTTCAAAGTGAACGGACAATGCCTTAAACACTATTTTGGAGGCTAGGTAGAGAAGATTATGAGTTTTAAGCTCATTGAGGACATTTGAAGCATAAGGTACTATGTCTAGCTAAGGACTTTAAACGTAGTGCTTCGTGGGAGGCAACCCACATATGATTTTTCTTCGATTCTATGTCAAATAGGTTTCATTGTAAAAAAAAAAAATATAAAAAAAATAAATTGAAAGGCGCTAAACAAGAGAGGGGAATAGAATGACAGGCGATATGTCACTTGAAAATTGGTGATCTATCGCCTGAACAATGACGAAAAAAAAGAAGCAAAACAAGAGAAAGGGACAGAACTACAGGTGATATGTCACCTGTAAAAAGGCGATATATCGCCTAAAGGATTTCGACAGCCATATCAGTCTCTGGGAACCTCAAATGGTGAGCCCGACGGTGGAATTGATGATGCTGGAGGAGGTATGGCCGATAACAATTAGACTAGCCGGGAGGTATTGTTTCTCTTTCCTCTTCCCTTTGAGTTTTTTTTACGTCGAACAGTGGGGACACTTGTTTCTTTTAAGTTTGGGAATATCATTTTCTTTTCTTTTCTTATCCTCTCTACCTTTTGATGTTCTTTTTGTGGGGTAGTTAGGTTTCAATTTATTTTGAGATTTTGATGTTTTATTTATCTTGCCATTTGTACCGAACTAAGTGTTGTATTATATATGACCTTGGGCTTCGATAATGACTTCATGTTAAAGCCCTCTTCTTTCATTCGGTATGTGTTTCTATATCTTTGACTGTGTGCTTGATCTATCATGCTTGCTTTTGATGTTGTTATCTCTATTTCTGAGCACATGTCTATCTGCTTTTCCTTATACGCTATGTGGCTTTGTGTGCAATTTCGAGACTTTTTATCGCAATGAGAATGCTAGAACTTACCTAAATGACTTTTCGAGGTGAAATCCTAGGTCTTTGTTGTGTTGATAGGATAGAGGCCCTCTTTGGACTGTTTGAACCAAAAAGCTAACCCGAGCAATATGTTATCCATAGAGTCCCTCTTTGAGCCGAAAAAAAAACCGCATTCATTTATTTTACTGCCTGATAATGCAAGCCTTGCAATGTATCAAACATTACCTTCACCCACTCACCTTAGCATCACACGTGACCCTTTCACCGAGCGTCGAACGCCTAGCCAGCGAGAGTCGTTAAGTAAGGAGTTTTCTAAGACCGTCCTTGAACCTTTATATTCATTCCTCGCCGTTCTAAATGCAAATTTGACTTCATGTTTCAAAAAAAAAAAAAAAGAATAAAAAAAAAAAAAAAAAAAAAAAAAAAAAAAAAAAAAAAAAAAAAAAGAAGATTTCAAGTTTAGGGATCGATCATAGTGGGGGGTAGTGTTTATGGACGTTACATTCGAAGGTGAAGAGGCGAATCTAGAAGTAAAGGGCATTGGTTTCTATTTGGTGAACGGAGGAGTCTATTATTGCCACCGTGCTTGTCTAGGGTGAGTTTGCTTTTCTTTTTCTGATTCTCATCTATCCTTAACCCCAGCCTAACGTTACAAGCCGAGTAAAGTACTCTTGATCTCCATGAAATTTGACCTACATTAGTGGAGCTGAGTCAGGCGGGTGAGCCTATGGTTGTTCTGTTTTTAATGTTTATCTTGCGATTTGTCTTGATGCACATAAGTCACATTTGTGTTTTGGTCTTGTAGAGATGATTTGCACACACTTACACAGAGATAACAGTGTCAGAAGTTGAGTATTGGTGGATTGAAATTCTAGTCCTTCTCCAGATTCACATGTCGAGTGGGTGAAGAGGTGTTTGGTATTTTGAGATAATATGCCTAAAGTCTATGTCTACACCCTCAATCGGCTCACCTTTATTTCTTTTGTTTTGCTTTTAGTTCACCATTTTAGGTTGTGTCATTTGTGTTCATTTGTCCATTTCCCATTTTGTGTTTTGTTTTATGTTAGGTTTCTCTGCTTGAGGACAAGCAGCCGTTCAAGTTTGGGGGTGTGATGAGTGCGTAATTTATGCACTCATTTGGTACTCCTTTAGCTAGTTTTAGCGTGTTTTTCCTCAAGTTTTTATGTGGATTTGACGATTTTCCCTTGAGTGTGTAGTAATGGGTGAAATCACCGAGTTTTGAGGCATTTTGGATCAAAAAGACAGAGAATGAGACGATTCGGCGCCTTTAGATGGCAATGCGGCTCGAAAAGGAGCAAATTCCAGCAAACCTGTATGAAGGGACAGCAAGAGTCGCGATATGTCGCCTGTTCTAAGGGATATGTCGCCTCCTAATTTTAATAAAAACACGTGTTTTCCCTTATGTTGGCGCGGATTTTTATGAAAAGTCAGAATTGGCTTCTTGGGAGGCGTGCTGGACGTGGAATATAAAAGGGGAGACTAAAAACTGAAGAGAGGGAGAAAAAAAGGATTTGCAAAGGAAGAAAAACTGAATCGGAGAGGATTCGGGGGAAATTGGAGCAGTTCTTCAAGAATTCCAAGCGTTCTTTCTTCTCTTTCTTCTTGTATTTTTCTGGATTTTGAATATTATTTTGAGACTGTGAACCACATGATGTGTGGCTAATTTTCTTATTTGTTAGGGTTTAGGTGAATCTCTATTTATGATTATTGTTTCGACATTTTAATGTGCATTTAGTTAAAGCTCTTCATTTCTTTCGTGTTCTATTTTGAATTATTGCTACCAAATCTATAATTTACATATTGTTATGCTTTATGAGATTTTGAATTGGGCAAATTTAGATTGTGAGGATTAATACTCGAGAGGGGAACGTTCAAGCAATCAAGAAACTGGTAGAATAACTTAGGTTGGTATGAGGTCGAGAGATAAACATTGCCTAGGTAGCCGAAACAATTTTAGGTTGTGAAATTAAGAAGTAGAATTCCAGGAATTGTTTCTAGAGTGGAACTTAATGAAGGTAGGGGTGAATAGTTGTATAGAGATATAGGCTTGATATCGCCTACAGATTCTTTATGCAGCACTCGAGAGAGGGTATAAGGATACACATCACTCTAGGTTCTTGAGAATGTTGAGTTAGGTTAGGCACATTACTACAGAGAAACATAATCGAAATAGAGTGAAGTCAAGACCCTATCATTTTCATTATATTGATTTCTTGTTTTAATTTTAGCTCGTGTTATTCATTACAGTCATCTTTGCTTTTGATTTAGTTTTCCTTTATTTTAGTTTTTCTTTGAGTTTATCACATCCAAATTTGATCGCTTAGATAAAGTTAATATATGATATTCACAATAGTTAGTTTACATTCTTAGCGTCAATCCTCGTGGGACGATATCAGTCTTCAGACCACTTTAGGTTTTTTGAGTTTTTTTAGGATATATTTATGGTTATTAGGGGTTTTGAGGTTTTTTAGGGGTTTTAGGGTTTTTTAGTGTTTTTAGGGTTCTTTAAGGGTTTTTATGGGTTTTTATAAGGTTTTTAGGGGTTTTAGGCTTTTTAAAGGTTTTTAGTATTTTTAGGGTTTTTAGGGTATTTTAGGATTTTTTTAACGTTTTTTGAGTTTTTAGTGTTTTCAGTATTTTTTTTTTTGGGTTTTAGGTTCTTTTTGAGGGTTTGATGCTTTTTTAGGGTTTATATAGGGGTTTTTTTAAGGCTTTTAAAGGTTTTTAGTGTTTTTTTTAGATTTTTTGTGTTTTGAGTGTTTTCGGGTTTTTATCGGTTTTTTAGGGTTTTTAGGCTTTTTAAGGAGTTTTAGGGTATTTTTGGGTATTTTTGGGTTTTTAGGGTCTTTCATGGTTTTTATGCTTTTCAGGGGTTTTAGTGGATTTTAGCCTTTTTTTAGGTTTTTTGAGCTTTTCGTGTTTTTAGCGTTTTTTTGGTTTTTAGGGTCTTTTATGGTTTTTATGCTTTTTTAGGGTTGTTTTAGGGTTTTCTAGGCTTTTTAAAGATTTTTAGGGTATTTTAGGGATTTTTAGCTTTTTTGGGGTTTTTGTGTTTTTTGTGTTTTTAGGGGTTTAAGGCTATATTTATGGTTTTTAGATTTTTTTAGGATTTTTCGGGTTTTTAGGGTATTTTAGGGTTTTTTAGGCTTTTTGAGTTTTTAGTGTTTTTAGTGTTTCTTTTGGGTTTTTATGGTCTTAATATGGCTTTTATGCTTTTAAGGGGTTTTATAGGGTTTTTAGGCTTTTTCAAGGTTTTTAGGGGTTTTAGGGTATTTTAGGGTTTTTTTTTAGGTTTTTTGTGTTTTTAGTGTTTTTGGGGTTTTTAAGGGTTTTTAGGGTTTTTTGGGTTTTTTAGGGTTTTTAGGTTTTTAGGCTTTTTTAGGGTTTTATGATTTTTAGCATTTTTATAGGGTGTTGAGGGTTTTTTAGGCTTTTTAAAGGTTTTTAGGGTTTTTTAGGGTATTTAAGGGTTCTTTTAGTTTTTTGTGTTTTTCGGGTTTTTAGGGTCTATTTATGGGTTTTAGGGTTTTTTAGGTTTTTTAGGCTTTTTAGAGTTTTTAAGGGTTCTTCGGTTTTAGGATATTTTAGGGGTTTTTAAGTTTTTTTGGGTTTTTTATGTTTTTAGTGTTTTTAGCGTTTTTAGGGTATATTTATGGTTTCTAGGGGTTTTGAAGTTTTTTTTTGGATTTTTTAGGGTTTTATGGGTTTTTTGTGTTTTTAGGGTTTTTTTAGGATTTTTAGGCTTTTATGCCTTTTAGGGTTTTTATGGTTTTTTAGCATTTTTATTGGGTTTTTAGGCTTTTCAAAGGTTTTAAGGATTTTTTAGGGTTTTTGTTTTTTTTTTTTTTAGTTTTTTTTTGTGTTTTTAGGGTTTTTAGGGTCTATTTATGGTTTTTTGAGGTTTTTAGGTTTTTAAGGATTTTTAGGGTTTTTTAGGATATTTAGGGCTTTTTAGGTTTTTAGTGTTTTTAGAGTTTTTACGCTTTTACGCTTTTTAAGGGTTTTATGGTTTTTTTGTGGTTTTATAGGGTTTTCAGGGTTTTTCAGGCTTTTCAAAGATTTTTCAGGTTTTTTTAGGGTTTTTTAGGTTTTTTGAATTTGTTGAGTTTATAGGGTTGTTTATGCTTTTTAAAGGTTTTTATCTTTTTGGCTTCTTAGGGTTTTTTTAGGTTTTTTGACTTTTTTGTGTTTTTAGTGTTTTTAGGGTTTTTAGGGTATATATATGGTTTTTAGGTTTTTTTAGGGTTTTTAGTGTATTTTAGGGTTTTTTAGGTTTTTTGAGTTTTTATTGTTTTTATTGTTTTTTAGGGTTTTAGGGTCTTTTATTGTTTTTATGCTTTTTAGGTTTCTTATAGGATTTTTAGGCTTTTTAAAGGTTTTTAGGGTTTCTTTTTAGGTTTTTTGAATTTTTTTTTTTTTTGTGTTTTAGTGTTTTTAGGGCTTTTAGGGTATATTTATGGTTTTTAGGGTTTTTAGATTTTTTTTTAAGGATTTTTCAGGTGTTTTTAGGGTTTTTATGGTTTTTATAGGCTTTTTAGGGTTTTTAGGCTTTTTAAGGGATTTAACGTTTTTAGGGTATTTTAGGGTTTTTCTAGGTTTTTTGTGTTTTAGTGTTTTTAGGGTCTATTTATCGTTTTTAGGGTTTTTTTTAGGATTTTTTAAGGGTTTTTTGGATTTTTTAGGGTATCTTAGGATTTCTTTAGGTTTTTTGTTTAGGTTTTTTAGGGTCTATTTTTGGTTTTTAGGTTTTTTTTTAGGATTTTTAGGTGTTTTTAGGTTTTTAGGGTATTTTATGTTTTTTTTAGGTTTTTTGAGTTTATTGTTTTTTTTTCGGATTTTTTGGGTCTTCTTATAGTTTTTATGCTTTTTTAGGGTTTTTAAAGGGTTTTTAGGGGTTTTAATGGTTTTTAGGGTATTTTAGGGTTTTTTAGGGTTTTTTAGGCTTTTTGAGCTTTTTGTGTTTTTAGTGTTTTTAGGGTTTTTAGGGGTTTTGAGCTTTTTTAGGATTTTTTAGGGTTTTTAGGGTTTTTAGGGGTTTTATGATTTTTAAGGCTTTTAGGGTTTTTAGGGTATTTTAGGGTTTTTTAGGGTTTTTGAGTTTTTAGTGTTTTTTTTTTTGTTTTTAGGGTCTTTTATGGTTTTTATGCTTTTTTAGGGTTTTATAGGGTTTATTAGGCTTTTTAATGGTTTTTAGGTTTTTTATGGTTTTTGGTGTAATTTAGGGTTTTTTTAGGTTTTTTGAGTTTTTTGTGTTTTTAGGATATATTTATGGTTTTTAGGGATTTTCAGGTTTTTTAGGATTTTTTAGGGTTTTTAGGGGTTTTAGGTTTTTTTTAGTGTTTTTAGGGTTTTTTTATGGGTTTTTAGTGTTCTTATAGGGTTTCTTAGGCTTTTTAAAGCTGTTTAGGGTATTTTGAGGTTTTTTTTAGGTTTTTTGAGTTTTATGTATTTTACTGTTTTTAGGGTTTTCAGGGTATATTTATGGTTTTTAGGATTTTTTAGGATTTTTAGGGAATTTTTTGGTTTTTTTACATTTTTTGAGTTTTTAGTGTTTTTTGTGGTTTTAGGGTCATTTATGGGTTTTATGCTTTTTAGGGTTGTTATAGGGTTTGTTAGGCTTTATAAAGGTTTTTAGGGTCTTTTAGGGTTTTTAAAGGTTCTTAGGGTTTTTTTTTTAGGTTTTTTGTATTTTTAGTCTTTTTTTGGGGTTTTAGGGTTTTTATAAGGTTTTTAGGTTTTTTTGGCTTTTTAAAGTTTTTAGGGGTTTTTAGACTTTTAGGGTATTTTAGGGTTTTTTTAGGTTTTTTGAGTTTTTAGTGTTTTTTTTTGTTTTTATAGGGTTTTTAGGCTTTTAAAGGTTTTAGGGTTTTTTTAGGGTTTGTTTAAGTGTTTTGAGTTTTTTGTGTTTTTAGTGTTTTTAGGGTTTTACTTATGGTTTTAAGGGTTTTTAGGTTTTTTAGTATTTTTTAGGGTTTTTTTAGGGTTTTTATTGGGCTTTTAGGGTTTTTTAGGCTTTTTAAAGTGTTTTAGGGTTTTTTAACTTTTTTGAGTTTTTAATGTTTTTAGTGTTTTTAGGGTTTTTTGGGCATATTTATGGTTTTTAGGGGTTTTGAGGTTTTTTTAGGATTGTTTAGCATTTTTATAGGTTTTTAGGGGTTTTTATGGTTTTAAAGGGGTTTTAGGGTATTTTAGGCTTTTTAGGATATTTTAGGGTTTTTTATTTTTATTTTTTTTGTGTTTTTAGTGTTTTTAGGGTTTTTAGGTTATACTTATGGTTTTTAGGTTTTTTAAGGATTTTTTAGGGTTTTTCTTTATGGTTTTTAGGGTTTTGTAGGTTTTATGATTTTTATGGTTTTTAGCATTTTTATAAGGGTTTTTAGGGTTTTTTATGCCTTTTAACGGTTTTTAGGGTATTTTAGGGGTTTTTTGAGTTTTTAGTGTTTTTAGGGTTTTTAGGGTCTATTTATGATTTTTAGGAGTTTTTAGGTTTTTTAAGGCTTTTTATGGTTTTTGCAATTTTTTAGAGGTTTTTAGTGTTTTTAGGGTTTTAAGGCTTTTATGATTCTTAAGGGTTTTTATGGTTTTTAGGGTTTTTATCGGGTTTTTAGGGTTTTTATGCTTTTGAGGATTTTTAGGGTATTTTAGTGTTTTTTTGTGTTTTTAGTGTTTTTAGTGTTTTTTTTTTTTTTTTTTTTTTTTTTTGGTTTTAGGCTCTTTTATGGGTTTTATGCTTTTGAGGATTTTATAGGGTTTTTTTTTGGCTTTTTAGGGTATTGTAGGATTTTTTTTTTTTTTTTTTTTTTTTGTGTGTTTTAGGGTTTTTAGGGTATACTTATGGTTTTTAGGTTTTTTAAGGATTTTTTAGGGTTTTTAGGGTTTTGTAGGTTTTAGGGTTTTTATGGTTTTTAGCGTTTTCATAAGGGTTTTTAGGGTTTTTTATGCCTTTTAACGGTTTTTAGGGTATTTTAAGGGTTTTTTGAGTTTTTAGTGTTTTTAGGGTTTTTAGGTTTTTTAAGAATTTTTATGGTTTTTACAGTTTTTTAGAGGTTTTTAGTGTTTTTAGGGCTTTAAGGCTTTTATGACTTTTAAGGGTCCTTATGGTTTTTAGGGTTTTTATCGGGTTTTTAGGGTTTTTTATGCTTTTAAGGGTTTTTATGGTATTTAAGGGTTTTTATCGGGTTTTTAGGTTTTTTTTTATGCTTTTAAGGGTATTTTAGGGGTTGTAAGGATTTTTTAGGATTTTTAGGGTTTTAAAGGGGTTTTAGGCTTTTTAGGCTTTTTAATGGTTTTTAGGATTTTTTATTGTTTTTAGGGTATTTTAGGATTTCTTTAGGTTTTTTTTTTTTTTTTTTTGTTTTCCTTGTTTTTAGGGTCTATTTTTGGCTTTTAAGGGTTTTTAGGTTTTTTTGGGTATTTTAGTGTTTTTTTAGGTTTTTTGAGTTTTTAGTGTTTTTTTGGAACCATATAATTAACGAGCAAATCCATCATCCATACATTCATCATCATGAATTAAAAATAAACATCCAAAATGCAAGTGCCTACTCATCACATACATACATAATTAAATATAACATATTTAATATTGATTATGATTATCAAATAATCGAAGCATAAATTAATATCGTCTATAGACCGCTCTGATACCAATTGTTGGTTGCCGAATCGGTCGGTGCGGGCGGAAACGCAGCAGCAGAAAGGCGGATCGTGTATAACAAAAATTTTCATAAAACTTTTGAGATACTCTATAGATTATATTAATTTATGCATGAATAAATTAATCTCATTAATTTATATCATTCAAGGATCAACTGAAAAAATACCTGGTAGCCGACTCGGATGATAACTTGAATTTCTTTGACCACGAACAGTCCTAGCTCCAAGCTTTGTGTTTAGAATGCCAAAGTCTTCCACGTCAATTCCTTGATTCCACGTAGACGTGTGTGTGGGCACACGTGAGACAAAATAGGTTTCTGCAACACTCGAATTTCCACAAACACCAACGCATGCACGATGTGGAATTTTTGGAGAAAAATATTTTTCACTCTTTTCCACTATGAGAATTTCGGCCACACTCTGGAATTAGGGCTGAAAAAGTGTTTCAAAAATTTTTACCACAATTTTCTATCTTTCTCATATTTAAAGAATAGAAGTCAAACTTCAAAATATAATCAAATCCTTATCTCCAATTTTGAATTTTTAACAAAAAATCCCTTCCCCTTATCACTTTGATGGCCGGCCACCCTCCTAGGGTTTATCCCCATGTGTGGCGCCTATATTAGATAGGGAAGGAAGAGATTTTATCCTTTATCCAGTAGTCCAATTTTAATTCAGATTCAAATTCAAATTTAAGTCAAACTTAAACTAATTTGAATTCTAAATTTGAACAACTTATCAAATAAGTTTAAATGGATAAATCTAGATATGTTCAAATTTAAATTTAAATAATCTCATTATTTAAATAATAATTAATTCTCAATTAATTATTCTTCGAGTATTTAATTTTAGAATTCCGTAATTCTAAAATTCCCATTTCGCCCTTTGTGTCTGGTAGAATTACAAGGATGACGCGGGGACTAATGGACCTATAATTCTTGGAATTGCACTCTCGGAATTATAGACATTAATTACTTCTAAACTGTGAAGTGTCCATTTGATATAGTCATTGCATATAAATCAATCCTCCATAAATAATTCATAATTAGAGTCAGGTAGAATCCGTTAACCTCTCTAATTACATCTTTATCCTTAAGTACCATTGATTCTCTAATGGATAGTGATTCATAAAACACATTCATGAACCAGAGCGCTCTTACTAATCCAAGTACCGAATCAACACTCAAGAGAATTATTTATCTGCTTCTTTCTCAAGAAGGAATGGATTCCATCTCGTATAATAACATTCCCTGCTACCTACTTCATTATGTCTCCAAAATACAAGGAATAGGATTCAGGGTCTCAGAATCCGTACCGAGTAAATCAAAAGACATAAATCCATAGATAGGAGTTTTTAAAAACTCGGGATTAAGATCATCTATATATGACCATCGGTAGACTCAATTAGAATTTCTATGCTTAACGGAAATTATTAGAAATTCATATTGTGTCTGCGTCCATGTTCCACATAATCTCATTATCACGAAATACACTCATTCAATATCTCGCCATATTAACGGTCACCGGATAACACCGTACCATTCTAAATGGGAATGGCATGTATTTATAATGTTTTAATTAAAGATTCTGAACTTTAATTAAATTCATTATGAAACGATTATTTTTGATTATTATCCTTAAACATTATCCTCTCGTATACAACACTTATATACCATGTTTAACGTTACATAAATAATCAAGGAATTTTATTTGATATTCATAAAATATTCATAAATATATGCACATAAAATGATGAATAAACTATTTTATTAAATAAATAATAAATATCCTTTTACATCTCATGCTTTCAGGACACTATTCCCAACAATCTCCCACTTGTCCTAAAGCAGGTGTGTCATGTCTCTAATCCCAAATCCATCTCAGTGCCGATCAAATACATTCAATGGCGATGTCTTGGTGAACGGGTCAGCAAGGTTGTCTTCTAACGCGATCTTCAGAACCGCTACATCGCCTCTATCCACAATGTCTCTGATCAGGTGATATTTCCTTTCTATATGTTTCGCACTCTTATCGCTTCTAGGTTCTTTTGAATTAGCCACCGCTCCACTGTTGTCACAGTAGAGCTTAATTGGCTTATCCATATCTAGAACAACTTCCAGATTAGTTAAGAACTTCCTGAGCCATGCAGCTTCTTTTGCGACTTCACAAGTTGCAACATATTCAGCTTCCATGGTAGAGTCAGCAACACACTTTTGCTTTATACTTCTCCATACCACAGCTCCTCCATTAAGAGTGAACACAGATCCAGTTGTCGACCGTCGACTATCTCTATCCAATTGAAAATCAGAATCTGTGTACCCGGTGACAGACAGATCTTCTCCGGAATATACCAACATATAGTTTCTCGTTCTCCTAAGATACTTGAGAATACACTTTACTACAACCCAATGATCCAATCCTGGGTTGGACTGGTAGCGACTGACTACTCCCACTGCATAGCAGATATCTGGTCTTGTACACAACATGGCATACATAAGGCATCCGACAGCCGAAGCGTAGGGATACCGTCTCATATCTTCTTCCTACTGTGGGGTCTTTGGACATTGCTCCTTAGAAATATGAATACCATGCCTAGAAGGCAAATTCCCTTTCTTGGAGTTTTGCATCGAATACCTAGACAACACTTTGTCTATATAAGATGCTTGTGATAACGCCAAAAGCTTTTTCTTGCGATCTCAAATAATCTTGATCCCAAGAACATAGCTTGCCTCTCCTAAATCTTTCATTTGGAATTGGCTGGCTAACCACTCCTTTACATCTGTCATCATTCCCACATCATTCCCAATGAGTAGGATGTCATCGGCGTAAAGAATTAAGAAGACCACTTTCTCTTCTTTCTTATACTTGTAGACGCATGGTTCATCAATGTTTTGATCAAATCCATAAGACTTTCTGACCTCATCAAACCCGATGTTCCATGATCTAGAAGCTCGCCCGGTCCATAAATGGACCTTTGCGGTTTGCGAGACTTTTCTCTTTGTTGGCCTTCCTCTATGTAACACTCTGGCTGATCCATATAGATGGTTTCATCAAGATAGCCATTCAAAAAAGCTGTCTTGACATTCATCTGCCATATCTCATAGTCAAAATATGCTGCAGTGGCTAGGAGTATCCGGATGGACTTCAGCATGGCTACTGGCGAGAAAGTTTCCTGATAGTCAACTCCCTCCTTTTGGGTATAACCCTTAGCCACCAGCCTTGCTTTATAAGTCTCTACTTTTCCATCCGCTCCTCTCTTTCTCTTGAAGATCCACTTGCATCCAATGGGTTTTACCCTTTCGGGTAGATCTACAAGTTGCTAGATTGAGTTAGAGTGCATAGACTCCATCTCGAGTTTCATAGCTGCTTACTATTCTTCCTTATCAGAATCATCCATTTCATCCTTAAAGGTCGATGGACCCTCCTTACCGTTATCAGCAGTGACGATTTGGGCTTCCCCAGTATAACGGTCGGGTAACCTGTTTACCCTCCCACTACGACGAGGTGCCGTAGGAGTCTGATTAGGAACTGTGGTCTTTTCTCTGAGTGGTCCGACAACTCTTGTCGATTGTGGTCTGATCTCATCGGAAAGTAACTCTTCTAATACTATCTTACTTCTGGGCTTAAAATCTATCATATAGTCATGCTCCATAAATGTGGCATTTGTCGATACAAACACTTTTTGATCTTCAGGACTATAAAAGGAACCTCCTTTTGTCCCATCGGGATATCCTACAAACATACATACTTCTGACTTGGGTTCCAACTTCCCAGTCTTTTCCTTCAGCACATGTGCTAGACACCCCCATATGCGCACGTGTCTCAAACTAGGTTTTCGACCGCACCACAACTCTAAGGGTGTTGTAGGTACAGACTTAGATGGTACTCTATTCAGAATGTAGGCAGCTGTTTTTAGGGCATAACCCCACAATGAAGTAGGCAGTGAAGAATAACTCAACATTGATCTCATCATGTCAAGCAAAGTTCGATTTCTCCTTTCGGCTACACAATTCTGCTGTCGTGTACCAGGTGCAGTCAATTGGGATACCACACCTTCTTCAATCAAGAAATCCTAGAACTCTTGGTCCAGCTATTCACCCCCTCGATCTGATCGAAGTGTCTTGATTGGTTTACCTAATTGTTTTTCAACCTCTGCTCGGAATTCTCTAAACTTTCCAAAAGTTTCAGATTTCTGTTGCATCAGGTAAACATAACCATATCTCGAATAGTCGTCAATAAAAGTGACGTAATATTTGTAACCTCCTCTAGCATGGACGTTTAACGGTCCACATACATCTGAATGTATCAACTGAAGGGGTTCTGTAGCTCTTTCTCCTTATTTAAATAATAATTAATTCTCAATTAATTATTCTTCGAGTATTTAATTTTAGAATTCCGTAATTCTAAAATTCCCATTTCGCCCTTTGTGTCTGGTAGAATTACAAGGATGACGCGGGGACTAATGGACCTATAATTCTGAGCTCCAATAAAATGAATAATTAATTAAGCACTTTAATTAATTAATTAATTCTATTAATTCAAATAGTTACTCCACTATAAACTCTGAATTGCACTCTCGGAATTATAGACATTAATTACTTCTAAACTGTGAAGTATCCATTTGATATAGTCATTGCATATAGATCAATCCTCCATAAATAATTCCTCATAAATAATTCATAATTAGAGTCAGGTAGAATCTGTTAACCTCTCTAATTACATCTTTATCCTTGAGTACCATTGATTCTCTAATGGATAGTGATTCATAAAACACATTCATGAACCAGAGCGCTCTTACTAATCCAAGTACCGAATCAACACTCAAGAGAATTATTTATCTGCTTCTTTCTCAAGAAGGAATGGATTCCATCTCGTATAATAACATTCCTAGCTACCTACTTCATTATGTCTCCAAAATACAAAGAATAGGATTCAGGGTCTCGGAATCCGTACCGAGTAAATCAAAAGACATAAATCCATAGATAGGAGTTTGTTAAAAACTCAGGATTAAGATCATCCTATATAGGACCATCGGTAGACTCAATTAGAATTTCTATGCTTAACGGAAATTATTAGAAATTCATATTGTGTCTGCGTCCATGTTCCACATAATCTCATTATGCGAAATACACTCATTCAATATCTCGCCATATTAACAGTGCGGATAACACCGTTCCATTCTAAATGGGAATGACATGTATTTATAATGTTTTAATTAAAGATTCCGAACTTTAATTAAATTCATCATGAACAGTTACTTTTGATTATTATCCTTAAACATTATCCTCTCATATACAACACTTATATACCATTTTTAATGTTACATAAATAATCAAGGAATTTTATTTGATATTCACAAAATATTCATAAATATATGCACATAAAATGATGAATAAACTATTTTATTAAATAAATAATAAATATCCTTTTACATTTCATGCTTTCAGGGTTTTTTTGGGCATATTTATGGTTGTTAGGTGTTTTGAGGTCTTTTTAGGATTGTTTAGCATTTTTATAGGTTTTTAGGGGTTTTTATGCTTTTTAAGGGTTTTTAGGGTTTTTTAGGCTTCTTAGGATATTTTAGGGTTTTTTAGGTTTTTTGAGGTTTTTGTGTTTTTAGGATATATTTATGGTTTTTAGGGGTTTTCAGGTTTTTTATGATTTTTTGGGGTTTTTAGGGGTCTTAGGTTTTTTTTAGTGTTTTTAAGTGTTTTTAGGGTTTTTATGGGTTTTTAGGGTTCTTATAGGGTTTTTTAGGCTTTTGAAAGGTGTTTAGGGTATTTTAGGGTTTTTTTTAGGTTTTTTGAGTTTTATGTGTTTTACTGTTTTTAGGGTTTTCAGGGTATATTTATGGTTTTTAGTGTTTTTTACGATTTTTCGGGGTTTTAGGGTATTTTTGGGTTTTTTTTACATTTTTTTAGTTTTTAGTGTTTTTAGTGTTTTTTTTGTGCTTTTTGGGTCTTTTATGGGTTTTATGCTTTTTAGGGTTGTTATAGGGTTTCTTAGGCTTTATAAAGGTTTTGAGGGTCTTTTAGGGTTTTTAAAGGTTCTTAGGGTTTATTTTTAGATTTTTGAGTTTTTAGTCTTTTTTTGGGGTTTTAGGGTTTTTATAAGGTTTTTAGGTTTTTTTGGCTTTTAACGTTTTTAGGGGTTTTTAGGCTTTTAGGGTATTTTACGGTTTTTTTTTAGGTTTTTTAGGTTTTTTAAGTTTTTTTTTTTTTTTTGTTTTTATAGGGTTTTTTTTTTTGCTTTTTTAAAAGTTTTAGGGTTTTAGGGTATTTTAGGGTTTTTTTAGGTGTTTTGAGTTTTTTGTGTTTTTAGTGTTTTTAGGGTTTTTAGGGTCCACTTATGGTTTTTAGGTTTTTTTAGTATTTTTAGGGTTTTTTTTATGGTTTTGAGTTTTTAATGTTTTTAGTGTTTTTAGGGTTTTTCGGGCATATTTATGGGTTTTAGGGGTTTTGAGATTTTTTTTTAGGATTGTTTAGCATTTTTATAGGTTTTTAGGGGTTTTTATGGTTTTAAAGGGTTTTTAGGGTATTTTAGGGTTTTTTTAGGTTTTTTTTTTTTTTTTTTTTTGTGTTTTTAGTGCTTTTAGGGTTTTTAAGGTATACTTATGGTTTTTACGTTTTTTAAGGATTGTTTAGGGTTTTGTAGGTTTTAGGGTTTTTATGGTTTTTAGCATTTTTATAAGGGTTTTTAGGGGTTTTTTTTATGCCTTTTAACGGTTTTTAGGATATTTTAGGGGTTTTCTTGAGTTTCTAGTGTTTCTAGTGTTTTTAGGGTTTTTAGGGTCTATTTATGATTTTTCGGGGTTTTTAGGTTTTTTAAGGATTTTTATGGTTTTCACAGTTTTTTAGAGGTTTTTAGTGTTTTTAGGGTTTTAAGGCTTTTATGCTTTTAAGGGTTTTTAGGGTATTTTAGAGTTTTTTTTTTGTTTCAGTGTTTTCTGTTTTTATAGGGTTTTAGGCTTTTTAAAGGTTTTAGGGTTTTAGGGTATTTTTGGGTTTTTTAGGTGTTTTGAGTTTTTTTTTTTTTTTTTAGTGTTTCTAGGGTCCTTTTATGGGTTTTAGGGGTTTTAAGGTTTTTTTAGTATTTTTTAGGGTTTTTATTGGGCTTTTAGGGCTTCTTAGGCTTTTTAAAGGGCTTTAGGGTTTTTTAGGTTTTTTGAGTTTTTAATGTTTTTAGTGTTTTTAGGGTTTTTAGGGCTTTTGAGGTTTGTTTAGGATTGTTTTGCATTTCTATAGGTTTTTAGGGTTTTTTATGCTTTTTAAGGGTTTTTAGGATATTTTAGGCTTCCTAGGATATTTTAGGGTTTTTTAGGTTTTTTAAGGTTTTTGTGTTTTTAGGATATATTTATGGTTCTTAGCGGTTTTCAGGTTTTTTTAGGATTTTTTGGGGTTTTAGGTTTTTTTAGTGTTTTTAGGTGTTTTTAGGGTTTTTATGGGGTTTTAGGGTTCTTATAGGGTTTTTTTAGGCTTTTGAAAGGTGTTTAGGGTATTTTAGGGTTTTTTTAGGTTTTTTGAGTTTTATGTGTTTTACTGTTTTAGGGTTTTCAGGGTATATTTATGGTTTTTAGGGTTTTTTAGGATTTTTCGGGGTTTTAGGGTATTTTTGGGTTTTTTTTACATTTTTAGTTTTAGTGTTTTTAGTGTTTTTTTGTGGTTTTAGGGTCTTTTATGGGTTTTATGCTTTTTAGGGTTGTTATAGGGTTTCTTAGGCTTTATAAAGGTTTTGAGGGTCTTTTAGGGTTTTTAAAGGTTCTTAGGGTTTATTTTTAGATTTTTGAATTTTTAGTCTTTTTTTGGGGTTTTAGGGTTTTTATAAGGTTTTTAGGGTTTTTGGCTTTTTAAAGTTTTTAGGGGTTTTAGACTTTTTAGGGTATTTTGGGTTTTTAAGTTTTTTGTGTGTTTTAGTGTTTTTGTTTTTTAGTGTTTTTAGGGTTTTAGGGCTTTTAGGGTATTTTAGGGTTTTAGGATTGTTTTGAGTTTTTTATTTTAGTGTTTTAGGGTTTTATATGGGTTTTAAGGGTTTTAGGATTTTTAGGTATTTTTAGGATTTTTTGGGCTTTTAGGGCTTTTTAGGCTTTTAAAAGGGCTTTTGTTTTTAGGTTTTAGGTTTTAATGTTTTTAGTTTTTTAGGTTTTAGGGCTTTTGAGGTTTGTTTAGGATTGTTTTTGCATTTCTATAGGTTTTAGGGGTTTTAGGCTTTTAAGGGTTTTAGGATATTTTTTTTAGGTGTTTTTAGGGTTTTAAGGTTTTTGTGTTTTAGGATATTTAGGGTTTTTAGCGGTTTTGGTTTTTAAGTTTTAGGGGGTTTTAGGGTTTTAGGTTTTTAGTGTTTTAGGTTTTTTAGGTTTTTTTATGGGTTTTTAGGGTTCTTTAGGGTTTTTTTTCAAAGGTGTTTATTTTTGGATTTTTAGGGTTTTTAGCTTTTATGTGTTTTTGTTTGTTTTAGGGTTTTAGGGTATATTTATGGTTTTAGGTTTTTTAGGTTTTTTTTTTTAGGTTTTAGTTGTTTTTTTAGTGTTTTTTTGTGGTTTTAGGGTCTTTTATGGGTTTTATGCTTTTTAGGGTTGTTATAGGGTTTCTTAGGCTTTATAAAGGTTTTGAGGGTCTTTTAGGGTTTTTAAAGGTTCTTAGGGTTTATTTTTAGATTTTTGAATTTTTAGTCTTTTTTTGGGGTTTTAGGGTTTTTATAAGGTTTTTAGGTTTTTTTTTGGCTTTTAAAGTTTTTAGGGGTTTTTAGGCTTTTAGGGTATTTTTCGGTTTTTTTAGGTTTTTTAGGTTTTTTGAGTTTTTAGAGTTTTTTTTTTGTTTTTATAGGGTTTTTTTGGCTTTTAAAGGTTTTAGGGTTTTAGGGTATTTTAGGGTTTTTTTAGATGTTTTGGGTTTTTTGTGTTTTTAGTGTTTTAGGGTCCTTTTATGGGTTTTAGGGGTTTTAGGTTTTTAGTATTTTTATTTTTTGGGTTTTTATTGGGCTTTTAGGGGTTTTAGGTTTTTTTTAGTTTTAGGGTTTTGTTTTAGGTTTTTTTAAGTTTTATTTTTTAGGTTTTTTTAATGTTTTAAGTGTTTTTAGGGTTTTTTTTATATTTTTTTGGTTTTAGGGTTTTAAAGTTTTTTTAGGTTTGTTTAGCATTTTTTAGGTATTTTTGGGGGTTTTTTTATGGTTTTTAAGTGTTTTTTTTTAGGGTATTTTAGGCTTTTCTTTTAGGATATTTTAGGGTTTTAGGTTTTTAGGGTTTTTGTTTTGTGTTTTAGTGCTTTTAGGGTTTTAAGCGTATGTTTTATGGTTTTTAGGGCTTTTAGTTTTTAAGGTTTTTAGGGTTTTTAGGTTTTAGGGTTTTATGTTTTAGGGTTTTAGGGTTTTATTTGGTTTTTTTAGGGTTTTTTTATGCCTTTTTAGGAGTTTTAGGGGGTTTTAAAGGTTTTAGGTTTTAGGATATATTTTTTTTTGAGTTTTTAGTGTTTTTAGTTTTAGGGTTTTTTAGGGTTTTAGGGTTTTTTATGATTTTAGGGTTTTTAGGGTTTTTAAGGATTTTTATGGTTTTTTGTTTTTTAGTTTTTTAGTGTTTTTAGGGTTTTAAGGCTTTTATGGTTTTAGGGGTTTTAGGGTATTTTAGAGTTTTTTTTTTAGTGTTTTTAGTGTTTTTTTTTGAGGTTTTTAGGGTTTTATGGTTTTTATGCTTTTTAGGATTTTTAGGGTTTTTTTTAGACTATTTAGGGTTTTTTAGGGTTTTAGGGTTTTAGGTTTTTTTTGTGGTTTTAGTGTTTTTGGTTTTTAGAGTATTTTTATGGTTTTATGGGTTTTTAGCTTTTTAGGTTTTTCAAAGGTTTTATGGTTTTAGGGGTTTTTTTTTTTTTTCTTCGTTTTTGAGTTTTTTAGTGTTTTTTGTGGTTTTAGGGTGTTTTAAGGGTTTTTTTATGCTTTTAGGGTTTTTTAGGTTTTTTAAGGTTTTTTTTTAAAGGTTTTAGGGTTTTAGGCTTTTAAGGTTTTAGGTTCTTAGGTTTTAGGGTTTTTTAGGTTTGTTTTGAATTTTGTGTTTTAGGGTTTTTAGGTTTTTTTAGGTTTTTTTTGATTTTTAGGGGTTTTGGTTTTTTTTAGGTTTTTTAGGGTTTTTAGGGTTTTAGGCTTTTAAGTTTTTTATTAGTTTTTAGGGTTTTTATTGTTTTAGGTTTTTAGGTGGTTTTTAGGTTTTTAATTTTTTTGTTTTTTTCCTTGTTTTAGGTTTTTTTTTTTAGGGTTTTTTAAGGGTTTTAGGCGTTTTTAGGGTTTTAAGGTTTTTAGGTTTTTTTGAGTTTTATTTTTAGTGTTTTTGGGGTTTTAGGGTTTTTATAAGGTTTTTAGGGTTTTTTTTTTTTGCTTTTTAAAGTTTTAGGGTTTTAGGCTTTTTAGGGTATTTTTGGGTTTTTTTAAGGTTTTTAATGTGTTTTGGTTTTAGTGTTTTTGTTTTTTATAGGGTTTTAGGCTTTTTAAAGGTTTTAGGGTTTTAGGGTGTTTTTAGGGTTTTTAGTGTTTAGGGGTCCTTTTATGGGTTTTAGGGTTTTAAGGTTTTTAGTTTTTTTTTAGGGTTTTGTTTTTGGGCTTTTAGGGCTAGGTGTTTTAGGCTTTTAAAGGGCTTTAGGGTTTTAGGTTTTGAGTTTTAATGTTTTTAGTGTTTTTAGGGTTTTTAGGGCTTTTGAGGTTTGTTTAGGATTGTTTTGCATTTCTATAGGTTTTTAGGGTTTTTTATGCTTTTTAAGGGTTTTTAGGATATTTTAGGCTTCCTAGGATATTTTAGGGTTTTTTAGGTTTTTTAAGGTTTTTGTGTTTTTAGGATATATTTATGGTTTTTAGCGGTTTTCAGGTTTTTTTAGGATTTTTTGGGGTTTTTAGGGGTTTTAGTTTTTTTTAGTGTTTTTAGGTGTTTTTAGGGTTTTTATGGGTTTTTAGGGTTCTTATAGGGTTTTTTTAGGCTTTTGAAAGGTGTTTAGGGTATTTTAGGGTTTTTTTAGGTTTTTTGAGTTTTATGTGTTTTACTGTTTTAGGGTTTTCAGGGTATATTTATGGTTTTTAGGGTTTTAAGTTTTTTAGGGGTTTTAGGGTATTTTGGGTTTTACATTTTGTGGTTTAGGGTCTTTTTTTTAGTTTTTTAGTGTTTTTTTGTGGTTTTAGGGTCTTTTATGGGTTTTATGCTTTTTAGGGTTGTTATAGGGTTTCTTAGGCTTTTAAAGGTTTTGAGGGTCTTTTAGGGTTTTTAAAGGTTCTTAGGGTTTATTTTAGATTTTTGAGATGTTTTTTTGTGTTTTTTTTTTGGGGTTTTAGGGTTTTGGGTTTTAAGGTTTTTAGGGTTTTAGTTTTTTTTTTAAAGTTTTTAGCAGTTTTAGACTTTTAGGTTTTATTTTTTTTTAGGGGTTTTAAGGTTTTTTTTTTGTTTTTTGGTTTTAGTGTTTTTTTTGTTTTTTTAGGGTTTTTTTTAGGTTTTTAAAGGTTTTAGGGTTTTTTAGTTTTTGGGTTTTATTTTAGGGTTTTAGGTGTTTTGAGTTTTTTATTTTTTAGTGTTTCTAGGGTCCTTTTTTTTTGGGGGGTTTTTAGGTTTTAGTTTTTATTTTTAGGGTTTTTATTGGGTTTTAGGGCTTCTTAGGCTTTTAAATTTTTTTAGGGTTTTATGTTTTTGAGTTTTAATGTTTTAGTGTTTTAGGGTTTTAGGGCTTTTGAGGTTTGTTTAGGATTGTTTTGCATTTCTATAGGTTTTTAGGGTTTTTATGCTTTTTATGGGTTTTTAGGATATTTTAGGCTTCCTAGGATATTTTAGGGTTTTTTAGGTTTTTTAAGGTTTTTGTGTTTTTAGGATATATTTATGGTTTTTAGCGGTTTTCAGGTTTTTTTAGGATTTTTTGGGGTTTTTAGGGGTTTTAGGTTTTTTTAGTGTTTTTAGGTGTTTTTAGGGTTTTTATGGGTTTTTAGGGTTCTTATAGGGTTTTTTTAGGTTTTTTGAGTTTTTAGAGTTTTTTTTTTGTTTTTATAGGGTTTTTTGGCTTTTTTAAAGTTTTAGGGTTTTAGGGTATTTTAGGGTTTTTTTAGGTTTTTAGGGGTTTTATGTTTTTTTAGTATTTTTTTAGGGTTTTTTAGGGTTTTTATTGGGCTTTTAGGGTTTTTAGGCTTTTTAAAGTGTTTTAGGGTTTTAAGTTTTTGAGTTTTAATGTTTTAGTGTTTTTAGGGTTTTTGGACATGTTTTTATGGTTTTAGGGGTTTTGAGAGTTTTTTAGGATTGTTTTGGCATTTTTTATAGGTTTTAGGGGTTTTATGGTTTTTAAGGGTTTTAGGGTATTTTAGGCTTTTTTAGGATATTTTAGGGTTTTTTTAGGTTTTTTTAGTTTTTGTGTTTTTAGTGCTTTTAGGGTTTTTAGGGTATACTTATGGTTTTAGGTTTTTTAAGGATTTTTTAGGGTTTTGTAGGTTTTAGGGTTTTTATGGTTTTAGCATTTTTATATGGGTTTTTAGGGGTTTTTATTTTTGCCTTTTAAGGGTTTTAGGTTTATTTTATGGGTTTTTGAGTTTTTTTAGTGTTTTTTTTAGTGTTTTTTTTAGGGTTTTTTTAGGGTCTATTTATGATTTTAGGGGTTTTAGGATTTTTTTAAGTTTTTTTTATGGTTTTTAGTTTTTGTTTTAGTGTTTTTAGTGTTTTTAGGGTATACTTATGGTTTTTACGTTTTTTAAGCATTTTTTAGGGTTTTGTAGGTTTTAGGGTTTTTATGGTTTTTAGCATTTTTATATGGGTTTTTAGGGGTTTTTTATGCCTTTTAACGGTTTTAGGGTATTTTAGGGGTTTTATTGAATTTCTAGTGTTTTTAGTGTTTTTAGGGTTTTTAGGGTCTATTTATGATTTTTAGGGGTTTTTAGGTTTTTTAAGGATTTTTATGGTTTTCACAGTTTTTTAGAGGTTTTTAGTGTTTTTAGGGTTTTAAGGCTTTTATGCTTTTATGGGTTTTAGGGTATTTTAGAGTTTTTTTTTTGTTTTAGTGTTTTTAGTGTTTTTTTTTTGGGTTTTTAGTGTTTTAGTGTTTTATAGGGTTTCTTAGACTATTCAGGGTATTGTAGGGTTTTTTTTTGGTTTTTTGAGTTTTTTGTGGTTTTAGTGTTTTTTTGGTTTTTAGAGTATATTTATGGTTTTTATGGGTTTTTAGCTTTTTTTAGGATTTTCAAGGTTTTTATGGTATTTTAGGGTATTTTTTTCTTAGGTTTTTTGAGTTTTTAGTGTTTTTTGTGGTTTTAGGGTGTTTTAAGGTTTTTATGCTTTTTAGGTTCTTATAGGGTTTTTTTAGGCTTTTTAAAGGTTTTTAGGGTTTTTTAGGCTTATTAAAGGTTCTTAGGGTTTCTTTTTAGGTTTTTTGAATTTTTTGTGTTTTCAGTTTTTGTAGGGTTTTTTTGGGTTTATTTACGATTTTTAGGGGTTTTAAGGATTTTTTAGGATTTTTAGGGTTTTTAAGGGGTTTTTGGCTTTTTACGCTTTTTATTGGTTTTTAGGGTTTTTTTCATTGTTTTTAGGGTATTTTAGGATTTCTTTAGGTTTTTTGAATTTTTTTTGTTTTCCTTGTTTTTAGGGTCTATTTTTGGCTTTTAAGGGTTTTTAGCGTTTTTCGGGTATTTCAGTGTTTTTTTTAGGTTTTTTGAGTTTTTAGTTTTTTTTTGGGGTTTTAGGGTTTTAATAAGGTTTTTGGGGTTTTTTTTTGGCTTTTTCTAAGTTTTAGGGGTTTTAGGCTTTTTAGGGCATTTTTGGGTTCTTTTAAGGTTTTTTCTGTGTTTTGGGTTTTAGTTTTTTTTTTTCGTTTTTATAGGGTTTTTATTCTTTTTAAAGGTTATAGGGTTTTAGGGTATTTTAGGGTTTTTTAGGTGTTTTGATTTTTTTTTTTATTTTTAGTGTTTCTAGGGTCCTTTTATTGCTTTTAGAGGTTTTAAGGTTTTTTTAGTATTTTTTAGGGTTTTTATTGGGCTTTTAGGGCTTCTTAGGCTTTTTAAAGGGCTTTAGGGTTTTTTAGGTTTGTTGAGTTTTTAATGTTTTTGGTGTTTTTAGGGTTTTAGGGGTTTTTAGGTTTTTTTTAGTATTGTTTAGCATTTTTATAGGTTTTTAGGGTTTTTTTATGCTTTTTAAGGGTTTTTAGGGTATTTTAGGCTTCTTAGGATATTTTAGGGTTTTTTAGGTTTTGTGTGGTTTTTGTGTTTTTAGGATATATTTATGGTTTTAGGGTTTTCAGGTTTTTTAGGATTTTTTGGGGTTTTTAGGGTTTTTTTTTTTTTATAGTGTTTTTAGGTGTTTTTAGGGTTTTTATGGGTTTTTAGGGTTCTTATAGGGTTTTTTAGTCTTTTGAAAGGTGTTTAGGGTATTTTAGGGCTTTTTTAGGTTTTTTGAGTTTTATGTGTTTTACTGTTTTTGGGATTTTCAGGGTATATTTATGGTTTTTAGGGTTTTTTAGGATTTTTCGGGGTTTTAGGGTATTTTAGGGTTTTTAGGGTCTATTTATGATTTTTAGGGGGTTTTAGGTTTTTTAAGGATTTTTATGGTTTTTACAGTTTTTGAGGTTTTAAGTGTTTTTAGGGTTTTAAGGCTTTTATGCTTTTAAGGGTTTGTAGGGTATTTTAGAGTTTTTTTTTTTTTTTTTTTGTTTTTAGTGTTTTTGGGTTTTAGGGTCTTTTATGGTTTTTATGCTTTTTAGGATTTTATAGGGTTTTTTAGACTATTTAGGGTATTGTAGGGTTTTTTTAGGTTTTTTGAGTTTTTTGTGGTTTTAGTGTTTTTTGGTTTTTAGAGTGTATTTATGGTTTTTACGGGTTTTTAGCTTTTTTTTAGGATTTTTAAGGTTTTTATGGTATTTTAGGGTGTTTTAAGGTTTTTATGCTTTTTAGGGTTCTTATAGGGTTTTTTAGGCTTTTAAAGGTTTTTAGGGTTTTTTAGGCTTCTTAAAGGTTCTTAGGGTTTCTTTTTAGGTTTTTTGAATTTTTTGTGTTTTTAGTTTTTTTAGGATTTTTTGGGTTCATTTATGTTTTTTAGGGGTTTTAAGGATTTTTAGGATTTTTTAGGGTTTTTAAGGGGTTTTAGGCTTTTTAGGCTTTTTAATGGTTTTTATGGCTTTTTTTTTTTATTCCTTTTAGGGTATTTTAGGATTTCTTTAGGTTTTTTGAATTTCTTTTTGTTTTCCTTGTTTTTAGGGTCTATTTTTGGCTTTTAAGGGTTTTTAGGTTTTTTCGGGTATTTTAGTGTTTTTTAAGTTTTTTGAGTTTTTAGTGTTTTTTTTTTTTTGGTTTTAGGGGTTTTATAAGCTTTTTAGGGTTTTTTTTTTGCTTTTTAAAATTTTTAGGGGTTTTTAGGCTTTTTAGGGTATTTTAGGGTTTTTTAGGTTTTTTGTTTTTTTTTTTTTGGGTTTTATAGGGTTTTTAGGCTTTTTAAAGGTTTTGGGGTTTTTATGGTATTTTAGGGTTTTTTAGGTGTTTTGAGTTTTTATTTTTATTTTTAGTATTTTTAGGGTTTTTAGGGTCCATTTATGATTTTTAGGGGTTTTTAGGTTTTTTAGTATTTTTAGGGGTTTTTTTAGGGTTTTTATTCGGCTTTTTGGGTTTCTTAGGCTTTTTCAAGGGTTTTAGGATTTTTTAGGTTTTTTGGGCATATTTATGGTTTTTAGGGTTTTTGAGGTTTTTTTTAGGATTGTTTAGCATTTTTATTGGTTTCTAGGGTTTTTTTTATGCTTTTTAAGGGTTTTTAGGGTATTTTAGGCTTTTTAGGATATTTTAGGGTTGTTTAGGTTTTTTGAGTTTTTTGTGTTTTTAGGATATATTTATGGTTTTTAGGGGTTTTCAGGTTTTTTAGGATTTTTTAGGGTTTTTAGGGGTTTTAGGTTTTTTTTAGTGTTTTTAGGTGTTTTAGGGTTCTTATAGGGTTTTTTAGGCTTTTTAAAGGTGTATAGGGTATTTTAGGGTTTTTTTTAGGTTTTTTGTGTTTTATGTGTTTTACTGTTTTTAGGGTTTTCAGGGTATATTTATGGTGTTTAGGGTTTTTTTAGGATTTTTTTAGGGTATTTTTGGATTTTCAAGTTTTTTGAGTTTTTTGTTTTTTTTTTTTTTTGCGGTTTTAGGGTCTTTTATGGGTTTTTTGCTTTTTAGGGTTGCTATAGGGTTTTTAAGGCTTTATAAAGGTTTTTAGGGTCTTTTAGGGTTTTTAAAGGTTCTTAGGGTTTATTTTTAGGGTTTTTGAATTTTTCGTCTTTTTTGGGGCTTTAGGGTTTTAGAAGGTTTTTAGGTTTTTTTGGCTTTTTAAAGTTTTTAGGGGTTTTTAGGCTCTTAGGGTATTTTAGGGTTTTTTTTAGGTTTTTTTAGCTTTTTTGAGTTTTTAGTGTTTTTTATAGGGTTTTTTAGGCTTTTTAAAGGTTTGAGGGTTTTTTACGGTTTTAGTGTATTTTAGGGGTTTTTAGCTGTTTTGAGTTTTTTATGTTTTTAGTGTTTTTAGGGTCCACTTATGGTTTTTAGGGGTTTTTAGGTTTTTTTTAGTATTTTTAGGGTTTTTTATTGGGCTTTTAGGGTTTTTTAGGCTTTTTAAAGTGTTTGAGGGTTTGATGCCTTTTTAGGGTTTATATAAGGGTTTTTTAGGCTTTTAAAGGTTTTTAGTGTTTTTGATTTTTTGTGTTTTAAGTGTTTTCCGGGTTTTGATCGGTTTTTAGGGTTTTTAGGCTTTTAAGGAGTTTTAGGGTATTTTTGGGTTTTTAGGGTCTTTTATGGTTTTTATGCGTTTCAGGGGTTTTAGTGGATTTTAGCCTTTTTTTTAGGTTTTTTGAGCTTTTCGTGTTTTTAGCGTTTTTTTTTTGGTTTTAGGGTCTTTTATGGTTTTTATGCTTTTTAGGGTTGTTTTAGGGTTTTCTAGGCTTTTTAAAGATTTTTAGGGTATTTTAGGGATTTTTAGCTTTTTTGGGGTTTTTGTGTTTTTTGTGTTTTTAGGGGTTTAAGGCTATATTTATGGTTTTTAGATTTTTTTAGGATTTTTCGGGTTTTTAGGGTATTTTAGGGTTTTTTTAGGCTTTTTGAGTTTTTAGTGTTTTTAGTGTTTTTTTGGGGTTTTTATGGTCTTAATATGGCTTTTATGCTTTTAATGGGTTTTATAGGGTTTTTAGGCTTTTTCAAGGTTTTTAGGGGTTTTAGGGTATTTTAGGGTTTTTTTAGGTTTTTTGTGTTTTTAGTGTTTTTGGGGTTTTTAAGGGTTTTTTGGGTTTTTAGGTTTTTAGGCTTTTTTAGGGTTTTTATGATTTTTAGCATTTTTATTGGGTGTTGAGGGTTTTTTAGGCTTTTTAAAGGTTTTTAGGGTTTTTTTTAGGGTATTTAAGGGTTCTTTTAGTTTTGGTGTTTTTTTGGGGTTTTAGGGTCTATTTATGGGTTTTAGGGGTTTTTAGGTTTTTTAGGCTTTTTAGAGTTTTTAAGGGTTCTTCGGCTTTTTAGGATATTTTAGGGGTTTTTTAAGTTTTTTTTGGGTTTTTTTTTAACGTTTTTAGTGTTTTTAGGGTATATTTGTGGTTTCTAGGGGTTTTGAAGTTTTTTTTTTAGGATTTTGTGGGTTTTTAGTGTTTTTAGGGGTTTTTTAGGATTTTTAGGCTTTTATGCATATTTAGGGGTTTTATGGTTTTTTAGCATTTTTATTGGGTTTTTAGGCTTTTCAAAGGTTTTAAGGATTTTTTAGGGTTTTGTTTTTTTTTTTGTTTTGATTTTTTTGTGCTTTTAGGGTTTTTAGGGTCTATTTCTAGTTTTTTTTGGGGTTTTAGGTTTTTAATGATTTTTAGGGTTTTTAGCTTTTTAGTGTTTTTAGAGTTTTTACGCGTTTATGCTTTTTAAGGGTTTTATGTTTTTTTTGTGGTTTTATAGGGTTTTCAGGGTTTTTTAGGCTTTTCAAAGGTTTTTCAGGTTTTTAGGGTTTTTACGGTATTTTAGCGTTTTTTAGGTTTTTTGAATTTGTTGAGTTTATAGGGTTGTTTATGCTTTTTAAAGGTTTTTATCTTTTAGGCTTTTTAGGGTATTTTAGGGTTTTTTTTAGGTTTTTTGACTTTTTTGTATTTTTAGTGTTTTTAGGGTATATATATGGTTTTTAGGTTTTTTTAGGGTTTTTAGTGTATTTTAGGGCTTTTTAGGTTTTTTGAGTTTTTATTGTTTTTATTGTTTTTTAGGGTTTTAGGGTTTTTATGGTTTGTTTTGCGTTTTTAGGTTTCTTATAGTATTTTTAGGCTTTTTAAAGGTTTTTAGGGTTTCTTTTTAGGTTTTTTTTTTTTTTTGTGTTTTTAGTGTTTTTAGGGGTTTTAGGGTATAGTTATGGTTTTAGGGTTTTAGGTTTTTTTTTAAGGATTTTTCACGTGTTTTTAGGGTTTTTATGGTTTTTTATGGTTTTTATAGGCTTTTTAGGGTTTTTAGGCGTTTTAAGGGATTTAACGTTTTTAGGGTATTTTAGGGTTTTTCTAGGTTTTTTGTGTTTTAGTGTTTTTAGGGTCTATTTATCATTTTAAGGGTTTTTTTTAGGATTTTTTAGGGTTTTTTGGGTTTTTTAGGGTATCTTAGGATTTCTTTAGTTTTGTTTTGTTTTTTTTTTTTTTAGGGTCTATTTTTGGTTTTCAATGGTTTTTAGGTTTTTTCTAGGATGTTTAGGTGTTTTTAGGTTTTTAGGGTATTTTATGTTTTTTACGTTTTTTGTTTTTTTTTTTTCGGATTTTTTGGGTCTTCTTATGGTTTTTATGCTTTTTAGGGTTTTTATAGGGTTTTTAGGGGTTTTAATGGTTTTTAGGGTATTTTAGGGTATTTTAGGCTTTTTGAGCTTTTTGTGTTTTTAGTGTTTTTAGGGTTTTTAGGGGTTTTGAGGTTTTTTAGGATTTTTTAGGGCTTTTAGGGTTTTTAGGGTTTTTAGGGTTTTATGCTTTTTAAGGCTTTTAGGGTTTTAGGGTATTTTAGGGTTTTTGATTTTTTAGTTTTTTTTTTGGGTTTTTAGGGTCTTTTATGGTTTTTATGCTTTTTTAGGGTTTTATAGGGTTTATTAGGCTTTTTAATGGTTTTTAGGTTTTTTATGGTTTTTGGTGTAATTTAGGGTTTTTTTTAGGTTTTTTGAGTTTTTTTGTGTTTTTAGGATATATTTATGGTTTTTAGGGGTTTTCAGTTTTTTAGGATTTTTTAGGGGTTTTAGGGGTTTTAGGTTTTTTTAGTGTTTTTAGGGTTTTTTATGGGTTTTTAGGGTTCTTATAGGGGTTTTTAGGCTTTTTAAAGGTGTTTAGGGTATTTTGGGATTTTTTAGGTTTTTTTACTGTTTTTAGGGTTTTCAGGGTATATTTATGGTTTTTAGGATTTTTTAGGATTTTTATGGTTTTTAGGGTATTTTTTGGTTTTTTTACATTTTTTGAGTTTTTAGTGTTTTTTTTTTTGTGGTTTTACGGTCTTTTATGGGTTTTATGCTTTTTAGGGTTGTTTACGGGTTTGTTAGGCTTTATAAAGGTTTTTAGGGTTTTTAAAGGTTCTTAGGGTTTATTTTTAGGTTTTTTGTATTTTTAGTCTTTTTTGGGGTTGTAGGGTTTTTATAAGGTTTTTAGGTTTTTTTGGCTTTTTAAAGTTTTTAGGGGTTTTTAGACTTTTAGGGTATTTTAGGTTTTTTGAGTTTTTAGTGTTTTTTTTTTTTGTATTTATAGGGTTTTTAGGCTTTTTAAAGGTTTTAGGGTTTTTTTAGGGTTTTAGGGTATTTTAGGGTTTGTTTAAGTGTTTTGAGTTTTTTGTGTTTTTAGTGTTTTTAGGGTTTTACTTATGGTTTTTAAGGGTTTTTAGGTTTCTTAGTATTTTTTAGGGTTTTTTTAGGGTTCTTATTGGGCTTTTAGGGTTTTTTAGGCTTTTTAAAGTGTTTTAGGGTTTTTTAAGTTTTTTGAGTTTTTAATGTTTTTAGTGTTTTTAGGGTTTTTTGGGCATATTTATGGTTTTTAGGGGTTTTGAGGTTTTTTTTAGGATTGTTTAGCATTTTTATAGGTTTTTAGGGGTTTTTATGGTTTTAAAGGGTTTTAGGGTATTTTAGGCTTTTTAGGATATTTTAGGGGTTTTTAGGTTTTTTATTTTTTATTTTTGTGTTTTTAGTGTTTTTAGGGTATACGTATGGTTTTTAGGTTTTTTAAGGATTTTTTAGTGTTTTTTTCAAGGTTTTTAGGGTTTTGTAGGTTTTAGGGTTTTTATGGTTTTTAGCGTTTTTATAAGGGTTTTTAGGGTTTTTTTACGCCTTTTAACGGTTTTTAGGGTATTTTAGGGGTTTTTTTAGTTTTTAGTGTTTTTAGGGTCTATTTATGATTTTTAGGGGTTTTAGGTTTTTTTTTTATGGATTTTTATGGTTTTTGCAGTTTTTTAGAGGTTTTTAGTGTTTTTAGGGTTTTAAGGCTTTTATGATTTTTAAGGGTTTTTATGGTTTTTAGGGTTTTTATCGGGTTTTTTTATGCTTTTAAGGATTTTTAGGGTATTTTTTTTTTGTTTTTAGTGTTTTTAGTGTTTTTTTTTTTTTTTGTTATTAGGGTCTTTTATGGTTTTTATGCTTTTTAGGATTTTATAGGGTTTTTGGCTTTTTAGGGTATTGTAGGATTTTTTTTAGGTTTTTTGAGTTTTTAGGGTTTTTAGGGTATACTTATGGTTTTTACGTTTTTTAAGGATTTTTTAGGGTTTTTTAGGGTTTTTAGGGTTTTGTAGGTTTTAGGGTTTTCATAAGGGTTTTTAGGGTTTTTATGCCTTTTAACGGTTTTTAGGGTATTTTAAGGGTTTTTAGTGTTTTTAGGGTTTTTAGGGTCTGTTTATGATTTTTATTGGTTTTTAGGTTTTTTAAGAATTTTTATGGTTTTTACAGTTTTTTTAGAGGTTTTTAGTGTTTTTAGGGTTTTAAGGCTTTTATGACTTTTAAGGGTCCTTATGGTTTTTAGGGTTTTTATTGGGTTTTTAGGGTCTTTTTTTATGCTTTTAAGGGTTTTTAGGGTTTAGGGTTTTTTTTTTTTAGGTTTTTAGGGTCCTTTATGGTTTTTATGCTTTTCAGGATTTTATAGGGTTTTTTAGGCTTTTTAGGGTATTGTGAGGTTTTTTTTAGGTTTTTTGAGTTTTTTGTGCTTTTAGTGTTTTTTGGTTTTTTGAGTATATTTATGGTTTTTAGGGGTTTTTAGCTTTTTTTAGGATTTTTTTTTAGGTTTTTTGAGTTTTTAGTGTTTTTTTTTTTGTTTCAGAGTCTCTTATGGTTTTTATGCTTTTTAGGGTTATTATAGGGTGTTTTAGATTTTTTTTAAAGGTTTTTAGGGTTTTTTAGGGTTTTTAAAGGTTCTTAGGGTTTCTTTTTAGGTTTTTTGAATTTTTTGTGTTTTTAGTTTTTGTAGGGTTTTTTTTTGGGTTTATTTATGGTTTTTAGGGGATGTAAGGATTTTTTAGGATTTTTGAGGGTTTTTAAGGGGTTTTAGGCTTTTTAGGTTTTTTAATGGTTTTTAGGGTTTTTTATTGTTTTTAGGGTATTTTAGGATTTCTTTAGGTTTTTTGAATTTTTTTTGTTTTCCTTGTTTTTAGGGCCTATTTTTGGCTTTTAAGGGTTTTAGGTTTTTTCGGGTATTTTAGTGTTTTTTTAGGTTTTTTGAGTTTTTAGTGTTTTTTTGGAATCATATAATTAACGACCAAATCCATCGTTCATACATTCATCATCATGAATTAAAAATAAACATCCAAAATGCAAGTGCCTACTCATCACATACATACATAATTAAATATCACATATTTAATATTGATTATGATTATCAAATAATCGAAGCATAAATTAATATCGTCTATAGACCGCTCTGATACCAATTGTTGGTTGCCGAATCGAATTCGGGTCGGCGAAAGGCTTGCAGCGAGAAAGGCGGATCGTGTATAACAAAAATTTTCATAAAACTTTTGAAATACTCTATAGATTATATTAATTTATGCACGAATAAATTAATCTCATTAATTATATCATTCAAGGATCAACCGAAAAAAAAAATACACGGTAGCCGACTCGGATGATAACTTGAATTTCTTTGACCACGAACAGTCCTAGCTCAAGCTTTGTGTTTAGAATGCTAAAGTCTTCCACGTCAATTCCTTGATTCCACGTGGGCGTGTGTGTGGGCACGTGAGACAAAATAGGTTTACGAAACACTCGAATTTCCACAAACACCAACGCATGCACGATGTGGAATTTTTGGAGAAAAATATTTTTCACTCTTTTCCTCTATGAGAATTTCGACCACACTCTGGAATTAGGGCTGAAAAAGTGTTTCAAAAATTGTTACCACAATTTTCTTTCTCATATTTAAAGAATAGAAGTCAAACTTCAAAATAGAATAAAATCCTTATCTCCAATTTTGAATTTTGAACAAAAAATCCCTTCCCCTAATCACTTTGATGGCCGGCCACCCTCCAAGGGTTTATCCCCATGTGTGGCGCCTATATTAGATAGGGAAGGAAAAGATTTTATCCTTTATCCAGTAGTCCAATTTTAATTCAGATTCAAATTCGAATATAAGTCAAACTTAAATTAATTTGAATTCTAAATTTGAACAACTTATCAAATAAGTTTAAATAGATAAATCTAGATATGTTCAAATTTAAATTTAAATAATCTCATTATTTAAATAATAATTAATTCTCAATTAATTATTCTTCGAGTATTTAATTTTAGAATTCTGTAATTCTAAAATTCCCATTTTGCCCTTTGTGTCTGGGAGAATTACAAGGACGACGCGGGGACTAATGGACCTATAATTCTGAGCTCCAATAAAATGAATAATTAATTAAACACTTTAATTAATTCTTTTAATTCCAATAGTTACTCCACTATAAACATGGAATTGCACTCTCGGAATTATAGACATTAATTACTTCTAAACTGTGAAGTGTCCATTTGATATAGTCATTGCATATAGATCAATCCTCCATAAATAATTCCTCATAAGTAATTCATAATTAGAGTCAGGTAGAATCCGTTAACCTCTCTAATTACATCTTTATCCTTGAGTACCATTGATTCTCTAATGGATAGTGATTCATAAAACACATTCATGAACCAGAGCGCTCTTACTAATCCAAGTACCGAATCAACACTCAAGAGAATTATTTATCTGCTTCTTTCTCAAGAAGGAATGGATTCTATCTCGTATAATAACATTCCTAGCTACCTACTCATTATGTCTCCAAAATACAAGGAATAGGATTCAGGGTCTCGGAATCCATACCGAGTAAATCAAAAGACATAAATCCATAGATAGGAGTTTGTTAAAAACTCAGGATTAAGATCATCCTATATATGACCATCGGTAGACTCAATTAGAATTTCTATGTTTAACGGAAATTATTAGAAATTCATATTGTATCTGCGTCCATGTTCCACATAATCTCATTATGCGAAATACACTCATTTAATATCTCGCCATATTAACAGTGCGGATAATACCGTTCCATTCTAAATGGGAATGACATGTATTTATAATGTTTTAATTAAAGATTCTGAACTTTAATTAAATTCATTATGAACAGTTACTTTTGATTATTATCCTTAAACATTATCCTCTCGTATACAACACTTATATACCATGTTTAACGTTACATAAATAATCAAGGAATTTTATTTGATATTCATAAAATATTCATAAATATATGCACATAAAATGATGAATAAACTATTTTATTAAATAAATATTGAATATCCTTTTACATCTCATGCTTTCAGGACAGTATTCCCAACAATCTCCCACTTGTACTAAAGTAGGTGTGTCATGTCTCTAATCCGAAATCCATCTCAGTGCCGATCAAATACATTCAATGGCAATGTCTTGGTGAACGGGTCAGCAAGGTTGTCTTCTAACGCGATCTTCAGAATCGCTACATCACCTCTATCCACAATGTCTCTGATCAGGTGATATTTCCTTTCTATATGTTTCGCACTCTTATGGCTTCTAGGTTCTTTTGAATTAGCCACCGCTCCACTGTTGTCACAGTAGAGCTTAATTAGCTTATCCATATCTGGAACAACTTCCAGATTAGTTAAGAACTTCCTGAGCCATGTAGCTTCTTTTGCGGCTTCACAAGCTGCAACATATTCAACTTCCATGGTAGAGTCGACCAACACACTTTTGCTTTTTACTTCTCCATACCACGGCTCCTCCATTAAGAGTGAACACAGATCCGGATGTCGACCGTCGACTATCTCTATCAATTGAAATCGAAATCGTGTACCCGGTGAGAGGCGGATCTTCTACGAAATATACCAACATATAGTTTTCGTTCTCCTAAGATACTTGAGAATACACTTTATCGCAACCCAATGATCCAATCCTGGGTTGGACTGGTAGTGACTGACTACTCCCATTGCATAGCAGATATCTGGTCTTGTACACAACATGGCATACATAAGGCATCCCACAGCTGAAGCATAGGGATACCGTCTCATATCTTCTTCCTGCTGTGGGGTCTTTGGACATTGCTCCTTAGAAAGATGAATACCATGCCTAGAAGGCAAATTCCCTTTCTTGGAGTTTTGCATCGAATACCTAGACAACACTTTGTCTATATAAGATGCTTGTGATAACGCCTAATGCTTTTTCTTGCGATCTCGAATAATCTTGATCCCAAGAACATAGCTTGCCTCACCATTCTGCTGTGGTGTACCAGGTGCAGTCAATTGGGATACCACACCTTCTTCAATCAAGAAATCCTAGAACTCTTGGTCCAGGTATTCACCCCCTCGATCTGATCGAAGTGTCTTGATTGGTTTACCTAATTGTTTTCAACACGCTCGAATTCTCTAAACTTTCCAAAAGTTTTGATTTACATTGCATCGGTAAACATAACCATATCTCAAATAGTCATCAATAAAAGTGGCGTAATATTTGTAACCTCCTCTAGCACTGGACGTTTAACGGTCCACATACATCTGAATGTATCAACCCGAAGGGGTTACGTAGCTCTTTCTCCTTTTCGTCGTGAAAGGCCTCTTGGTCATTTTACCTTCCAAATAAGATTCACAGACTGGAAGCTCATTAACTTTTAGTTCGCGTAAAGGACCATCCTTTACCAGTCGTTCAATCCTTTTTAGGTTAATATGACCAAGCCTAAGATGCCACAGATATGTATTGTTATCGTGAGAAATCTTTTACTTTTTATTCTTAGGTTCGGCAACTCTGAACATTTCAGTGTTAAGCAGTGAGTTAGGTATTGGTTTTATACAATATAAACCATCATCCAGACATCCAGAAAAAATATTTAAACCATTTCGAGAAATATGAACAAATTCATTATCAAAATGAACTTTAAATAATTGTTCAAATAATTTAGCCACAGAAATCAAATTTCCACGAATGTCTGGAATAAAATAAACATTGTTCAAAACTAAAAATTTATTTTCCCTAAAACGAAGTCTAACTACTCCCACTACTTTTGCCGAAACTCTTGCACCATTGCCTACTTTCATCGTGTAGTCCCCATCGGCTAGCTCAGTATAAGAACTAAGGCTCTGCAAAGAGAAACAAACATGATTAGTCACTCCTGAATCAATTACCCAGGCTGAGGTGTCACCCTCTACTAAACATGTTTCAAGGACTAGTAAATCCGATTTACCTTGTTCCTTTTTCGTCTTTGCTTTTCCCTGGTTTTGGTTTTTTCTTTTGTTTTTACCAGAACTTCCTGCAACTACAACACTTGCTTCTCCTCCCCTTCTTTTGTTGGTGGATTCAAAGTTTTGCAGGTCATTCATGAGTTCAGTAAGATTGCACTTTTTCTTGTTCATAACAAAGTTGTTTACGAACTCATGAAAGTCAGGGGACAGGCTTTCCAAGATGATGCCAACTTGGGTGGCTTCATCGATTCTGGCACCATTGAGCTCCGCATCATGGAGATGATCAATCATGTTCAAAACATGTGCCTTTACTAAAGAACCTTTCTTCATTTTGTTGTTCATGAAAGCCCTTACGGCATCCAAACGAGCCTTTTCAGAGGGAGCGCCGAACATGGCTTCTAGAGACTCGATTATCTCATAAGCAATCTCCATCTTCTCATGCTTCTTGCGAAGCACATCGCTCATACTAGCCAGCATAAAGCACTTTGCTTTATTGTTGGCCTTGATCCAGTGATCAAAAGGCTCCCTTGCGGTTTTGGATGCATTAGCCGCGGGTTCAGGAGGACATTCCTCCGCTAGGACAAACTTATAGTCTTTGCAGACCAATAGTATGTTCATGTTATTTTTCCACTTAGCATAATTATCACCGTCTAATTTTTTAGTCGCTAGTAGTGTGATAATGGGATTTGACATAATGCTGGAAATAAATAGAATATTCATCTAATCAATTTATGTGCATGAATATCAAGGCATGTTAATTTAGGCACAATTAAATATGATGCATGATGCACATGAAAAATACATAAATCATGTTTTAATTTTAGGTGCCAACGATAATCTAATTTTCCACATATAAAGTGTACCTTTGGGTAGTCAAGTTATATGCCAATTAGACCGAGACTCTTCTCAGTTAATACATATAGTCAAAATATCTCATATTTTCATATTTATTAACTACCGTTATTTTCAGTCAAAATATAACCAACAGATTTGATTATATTTTATGAGTGTATCCCACCGTTTCAGATCCCATAGACTTAACTCCGGATTGCTACCTTTGGGTAGTCAATTTAGAAATACATCTTGAAATCTTATCTCTAGGAAACCAACCTTGTTATTGATCCGGCAAGGACACTCTCCTTTAGGTGGGCGATTCAATGTCACCGCAAAGCCCCTTTCCGGATCTCACGGTGTGGCGCTAACGGCGGAGACTAGTGGGTCGTTTTGTCATACAACCCTCTCCCACTCATTATTTTGCAAACATGTATTTTGTTTGAAAAACATCTCATGATTTCAAATCGAAAAATAAACAATTATTTTTTGGATATGTGAAATTCCAAAATTAAACTCTTAAATTCAATTTCACATGTAACATTATTTTGCAAATCAATTTTGCAACTTAAATCAATTTAATCATATTAAATCGATTTTCAGCGCATGGTTCTTATTTTATCTTATTTTTCTAAGACACTTTTATAATAAATAAAATAAACAATAACGAATGCGCGTGTATGCATGGTATGTTATGAAAACATATGAGTAGGCACATTATATCTATATGGCATGTTATATGCATGGACATATATAATAGATAATTATCAACATAAAATATAAATATACGCAATCAACTATTGAGATGGATTTGACCGGGTCCCATGGAAAAATAAATTACAACTCAATCGAATCGAATAAATATATAATTACAATAATTATATTCTTCCGTTACATCAACGGGTCTTGATTCTTGAATTTTTTATTCTTGACTTCATTCTTTGTCTCGGGTTGGATTTCACCTTCCTTGGGATCGAAACTTTTCGGGCCCGTCGGCATGCTTCGAGGGTTTTGGAAACCGCCGGGCCCGTTCGGGATCAAATCCGAACTTGGGCCGCCGGTTGGGCGACCCTTGGCCGGGCCTAAACCCGCGGTCTGGGCGGCGTCTCGGGCGGCGTCTGGCCGTCTGGGCCACCGGAATTTTCTGGGCAGTTTTCTGGGCTTCTTTGAAGGCTTCAAACATGATCTTCAAGACCTCCTTCTTGATTCAAAATCAAAAACCCTAATTCTACCCAAATCCTAGAATTACAATAATTCTAATCCCGAATTAAATTACAAATAATTTATTAACGAATGAATATAACCGATCCATGGAACCATATAATTAACGACCAAATCCATCATCCATACATTCATCATCATGAATTAAAAATAAACATCCATAAATGCAAGTGCCTACTCATCACATACATACATAATTAAATATCACATATTTAATATTGATTATGATTATCAAATAATCGAAGCATAAATTAATATCCTCTACAGACCGCTCTGACACCAATTGTTGGTTGCCGAATCGAATTCGGCGGCGGAAACGCAGCGGAAAGGCGGATCGTGTATAACAAAAATTTTCATAAAACTTTTGAGATACTCTAAAGATTATATTAATTTATGCACGAATAAATTAATCTCATTAATTTATATCATTCAAGGATCAACCGAAAAAATACCTGGTAGCCGACTCGGATAATAACTTGAATTTCTTTGACCACGAACAGTCCTAGCTCCAAGCTTTGTGTTTAGAATACTAAAGTCTTCCACGTCAATTCCTTGATTCCACGTAGACGTGTGTGTGGGCACACTTGAGACAAAATATGTTTCTGAAACACTCGAATTTCCACAGACACCAACGCATGCACGATGTGGAATTTTTGGAGAAAAATATTTTTCACTCTTTTCCTCTATGAGAATTTCGGCCACACTCTGGAATTAGGGCTGAAAAAGTGTTTCAAAAATTGTTACCACAATTTTCTATCTTTCTCATATTTAAAGAGTAGAAGTCAAACTTCAAAATAGAATCAAATCCTTATCTCCAATTTTGAATTTTGAACAACAAATCCCTTCCCCTTATCACTTTGACGGCCGGCCACCCTCCTAGGGTTTTTCCCCATGTATGGCGCCTATATTAGATAGGGAAGAAAGAGATTTTATCCTTTATCCAGTAGTCCAATTTTAATTCAGATTCAAATTCGAATTTAAGTCAAACTTAAATTAATTTGAATTCTAAATTTGAACAACTTATCAAATAAGTTTAAAAGGATAAATCTAGATATGTTCAAATTCAAATTTAAATAATCTCATTATTTAAATAATAATTAATTCTCAATTAATTATTCTTCGAGTATTTAATTTTAGAATTCTGTAATTCTAAAATTCCCAATTTGCCCTTTGTGTCTGGTAGAATTACAAGGACGACGCGGGGACTAATGGACCTATAATTCTGAGCTCCAATAAAATGAATAATTAATTAAACACTTTAATTAATTAATTAATTCTATTAATTCCAATAGTTACTCCACTATAAACTTGGAATTGCACTCTCAGAATTATAGACATTAATTACTGCTAAACTGTGAAGTGTCCATTTGATATAGTCATTGCATATAGATCAATCCTCCATAAATAATTCTTTATAAATAATTCATAAGTTGAGTCAGGTAGAATTCGTGAACCTCTCTAATTACATCTTTATCCTTGAGTACCATTGATTCTCTAATGGATAGTGATTCATAAAACACATTCATGAACCAGAGCGCTCTTACTAATCTAAGTACCGAATCAACACTCAAGAGAATTATTTATCTGCTTCTTTCTCAAGAAGGAATGGATTCCATCTCGTATAATAACATTCCCAGCTACCTACTTCATAATGTCTCCAAAATACATGGAATAGGATTCAGGGTCTTGGAATCCGTACCGAGTAAATCAAAAGACATAAATCCATAGATAGGAGTTTGTTAAAAACTCAGGATGAAGATCATCCTATATATGACCATCGGTAGACTCAATTAGAATTTCTATGCTTAACGTAAATTATTAGAAATTCATATTGTGTCTGCGTCCATGTTCCACATAATCTCATTATGCGAAATACACTCATTCAATATCTCGCCATATTAACAGTGCGAATTACACGCGTTCCATTCTAAATGGGAATGACATGTATTTATAATGTTTTAATTAAAGATTCCGAAATTTAATTAAATTCGTTATGAACAGTTACTTCTGATTATTATCCTTAAACATTATCCTCTCGTATACAACACTTATATACCATGTTTAACGTTACTTAAATAATCAAGGAATTTTATTTGATATTCACAAAATATTCATAAATATATGCACATAAAATGATGAATAAACTATTTTATTAAATAAATAATAAATATCCTTTTACATCTCATGCTTTCAGGGTTTTTTTGGGCATATTTATGGTTGTTAGGTGTTTTGAGGTTTTTTTAGGATTGTTTAGCATTTTTATTGGTTTTTAGGGTTTTTATGGTTTTAAAGGGTTTTTAGGGTGTTTTAGGCTTTTTAGGATATTTTAGGGTTTTTTAGGTTTTTTTAGTTTTTTTTGTGTGTTTTTAGTGTTTTTAGGGTTTTTAGGGTATACTTACGGTTTTTAGGTTTTTTAAGGATTTTTTAGGGTCTTTTAGGGTTTTGTAGGTTTTAGGGTTTTATGGTTTTTAGCGTTTTTATAAGGGTTTTTAGGGTTTTTATGCCTTTTAACGGTTTTTAGGGTATTTTAGGGGTTTTTTGAGTTTTTAGTGTTTTTAGGGTTTTTAGGGTCTATTTAGTATTTTTAGGGGTTTTAGGTTTTTTAAGGATTTTTATGGTTTTTACAGTTTTTTTAAGAGGTTTTTAGTGTTTTTAGGGTTTTAAGGCTTTTATGCTTTTTAAGGGTTTTGATGGGTTTTAGGGTTTTTATCGGGTTTTTAGGGTTTTTTTATGCTTTTAAGGGTTTTTAGGGTATTTTTAGTGTTTTTTTTTTTGGGTTTTTAGGGTCTTTTATGGTTTTTATGCTTTTTAGGATTCTATAGGGTTTTTTAGGCTTTTTAGGCTATTGTAGGGTTTTTTGTAGGTTTTTTGAGTTTTTTTGTGGTTTTAGTGTTTTTTGGTTTTTAGAGTATATTTATGGTTTTTAGGGGTTTTTGGCTTTTTTTTAGGATTTTTAAGGGTTTTAATGGTATTTTAGGGTTCTTTTTAGGTTTTTTGAGTTTTTAGTGTTTTTTGTTTTAGGGTCTTTTATGGTTTTTATGCATTTTAGGGTTCTTATAGGGTTTTTTAGGCTTTTTAAAGGTTTTTAGGGTTTTTTAGGGTTCTTAAAGGTTCTTAGGGTTTCTTTTTAGGTTTTTTGAATTTTTTGTGTTTTTAGTTTTTTAGGGTTTTTTTTGGGTTTATTTATGGTTTTTAGGGGTTTTAAGGTTTTTTAGGATTTTTAGGGTTTTTAAGTGGTTTTAGGCTTTTTAGGTTTTTTAATGGTTTTTAGGGTTTTTTTTATTGTTTTTAGGGTATTTTAGGATTTCTTTAGGTTTTTTTAATTTTTTTTTTGTTTTCCTTGTTTTTAGGGTCTATTTTTGGCTTTTAAGGGTTTTTAGGTTTTTTCGGGTATTTTAGTGTTTTTTAAGTTTTTTGAGTTTTTAGTGTTTTTTTGGGGTTTTAGGGTTTTTATAAGGTTTTTAGGGTTTTTTTTGGCTTTTTAAAGTTTTTAGGGGTTTTTAGGCTTTTTAGGGTATTTTAGGGTTTTTTTAAGGTTTTTTTATGTGTTTTGGGTTTTTAGTGTTTTTTTTTTTTTTATAGGGTTTTTAGGCTTTTTAAAGGTTTTAGGGTTTTAGGGTATTTTAGGGTTTTTTAGGTGTTTTGAGTTTTTTTTTTTTTTTTTTTTTTTTTTTTTTAGTGTTTTTGGGGTCCTTTTATGGTTTTTAGGGGTTTTAAGGTTTTTTTTAGTATTTTTTAGGGTTTTTATTGGGCTTTTAGGGCTTCTTAGGCTTTTTTAAAGGGCTTTAGGGTTTTTTAGGTTTTTTGAGTTTTTAATGTCATTAGTGTTTTTAGTGTTTTTAGGGGTTTTGAGGTTTTTTTTAGGATTGTTTAGCTTTTTTTTATAGTTTTTTTGGGTTTTTTTATGCTTTTTAGGGTTTTTAGGATATTTTAGGCTTTTTATGATATTTTAGGGTTTTTAAGGTTTTTTGAGGTTTTTGTGTTTTTAGGATATATTTATGATTTTTAGGGGTTTTTAGGTTTTTTTAGGATTTTTTGGGGTTTTTAGGGGTTTTAGGTTTTTTTAATGTTTTCAGGTGTTTTTAGGGTTTTTTATGGGGTTTTAGGCTTCTTATAGGGTTTTTTAGGCTTTTGAAAGGTGTTAAGGGTATTTTAGAGTTTTTTTAGGTTTTTTGAGTTTTATGTGTTTTACTGTTTTTAGGGTTTTCAGGGTATATTTGTGGTTTTTAGGGTTTTTTTAGGATTTTTTGAGGTTTTAGGGTATTTTTGGGTTTTTTTTTTTTTAGTTTTAGTGTTTTTAGTGTTTTTTTTTTTTTGTGGTTTTAGGGTCTTTTATGGGTTTTATGCTTTTTAGGGTTGTTATAGGGTTTCTTATTATAAAGGTTTTGAGGGTCTTTTAGGGTTTTTAAAGGTTCTTAGGGTTTATTTTTAGATTTTTGAATTTTTAGTCTTTTTGGGGTTTTAGGGTTTTTATAAGGTTTTTAGGTTTTTTTGGCTTTTAAAGTTTTTAGGGGTTTTTAGGCTTTTAGGGTATTTTAGGGTTTTTTTTTTAGGTTTTTTGAGTTTTTAGAGTTTTTTTTTTTGTTTTTATAGGGTTTTTTGGCTTTTTAAAAGTTTTAGGGTTTTTTAGGGTTTTAGGGTATTTTAGGGTTTTGTAGGTGTTTTGAGTTTTTTGTGTTTTTAGTGTTTTTAGGGTTTTTTGGGTCCACTTATGGTTTTTAGGGGTTTTTAGGTTTTTTTTGTATTTTTAGGGTCTTTTAGGGGTTTTATTGGGCTTTTAGGGTTTTTTAGGCTTTTTAAAGTGTTTTAGGGTTTTTAAAAGTTTTTTAAGTTTTCAATGTTTTTAGTGTTTTTACGGTTTTTCGGGCATATTTATGGTTTTTAGGGGTTTTGAGATTTTTTTAGGATTGTTTAGCATTTTTATAGGTTTTTAGGGTTTTTTATGGTTTTATAGGGTTTTTAGGGTATTTTAGGCTTTTTAGGATATTTTAGGGTTTTTTTAGGTTTTTTTTAGTTTTTTGTGTTTTTAGTGCCTTTAGGGTTTTTAGGGTATACTTATGGTTTTTACGTTTTTTAAGGATTTTTTAGGGTTTTGTAGGTTTTAGGGTTTTTATGGTTTTTAGCATTTTTTATAAGGGTTTTAGGGGTTTTTTTATGCCTTTTAACGGTTTTTAGGGTATTTTAGGTCTTTTTTTGAGTTTCTAGTGTTTTTAGCGTTTTTAGGGTTTTTAGGGTCTATTTATGTTTTTTAGAGGTTTTTAGTGTTTTTAGGGTTTTAAGGCTTTTATGCTTTTAAGGGTTTTTATGGTATTTTAGGGTTTTTTTTAGTGTTTTTAGTGTTTTTTTTTTTGGGTTTTTAGGGTCTTTTATGGTTTTTATGCTTTTTAGGATTTTATAGGGTTTTTAGGCTATTTAGGGTATTGTAGGGTTTTTTTAGGTTTTTGAGTTTTTGTGGTTTTAGTGTTTTTGGTTTTAGAGTATTTATGGTTTTAGGGGTTTTAGCTTTCTAGGATTTTTAATTTTTAAGTTTTTTAGGGTTTTTTAGGTTTTAGGGTGTTTTATTTTTTTTATGCTTTTAGGGTTCTTATGGTTTTTCTTTTAGGGTTCTTATAGGGTTTAAAGGCTTTTTTAGGGTTTTAGGGTTTTTCTTAAAGGTTCTTAGGGTTTCTTTTTAGGTTTTTTGAATTTTTTGTGTTTTTAGTTTTTTTAGGGTTTTTTGGGTTTATTTATGGTTTTTATGGGTTTTAAGGATTTTTAGGATTTTTTAGGGTTTTTAAGGGGTTTTAGGCTTTTTAATGGTTTTTATGGTTTTTTTTTTTTTATTGTTTTTAGGGTATTTTAGGATTTCTTTAGGTTTTTTGAATTTCTTTTTGTTTTCCTTGTTTTTAGGGTCTATTTTTGGCTTTTAAGGGTTTTTAGGTTTTTTCGGGTATTTTAGTGTTTTTTAGGTTTTTTGAGTTTTTAGTGTTGTTTTTTGGTTTTAGGGTTTTTTGGCTTTTTAAAGTTTTTAGGGGTTTTTAGGCTTTTTAGGGTATTTTCGGGTTTTTTAGGTTTTTTGTTTTTTGTTTTTTTGGGTTTTATTGGGTTTTTTAGGCTTTTTAAAGGTTTTAGGATTTTTTAGGTGTTTTGATTTTTTTTTTTGTATTTTTAGTGTTTTTAGGGTTTCTAGGGCCCATTTATGGTTTTTACGGGTTTTTAGGTTTTTTAGTATTTTTTAGGGGTTTTTTTAGGGTTTTTATTGGGCTTTTAGGGTTTCTTAGGCTTTTTCAAGGGTTTTAGGGTTTTTGGGCATATTTATGGTTTTTAGGGGTTTTGAGGTTTTTTTTTTTTAGGATTGTTTAGCATTTTTATTGGTTTCTAGGGTTCTTTTTTATGCTTTTAAGGGTTTTTAGGGTATTTTAGGCTTTTTAGGATATTTTAGGGTTTTTTAGGTTTTTTGAGTTTTTTGTGTTTTTAGGATATATTTATGGTTTTTAAGGGTTTTCAGGTTTTTTAGGATTTTTTAGGGTTTTTAGGGGTTTTTTGTTTTTTTTATAGTGTTTTTTGGTGTTTTAGGGTTCTTATAGGGTTTTTTAGGCTTTTTAAAGGTGTATAGGGTATTTTAGGGTTTTTTTTAGGTTTTTTGAGTTTTATGTGTTTTACTGTTTTTAGGGTTTTCAAGGTATATTTATGATTTTTAGGGGTTTTTTAGGATTTTTAGGGTTTTTAGGGTATTTTTTTACATTTTTTGAGTTTTTAGTGTTTTTTTTTTTTTTTTTTGCGCTTTCAGGGTCTTTTATGGGCTTTATGCTTTTTAGGGTTGTTATAGGGTTTTTAGGCTTTATAAAGGTTTTTAGGGTCTTTTAGAGATTTTAAAGGTTCTTAGGGTTTATTTTTAGGGTTTTTGAATTTTTTGTCTTTTTTGGGGTTTTAGGGTTTTTAGAAGGTTTTTAGGTTTTTTTGGCTTTTTAAAGTTTTTAGGGGTTTTTAGGCTTTAGGGTATTTTTGGGTTTCTTTTAGGTTTTTTAGCTTTTTTGAGTTTTTAGTGTTTTTTATAGGGTTTTTTTTAGGCTTTTTAAAGGTTTTAGGGTATTTTAGGGTTTTTAGCTGTTTTGAGTTTTTGTGTTTTAGTGTTTTTAGTGTTTTTAGTTTCCACTTATGGTTTTTAGGGGTTTTTAGGTTTTTTTAGTATTTTATGGTTTTTATTGGGCTTTTAGGGTTTTTTAGGCTTTTTAAAGTGTTTTAGGGTTTTTTTTTTTCAAGTTTTTTGAGTTTTTAATGTTTTTAGTGTTTTTAGGGTTTTTTGGGCATAGTAATGGTTTTTAGGGTTTTCGAGATTTTTTTAGGATCGTTTAGCATTTTTATAGGTCTTTAGGGGTTTTTATGGTTTTAAAGGGTTTTTAGGGTATTTTAGGCTTTTCAGGATATTTTAGGGTTTTTTAGGTTTCTTTTTTTTTTTTTGTTTTTTGTTTTGTTTTTGTTGTTTTTTTTTTTTTTGTTTTTTAGTGTTTTTAGGGGTTTTAGGGTGTACTTATGGTTTTTAGGTTTTTTAAGGATTTTTTAGGGTTTTTAGGGTTTTGTAGGTTTTAGGGTTTTTATGGTTTTTAGCGTTTTTATAAGGGTTTTTAGGGGTTTTTATGCCTTTTAACGGTTTTTAGGGTATTTTAGGGGTTTTTTGAGTTTTTAGTGTTTTTAGTGTTTTTAGGGTCTATTTATGATTTTTAGTGGTTCTAAGGATTTTTTACGATTTTTAAGGGGTTTTAGGCTTTTTAGGCTTTTTAATGGTTTTTAGGGTGTTTTTAATTGTTTAAAGGGTATTTTACAATTTCTTTACGTTTTTTGAATTTTTTTTTGTTTTCCTTGTTTTTAGGGTCTATTTTTGGCTTTTAAGGGTTTTTAGGTTTTTAGGGTATGTTTTTTAGATTTTTTGAGTTTTTAGTGTTTTTTTTTTTGGGTTTTAGGGTTTTTATAAGGTTTTTAGGGTTTTTTGGCTTTTTAAAGTTTTTAGGGGTTTTTAGGCTTTTTATGGTATTTTAGGGTTTTTTTTTTTTTACGTTTTTTATGTTTTTTTTTTGAGTTTTTAGTGTTTTTTTTTTTTGTTTTGTTTTAATAGGGTTTTTAGGCTTTTTAAAGGTTTTAGGGTTTTTAGGGTTTTTAGGTTTTTTTGGTGTTTTCAATTTTTTTGTATTTTTAGTGTTTTTAGGGTTTCTAGGGTCCATTTATGGTTTTTAGGGGTTTTTAGGTTCTTTTAGTATTTTTTTAGTTCTTAGGCTTTTTAAAGGGTTTTAGGGTTTTTTTAGGTTTTTTGAGTTTTTAATGTTTTTAGTGTTTTTAGGGGTTTTTGGGCATATTTATGGTTTTTAGGGGTTTTGAGATTTTTTTAGGATTGTTTAGCATTTTTATATGTTTTTAGGGTTTTTGTGCTTTTTAAGGGTTTTTAGGGTATTTTAGGGTTTTTAGGATATTTTAGGGTTTTTAGGTTTTTTTTTTTTTTTTTTTGTTTTAAGTGTTTTTAGGGTTTTTAGGGTATATTTATGGTTTTTAGGTTTTTTAATGATTTTTTAGGGTTTTTAGGGTTTTAGGGCTTTTATGGTTTTTAGCGTTTTTATAAGGGTTTTTATGGGTTTTTAAGCTTTTTAACGGTTTTTAGGGTATTTTAGGAGTTTCTTTAGGTTTTTTGAGTTTTTTTTTTTTTTATGTTTTTAGGGTTTTTAGGGTCTATTTATAGTTTTTAGGGTTTTTTAGGTTGTTTTAGGATTTTTTATGGTTTTTACTGTTTTTTTTAGAGATTTCTAGTGTTTTTAGGGTTTTAAGGCTTTTATGTTTTTTAAGGGTTTTTATGGGGTTTTAGGGTTTTTGTCGGGTTTTTAGGGTTTTTAGGCTTTTAAGGGTTTTTAGGGTATTTTAGGGTTCTTTTTTTTGTTTTTTGAGTTTTTAGTGTTTTTAGTGTTTTTTTTTTTTTGTTTTTAGGGTCTTTTATGGTTTTATGAGTTTTTAGGCTTTTTGTAGGGTTTTTTTGGCTTTTTAAAGGTTTTTAGGGTTTTTTTTAGGCTTTCCAGGGTATTATAGGGTTTTTTTTTTAGGTTTTTTTGAGTTTTTTGTGTTTTTAGTGTTTTTTTTTTGGTTTTTAGGGTATATTAATGGTTTTTAGGGTTTTAGGTTTTTTTAGGATTTTAAGGGTTTTTATGGTATTTTAGTGGTTTCTTTTAGGTTTTTAGAGTTTTTTGTGTTTTTAGTGTTTTTTTGTGGCTTTAGGGTCATTTATGGTGTTTATGCTTTAGGGTTCTTATAGGGTTTTTTAGGCTTTTTAAAGGTTTTTAGGGTTTTTTAGGGTTTTTAAAGGTTCTTAGGGTTTCTTTTTAGGTATTTTGAATTTTATTATTTTTTAGTGTTTTTAGGGGTTTTTGGGTATATTTATGGTTTTTAGGGGTTTTAAGGTTTTTAAAGGATTTTTTAGGGTTTTTTAAGGGGTTTTAGGCTTTTTAGGCTTTTTAAAGGTTTTTAGGGTTTTTTTTTATGGTTTTTAGGGTATTTTAGGATTTCTTTAGGTTTTTTGATTTTTTTTTTGTTTTCATTCTTTTTAGGGTCTATTTTTGGGGTGTTTTAATGGGTTTTATAGTTTTTTTAGGGGTTTTATAGGCTTTTTAGGGTTTTTTTTGGCTTTTAAGGGTTTTTAGGGTTTTTCCGGTATTTTAGGGTTTTTTAGGTTTTTTGAGTTTTTAGTGTTTTTTTTTTGGGTTTTAGGGTCTTTATGGTTTTTATGCTTTTTAGGGTTTTTATAGAGTTTTTTGGGCATTTTAATGGTTTTCAGTGTTTTTTTAGGCCTCAGAAAAGCTATATTAAATCTTAATTCTGAGCCTATGGCTTCTTGTACACTCTTCCAAAACATTAAAGCAAAGTGGCTATCCCGATCTGAGACAATAGATAATGGTATTCCATGCAGTCTAACTATGTTGGTGACGTACAACTCTGCTAACTTTTCTAGGGTATACATCACTTTTTTGGGTACAAAATGGGATGATTTAGTCAATCTATCAATAATTACCCATATTGCATCATAACCTTCACTTGTTTTGGGTAGTCCCACCACAAAATTCATGGTTATATGTTCCCATTTCCATTCTAGAACATCTAACGATTGCAGCTCTCCAGCTGGATGCTTATGCTATGCTTTAACCTTTTAACCTTTTAATCAACGACTAACGTAGTCCACGATGTCATTTTTCATGTATCTCCACCAAAAGTGTTGTTTTAGATCTTGATACATCTTAGTCGCTCCTGGATGTATCGAATAAAGGGTATTATGAGCTTCAGAAAGAATTTGACTTTTAAGATTTTCATCTTTTCGAACACAAATTCTTCCTTGAAATGTGAGTATTCCCTTGTCAAAGACTTTGAATTTTGTTTCATTTCCTTCTTTAGCTTCTTTCCAATACTTGTCAAGAGTAGAATCTTGATGTTGAACTTCTGCCATCTTGTCAAAAATAGATGGTTGTATCTGTAGAGTGGCTAATTTACCTGTAATTAGCTCTAACCCTAATGAATGAATATCCTTTTGTAAAGGTGTTGGAAATCTATCCAATGTCATATAACTTAATTCGGTAGTCTTACGACTTAAAGCATCAGCTATCCTATTGGCTTTTTCAGGGTGATAAAGGATTTCACAATCATAATCCTTTACTAACACCAACCATCTGCGTTGCCTCATATTAAGTTCTTTCTGAGTGAAGAAATACTTGAGGCTCTTATGATAGTGAAAATCTGACATTGTGCACCATATAAATAATGCCTCCATATCTTTAAAGCAAAAACTACTGCTAATTAAAGATCATAAGTAGGATAGTTTCTCTCATGAGTTTTCAATTGTCTAGACGCATACGCAATTACCTTTCCATTTTGCATCAAAACTGCTCCTAGCCCTAGTTTGGAGGCATCACTGTATAAGTCAAACTTTTCTCCAACCTTTGGGATAGTAAGGATTGGTGTAGTAGTTAGCTTTTGTTTCAATTCTTGAAAAATTTCCTCACACGTCTCCATCCATTCGCACTTCTTTTCTTTTCGCGTGAGCGTAGTGAGTCGTGCAACTAGTTTTGTAAAACCCTCTACAAATCTCCTATAATATCCGGCCAAATCTAAGAAACTATGAATCTCTGTTATGTTTCTTGGTGCGGGCCAGTTACTAACTGTTGGAAAAATAATGGCATCGAGTGCGCAGCGGAATTTAAAAAAATTTTAATCAACGTCAAAGGCAAACAAGAACATGTTCATGAACTAAAGATCTAAATCATACCTTTTGAGATTTTAGGAAACAAAGACGTCGTCGACGGATCAAAGCGTTCCAAAAGAACCGGAAGAGCCTCAACCAACTGGTCTTCTTTGCTATTCTCGTTTTCCACGATCGATTGTGCGGGTGGGCACACGTCGTTTAATCTCCTCTTGGTATTCTTAATTTCCTTCCAATCACAAGAGAGCCAAAGAAAAAAATTGTTCTTGATAATTAAACAATTTTTCCTCTTGGAATCTCTTATCAATAGCCTCCAAAAAGTCTCTCAAGTGATCTAATGAGTAATGTGACTTAATAGGCTATTTATACTGTTTAGGAAGTCATACTTCCGTAACAATTAGGTTTCCCAAAGATTTAATCGCACCCAGAGTCGATTTTGCCACATCAGCACGCGTTACGCGTTACAATCGGTCGATCGGAGACAGAGATGTTATAACTCACCTGTTGACCTGTCCTTCACAAACCGGTCTACCCCTGGTCGACTGACGGTCGACGTGACCGGGTCTACCCACCGGTCAACCTTTATAAAAGCTTTGACGAAAGTTGTTTTCCTAGTTCTTCAACATGAAACTTGCATAGAGCCTCGGTTTTGATTCAAGCAACCCAATAGAGAAATTGCACGATCAAAGCAGGTCATATAATACTCTTCTCATATTAAACAACTCTTAAAACAATAATTCAACCAATTTATCTAGAATCAATTTATCAATTAATTCACCCGATAAACCACTCATGAATTAACTTTGAACCTCTTTTACGGAAATAACACAAGTTACCAATATGTAGGAAATAATCAGATCGTTACAGTGAAATTATGTGAGCTAGCAAAGGGACCCGATGGACATATATAAATCAAGCTCTTATAATCACAACGCTACTTGTAAACCAACAAGTCCGTCTCATGATTATAAAACTCTAGCGCTATTCCACTAAAATCCTAAAAGTTTGCACTCTCGATTTATATAGCGTGTTTACAAAGCTCTAATTAGCTCGATCCATGACTCAATATATTAGTATATCATCCCCACAGGATATCCATAATCGACTTGAGGTCAAGTTCGTTTTACCTTCCGATTACATTTATCTTATGTTCCATTATCAAACCATTGGAAAAAAACACTATTCATATTATTACAAACGGTAAACTATTAGATAACATGTAGTAGTCTAATAGCCGAGCGCTCGTATTTTCCAATCGCGATAATGCATAAGAGGATATCATTGACTCTTTATAGGAGCTATGGATTCCACTATCTATGAATAACGAATCTCCACGCATACACGAGTCATAACCCCAATGCACCGGCAAGCGTACCTTTACATAATGTCGGGATGTCTCCCTTTAGTACATCAAAGGATACAAGTCAAGTATACGGGTTCATCATCCATCTCAGGATTAAGATGACAACATATAATTCGTCAAAAGTGAATTGTTTTATTCAAACAGAATTATTAATTAAAACAATTCATCTTTGGTCCGATCCAATATAGATTTCACCATTAGAAACTATATCAATGTCTCTACCCATGAAGTCCCACCTCCGACGACCAAGACAAGCTGTCTCCGTTAGGAAGTAGACAACATAACAATCTTAACATGAATAAAGCGCCCAACTTTATTCCCTCGATTGTGGATCATAAGATTTAGACTATCATCTTTAGATTCTTGTCTTCCGCATATTCTTCACATTACATGCATGATCTAAAGATTTAGAATGACAGTCTCAGACTTTCTGTTTGCTTATCATACATTCAACTATTATGAACATAAAGAGGACAATACATAGATATATGAAATAAACAAATCTTTATTAATAGTCAAAATGTGTCGAAGAAAATTGTTACATTTATTCCTAAGGGCATAAACGCTAACAATCTCCCACTTGCACTTAAGCGAGTAAATGTGACATGCTACGCATCCCTATAGCCTCGACATGCTTCTCAAAGACCTTAGCCGGTGAGGCCTTCCGTGAACGGGTCACCATATTGTCCTCTCGACGCGATCTTGCATATTTCCACATGCCCTTCTTCAATAAAGCTTCTTATCACATGATACTTCACGTCTATGTGCTTACTCATTTTCTTATATCTTGGTTCTTTTGGTGTTAGCTATTGGCGACTTTGTTATCACAAAGATAGTCCCAATGGCTTATCCACACCAGAACAACTTCAAGATCCATCAAAAATTTGCAGAGCCACACCGCTTCTTTTGAAGCATCACTAGTGCCACATACTCGGCTTCCATCGTTGAGTCGAAGTGCAAGTTTGCTTGACACTCCTCCAAACAGCGGAACCACCTCCCGAGTAAAGACAGAACCGAAGTCGATTTCCTAGAATCCAAACAGATTGAAAATCTGAATCAGATATCCTAGAGGTGTCAAATCCTCCTCGGAATATACCAAAGATATGATTTCTAGTCCCTCTGAAGATACTTGAATATATGCTTGACCGCAACCCAGTGGTTAGGTCCTTGATTCGATTGAAATCGACTTACAATCCCGACCGCATGGCAAATGTCCGGTCGAGTACAAAGCATTGCATACATAAGGCTCCCCCGACCAAGCATAAGGCACCTTCGCCATGTATTCTCTTTCTTGGATGTCTTGGGACAATCATTTTTAAAAAAGAGTAATTCAGACCTAGATGGTTGCCCACCTTTCTTGGAATTCTGCATTGCATACTTCTTAAGAATTTTATCTATGTATGAAGCCTGAGAGAGAGCTATAATTTTGTTCTTTCAATCTCTTAAGATTCGAATGCCTAGAACATAATTAGCTTCTCCTAAGTCCTTCATGTCAAACTATTTGGTAAGCCAAACTTTGACTGATGATAAAGCCCCTACATCATTGCCAATAAGTAGAATATCATCAACATATAACAGTAGAAAAACCACTTTCCCATCTTGAATATGTTTATAAACACAAGGTTCATCCATATTCTGTTGGAATCAAAAGTCTTGACCACTTGGTCAAATCTTTTGTTCAAGAACGGAAGCTTGCTTTAATCCATAAATGGATTTCAACAACTTGCAAACTTTTCCCTCTTGACCCTTAGCCTCAAAGCCTTCCGGGTTGTACCATATAGATACTTTCCTCAAGATGGCCGTTCAAGAACGCCGTCTTGACATCCATTGCCGGATCTCGTAGTCGAGAGCGGCCGCAATGGATAAGAGAATGCGGATGGACTTAAGCATGGCTACGGGCGAAAAAGGTTTCCTCGTGGTCGATTCCTTCCTTTTGCGTGTATCCCTTAGCTACCGATCTAGCCTTATAGGTTTCGACCTTTCATACGCATTTCTCTTTCTCTTGTAGACCCATTTACACCCAATGGGCTTAATCCCATCGGGAAGATCTACAAGTTCCCGGACTAGATTAAAATCCATAGATTTCATCTCGGCTTTCATGGCTTCACATCCGGAGGTTTGCATCAACATCCTCCATAGCTTCTTTGTAAGTATAAGGATCTCTGTCATGTTCGGAGATTTTGCAAAAAGGTTTCCCCATTAGCCATGAATCTCTCGGGTTCATGTCGATCCTCCCACTATGCGAAGCCCCTTAGGTTGTTATTGGGTTTCCTCTTCTACTACGATTGGATCGGTTTCCAAAGGAATAGTTGGTATGACTAAGTCACTCGACATTTCCTCAAGCACTATTTTGCTCACGAGGCTTAAAGTCGTTCATGTAACTTTCTTCAAGGAATGTTGCATTCGTTGAAACCACGACTTTATTTTCCTTGGGATTATAGAAATAACCCCTTTCGTCCCTCTCGGATAACCTACAAAAATGCATATACGAGCGTGCTTCCAACTTGTTCGCTTCCTTGTCTAGGACATGTGCGGAGAACATCCCATATGCGAATATGGTTCAAGGATGTCTTCTGCCCGTCCATAACTCGTGAGGAGTTTTAGGAACCGACTTTGTTGAGACGTTATTGAGAAGATAACATGCGGTTTGTAAAGCATATCCCCGTAAAGATATAGGCAATGTCGAATAACTCATCATGGACCGTACCATGTCCAACAAGGTTCTATTTCTTCTCTCGGCTACACCATTCTCTTTGTGGAGTGCGGTGCGGTTAAATGGGATAGAATCCCATTCTCTAATAAGTATCCGGTGAACTCATCGAGAGGTATTCTCCACCTCGATCGGATTGAAGTGCCTTTATGGGTTTACCAGTTGCTTTTCCACTTCAGCCCAAAACTCCCCGAATTTATCAAAAGTTTCGCTTTTGTGATGCAATAGGTACACATAACCATATCTTGAGTAATCGTCAATAAAAGTGACGTAATACTCATACCCTCCTCTTGCCTTGATGTTCATGGGACCACAAACATCACTATGCACAAGTTCAAGAACACCTTCAGCCCTATTGCCTTTAGACCCAAATGGTCTTTTGGTCATTTTGCCCTCCAAACAAGATTCACATTGGAGTAAGGACTCAACCTTTAAAGAACTTAAAGGTCCATCCTTTACCAACCTCTGTATCCTATTAAGGCTAATGTGACCAAGTCGCAAATGCCAAAGATATGTCTCACTAGAGTGAGAAGTTTTAAGCCTTTTAGAGTTATTAACAACTTCAGTGCTTAGCAGTGAGTCCATCTTAGGTTTGATAAAATATAGATTATTTTGCATCCATCCATCACAGATAAAAGACTTGTTTTTACGAATCACAACTTTATTATTAAAAGAAACTGAATAAGAATCCTTAAATAAACAAGCAAGTAAATAAGATTCCTCTTAAATTGAGGAACATAAAAACAGTCTCGCATAAAAATAAACTCCTATAACTATCAAAATAAAGATGGACGTCTCCCCTTTGCTTGACCAACACTAATGTTCCATCGCCCATCCTCAACGTGAAGCTTTCATTTAGAAGACTTCTCGTTTGCTTGAACCCCGCAGAAATACATACATGATTAGTTAAGAATCTATGACCTAGTTATCCTTTGGATTCCTCAACTAGACATGCTTCCACTATCAAAAGATCACACTCACCTCCTTTGCCTTTAGCGGCTAGGTAGTCTTTGCAATTCTTCTTCATGTGCCCCACCTTCCCGCAATGAAAGCACTTAAGCTTGTTCGGGTTCCTCTTCTTCTTGTTCTTGCCCTTGTTTGGCGGAACTGAAGAACTCTCCTTCTTAGCTACTTGCTTATTCTTTCCATTCCCTGAAGGGGGTTTGGAAGAAGATGCCTCAGCAAAGTTGGCTTCCACAATAGTCGACCCCTTGATCATCCGCTCAAACTTTTGGAGTTCTTGCATCAACTCTGTCAGGGTTATATTCTATCTAGCGCTCAATTTGAATGTTGCCCTAAACGGAATATATTCCTTCGACAAAGTCTCAAAGATCATGGTCAGTTGAGACTCAGCATCGATGTCGGCCCCATTGGTCTGAACTTCAGCCAAATAGCCCATCACCTTCAAACATATGTTCCTTTATGGAAGATATCCATCTGCAGTTAATAAGGTTGCTAAGGGCTTCCGATTTTTTTCGATGGCTTGGCCACCGAACATGTCCTCAAGATTATCCATAATCGGACGAGCGGTTATGTAATCTTCATGTTGTGCTTGCAAAGATAGTGGACATGCTCGCCATCATATAACAATGAGCCATATCGTCGAGAGTCCTTCCGGCGTTGATACGCTTATGAAAACCTCATTAGGAGCATCAACGGTGGCTCCGGAGGACAAGGTGTGTTCAAGACGAAATTCGGTTTCTCAAAGGTTAGGACGATATTTAGGTTCCTTTTCCAATCGGTAAAATTCTCGCCAGTTAAGTTGTGTTTATTAAGTATCGATGATAATGCACTAGAAGACATTTTGATCTACAATAAACATTCATATATCTAGTATAAGCAAACTTACATAAACATTTAGTAATCAAACATATATACATGTTATAATGCAACAAATATGTTTGTGTGTCAAAACCTTGAAAAAATCACAACCTTACAACGATAATTCCCAACTCAAAATTTTGTAAGTCTCCTAGGGGAGATCATGCAAAATTTAATTGGGAACACGGATCCCCTCCGATCAATATATACCATCCGGATCAATCTCTGTCTAGCATATATTGATAACCGTTTTCTTTGGCCATTAATTTAATTAGCAGAGCTCCTATGGGAGATTAATAATTAAATTAATCTTGAGTGTATAACCATCGTTTCAACTATTTGATCCATATATTACAATTGTCACCTAGGGGTGTACAACCATAAAAATATGCTCAAATAAATTATCCTCTCGGAGATCCACACCGGTACATAATGAATCCCTTCCTAGGGGTCGGTATCACCATGTGTTACCTGTGGATCAACGATGGAGGCCATGGGTCTTTTCTTCAAAAACCCTCACCCACTCAATCTTTTGGAAAACAAGGTTTTATGTTAAGAAATATGCGTGAACAATTTTAATGAGCGGCACTCCCTATTCTATATGACATGTTATCACATATATAGCAAATCATATTATATGCAATCATACAAAGAAATTAAGCTAGGCAACAAGCATAATAATAATAATAGCCGTAATATTATGATTCCATCCTAGAGAAAAGAAAGAAATTAAAGATTACAAAGAATAATCGAAACATATATCGATTCTTCATCTTGAATCTTCCCGGTTGTCCTTGAATTCTTCATCACAATCTAATTCCGGTTATCATAAAATTATTTTCCATGTTTTCTTGAAAAAATCTCAGAAAACTGCAAAATCATATACTGTCCCGTTAGGTCCGGTCGACCAGTGACAGAGTAGTTATACTCTAACGGTCGACCGCCTTACACTAACAGGTCGACCGGTGCGGTCGACCGGTGCCCGTACGATAGTAACCCAGATTTTCAGAAATCAAAGCAGTTTTTCAATTTATTCAAAAACACAAAACAATTTTATAAACCAAGGAAAAATTAGATACCTTCATATCCTTCATCTTGAAAATCCATCTTCAATCTCTTCCAAGAATTTTACATAAAAAATCCTATACCGTTTTCTGGTTTACAAAATTTCTACTAAAGAAAATAAAATAAACCCTAACGGCGATGATAGGCCGCATATCTAATTACATTGCAAAGAACAAATTCCTATACAACCATTCTAAACTCTAAGGAACCATAACCGGTAAAAAATTAAATAATAAATAATCATTGATAATTTATAAATGACAATCAATAATAATTATTTAATCATTCATTCACCATATATTCATGACAACAACATAATATAGAAACCCTAGAGTGCTATCTCTCTAAAATATCAATTCAAGCATAAAAGAGATATTTTTAGATCACAAATCTATGTACATAGCATAATCATGAACAAATAACCATGGCTTTGATACCAATTGTTGGAAAAATAATGGCATCGAGTGCGCAGCGGAATTTAAAAAAATTTTAATCAACGTCAAAGCCAAACAAGAACATTTTCATGATGCTATATAACATAAATACTAAAGATCTAAATCATACCTTTTGAGATTTCAGGAAACAAAGACGTCGACGGATCAAAGCGTTCCAAACAAAGAACCGGAAGAGCCTCAACCAACCGGGTCTTCTTTGCTATTCTCATTTCCACGATCGATTGTGCGGGTGGGCACACGCCGTTTAATCTCCTCTTGGTATTCTTAATCTCCTTCCAATCACAAGAGAGCCAAAGAAAAATTGTTCTTGATAATTAAACAATTTTTCCTCTTGGAATCTCTTATCACTAGCCTCCAAAAAGTCTCTCAAGTGATCTAATGAGTAATGTGACTTAATAGGCTATTTATACTGTTTAGGAAGTCATACTTCTGTAACAATTAGGTTTCCCAAAGATTTAATCGCACCCAGAGTCGATTTTGCCACATTAGCACGCGTTACGCGTTACAACCGGTCGACCGGAGACAGAGACGTTATAACTCACCGGTCGACCTGTCCTTCACAAACCGGTCTACCCACCGGTCGACCTGTGACCGGTCAACCTGTCTACACTGACGAAAGTTGTTTTCCTAGTTCTTCAACATGGGAAACTTGCATAGAGCCTCAGTTTTGATTCAAGCAACCCAATAGAGAAATTGCCTGATCAAAACAGTCATATAATAGTCTTCCCATATTAAACAACTCTTAAAACAATAATTCAATCAATTTATCTAGAATCAATTTATCAATTAATTCACCCGATAAATCACTCATGAATTAACTTTGAACCTCTTTTACGGAAATAACACAAGTTACCAATATGTAGGAAATACACCGTATCGTTACAGGAAATTATGTGAGCTAGCAAAGGGACCCGATGGACATATATAAATCAAGCTCTTATAATCACAACGCTACTTGTAAACCAACAAGTCCGTCTCATGATTATAAAACTCTAGCGCTATTCCACTAAAAGCCTAGAGCTGCACTCTCAATTTATATAGCGTATTTACAAAGCTCTAATTAGCTCTAGTTCATGACTCAATATATTAGTATATCATCCCCATAGGATATGCATAATCGACTTGAGGTCAAGTTCTGTTTTACCTTCCCGATTACATTTATCTTATGTTCCATTATCAAACCATTGGAAAAAACACTATTCATATTATTACAAACAGTAAACTATTAGATAACACAGAGTAGTCTAATAACCGAGCGCTCGTATTTTCCAATCCACTGATAATGCATAAGAGGATATCATTGACTCTTTATAGGAGTTATGGATTCCACTATCTATGAATAACGAATCTACGCATACACGAGTCATAACCCCAATGCACCGGCAAGCATACCTTTACATAATGTCAGGATGTCTCCCTTTAGTACATCAAAGGATACAAGTCAAGTATACGGGTTCATCATCCATCTCAGGATTAAGATGACAACATATAATTCGTCAAAAGTGAATTGTTTTATTCAAACAGAATTATTAATTAAAACAATTCATCTTTGGTCCGATCCAATATAGATTTCACCATTAGAAACTATATCAATGTCTCTACCCATGGAGTCCCACCTCCGACGACCAAGACAAGCCGTCTCCGTTAGGAAGTAGACAACATAACAATCTTAACATGAATAAAGCGCCCAACTTTATTCCCTCGATTGTGGATCATAAGATTTAGACTATCATCTTTAGATTCTTGTCTTCCGCATGTTCTTCACATTACATGCATGATCTAAAGATTTAGAATGACAGTCTCAGACTTTCTGTTTGCTTATCATACATTCAACTATTACGAACATAAAGAGGACAATACATAGATATATGAAATAAATAAATCTTTATTAATAGTCAAAATGTCTCGAAGAAAATTGTTACATTTATTCCTAAGGGCATAAACGCTAACACTAACAGCTTCAATCTTTGCCGGATCCACCGAGATTCCATCTTTCGAAACTACGTGCCCCAAGAAATGAACTTCATTGAGCCAAAATTCACACGTAGACAATTTAGCATATAGCTGATGTCTTTTCAACATTTGAAGGGTAATTCTCAAGTGCTCTTTATGTTCCTTATCATTCTTTGAATAAATTAGTATGTCGTCGATAAAAACAATAAGAAATTTATCCAAGCACTCATTGAAAACATGATTCATCAAGTCCATAAAAGCTGTTGGGGCATTAGTTAGTCCAAACGGCATTACTAGAAACTTGTAATGTCCAGAACGCATTCTGAAAGCCATCTTTGGTAGATCTTGTTCCTTAATCTTCAATTGGTGGTATCCAGATCGTAAATCAATCTTTGAGAATATTGCCGTCCCTTTGAGTTGGTTGAATAAGTCAATCTTGGGCAAAGGATATTTATTCTTTATCGTGACCTTATTAAGCTCACGATAGTCAATACATATGCTTAATGTGCCATCTTTCTTCTTTACAAACAGTACATGGGCTCCCCAAGGCGATTAACTTGGTTAGATAAATACTTTGTCCATTAATTCCTGTAGTTGCATTTTTAACTCCTTAAGTTCTGCCAGAGCCCTTCTATAAGGAGCCTTAGAAATCAATGTCGTTCCTGGTAAAATTTTGACTTCGAACGAAATCTCACATTCTGGTGGCAATCCTGGTAATTCTTCCGGAAAGACTCTCAGAAACTCTTAAACTATCGGCACATCCTTTGATTGTAACTTATCAGTTTTAGTCGTGTCCCACAATATGTACTAAATATCCTTCACAACTACTAGTAAGTAACTTCCTTGCTTCTAATGCATTAATTACTTGTCCGGGCGTATGCTTAGAGTGATCAACGTACTCAAAAGTTTCTTCCCCATCAGGTCAAAAAATCACTTTCCTATTATAACAATCGATAGTAGCTTGATATTTTCCTAAGAAATCTATTCTTAGGATGACATCGTAGTCGATTATCTTTAATACAATTAGATCTGTGTATCTATTAGCTATAACTAATGGTACATTCTCTAGCTTAAATTCAGACAATAGAATTTCCCCAGAAGGCAGGGTAGTCCTAAATGTCTGACCAATTCTATTCTTAGCATAATTTAACTTCTCAGCAAATCCATATGATGCAAATGAATGTGATGCACTAGAATCAAATAATGCGTATGCTAAGTGCTAAGCAATAGTAAACTGACCAGTCACGACTCTTGACGTGCCAACTTCTGCATCACTTCTCGTATATGCCAGCAACCTAGCATTGGTTTGCAACACGGCTTCTACTCTATCTTGTTGAGGTTGCATTTCCTCAACTCTTATCTACATCGTATTTGCCTGGCTAGTAGGCTATCTATTTCAATTATGAGGATAGTTCCAGGAATAATGACCTTCTTTGCCACATGTATAGCAATTGTTTTTTCCATAATGGCATACACCCTGAATGTTTCTTCCCGCACTTAGAACACTCAACTATATTCGTGTTGTGTTCTTGCTTTTGTTGTGGACTTTGGGAATTAAAGTTTCGATTTCTATCAAAATTTCTCTTCCTCTTATTTGAGTTCTGGTTATTCTGTGGATGACTCTGTGGGGGTCGATTTCCTTGTCCAGTTCTGTTCGCTTGGTTACTCTGACCATCTTGATTATTCTTTTGATTCCCGTTTTGGGTTCGCTTTGCCTAGGCTTGATCCTTTTTCTTGGCTTCCCAAAATTTGGCTCTTTCCTTTTTAGCTTGGGCTAGGTGATATTCTGCTCAGACTACTCTACCAACACAATCCGCCACTATTGTGGGTGGTCGTTCCCCACTGTCTACCACTATAGCTATTTCGGGGCGAAACATCACTAACATTCGTCGAACCTTTTCCATTTCTGTTGGCACTAGCTGAGGGCATAGCCTTCCCAATCGATTGAACTTACGACAAGCCTGCATAACAGTCATATCACATTACTTCAAATTATTGAATTCATTTTGTTGAGCTCGGAGACCTACAGTATCATAGTACTTAGCATTGAATTCCCCCAAGAATTGATTCCAAGTCATTGTTGCCACATTTCTTCTCATTACAACTGTCTCCCACCAGTAGCGGGCATCTTTCTTTAATACATATGAAGCACAAAGAACTTTTTCTTACTCCGTTAGATTCATGAAATCCAGAATCGTTTGGACTGAAGTTAACCACTCTTCAGCTTCTAGCGGGTCAATAGTGTTGGGAATGGTGTCCTAGAAGCATGAGATGTAATAGGACAATTATTATTTATTTAATAAAAGAGTTTATTCATTATTTTATGTGCATATATTTATGAATATTTTATGAATATCAATGAAAATTCCATGATTATTTATGTAACCTTAAACATTGTATATAAGTGTTATATACGAGAGGATAATGTTTAAGGATAATAATCAAAAAGCAATGTTCATAATGAATTTAATTAAAGTTTAGAATCTTTAATTAAAACATTATTAATACATGTCATTCCATTTAGAATGGAAGCAAGTGTTATCCGCCTTTGTTAATATGGTGAGATATTGAATGAGTGTATTTCGCATAATGAGATTATGTGGAACAAGGACACAGACACAATATGAATTTCTAATAATTTCCGTTAAGTATAGAAATTCTATTTGAGTCTATCGATGGTCATATATAGAATGATCTTAATCCCGAGTTCTTAACAGACTCCTATTTATGGATTTGTGTCTTTTGATTTACTCTCGCACGGTTCCGAGACCCCGAATCCTATTCCTTGTATTTTGGAGACATGATGAAGTAGGTAGCTGGGAATGTTATTATACGAGATGGAATCCATTCCTTCTTGAGAAAGAAGTAGATAAATAATTCTCTTGAGGGTTGATTCGGTACTTGGACAAAGGGAGCTCCGATTCATGAATGTGTTTTATGAATCACCGTCCATTAGAGAATCAATGGTACTAAGGATAAAGATATAATTAGAGAGGTTAATGGATTCTACCTGGCTCTAATTATGAATTATTTATGGAGGATTGATCTATATGCAATGACTATATCAAATGGACACTTCACAGTTTAGAAGTAATTTATATCTATAATTTCGAGAGTGCAATTCCAAGTTTATAGTGGAGTAACTATTGGAATTAATAGAATTAATTAATTAATTAAAGTGTTTAATTGATTATTAATTCTATTAGAGCTCGGGATTATAGGTCCATTAGTCCCCGCGTCGTCCTAGTAATTCTACTAGACACAGAGGACAAAATGGGAATTTTAGAATTACGGAATTCTAAAATTAAACACTCGGAAATAATTAATTGATAATTAATTATTATTTAAATAATGTGATTATTTAAATTTGAATTTGAACACATCTAGATTTATCCATTTAAACTTATTTGATAAGTTGTTCAATTTAGAATTCAAATTAATTTAAGTTTGACTTAAATTCAAATTTGAATCAGAATTAAAATTGGACCATGGCTAAAGGATATAAAATATCTTCCTTCCTTATCTATAATAGGCGCCACACATAGGGATAAACCCTACTAGTGTGGCCGGCCACCTTAAGGATAAGGGGAAGGGATTTTTTGTTTCAAATTCAAATAGGAGATAATTAACAAGCTTTATCTTAGAGATAGAGATTGGATTCCTTTTAGAAGTTTGACTTCTACTCTCTAAATACTATTTTTGAGACAATTTTCGGAATGCTTTTTTACCCTAATTTTAGAGGTGGCCGAAATTTCTCTATAGTAATTTTTGAAGCAATTTTTCAGCCCTAATAGGATTAGTGGCCGAAATTCTCAAGAAGAGAGGAAGGAAAATTTTTTTTCTCCAAAAATTCCACATCGTGCATGCGTTGGTGTTTGTGGAAATTCGAGTGTTTATAGTAACCCGTTTTGTCTCATGTGTGCCCACACACACGTCTTCGTGGATTCTAGGAATTGACGTGGAAGACATTGGTTTTCTAAACACAAAGCTTTGGAGCAAGGATTGTTCGAGGTCAAAGAACTCAAGTTATCAATCGACTCGGCCTCCAGGTATTTTTCCGAATTGAGTTCTTAATAAATGAATTAATGAGATTAATTTATTCGTGCATAAATTAATATAATCTATAGAGTATATCAAAAGTTTTATGAAAATTTTTGTTATACACGATCCGCCTTTCCGCTGCGCTTCCGCATCCGAATTCAATTCGGGAACCAACAAATAGAACCTTCAAATTCTAGTGGCTTCATCCTATGAAACCGCACATATAAGGGTTCCTGATTAACAACAGGCATAGCTTGTGGCACCATTTCTGGCATTGCCCTAGGCTCTGGTTGGAGTGCCGGTTGAATAGGTGGTGCTTTTCTTTGCTCTTGTTCCTTGTCTCTTTGCTCTAACTGTGCCCGTAAATTTCTATTTTCCTGCTCTTAAGCCTCTAATCTGGCTCGTAAGTTAGCTATGGTGGTAGCTAAATCCCCTCTACTTCTTGAACCAAGCGTTCTCTACGTGGGCAAACCATATTTCTGTGTGTCTGCATAAGAGGAATAATAGTAAACATGGTTAACTTTCCGGATATGTGTGTATGTATAAATCTAAATAAATCTTAGCATCATCTCATAACATAAAGTTGTTTTAAAACAATAAAACTTTTATTAAATGTGGTAGCATTCTCTTAGCAATTTAACCACACTTATCATTTGAAAAAAAAATGCATTCCTTAGGTAACCACATGTTTTCCATGTATTTGATTCATTCGTACACCTGTATACACATGCATACACATATCCGTTCAAACATACATATACAATCATCATTCACTACTTACATAAGACAAGTATGATTATCTTATACATCCATAGTATGTTTTTACATTGCTACAATGTAACACCATCATCAAAATGTTACATCATACTATACATCTGCATAATTCCCATTAGCCTCCCCAAAATCCTCAACTGAATCTTCTTCCTCATTTGTATTTACAATGTTTTGGGGATCCACGCTTGCTTGTCCCTATTATTGGGGTGTTGATGTTGTTCCAACTTCTATTCCAGATCACACCTCCATTGATCTATTTCTACGTAGGTATTCTCGCTGCCTACATTCAAACTCCATTTGACGCTCACTAACGCGTCATTCTTGTTCCTCTCATTCTATAGCCAATGTTTCTTCTAATTGTTTTACTTCCTCTAAAAACTAGGTGAGGATATATGTAACTTCCCATCATGGAAATACCATAGTTCGTAACTCTTCTGTTAACCCCCTCCAAAATATGAAACACACATCATGTTCTTTTAACTTAATAGTGCAATCAGTCATAATCACACTAAAGAATTGTTCAACATAAATTGTCACGGTGTCATAAGCTCGCATCTTAAATTTATCGACCTTATGTATATACTTCTCCATTCTCTTAAATTTTGTCTCCCCAATATGTGGTTGAGCCTGTGAGGTAGAGGCAACCTCTAGTGCTATCCTTATGGTTGCCTCTCTTGGTGGAAATTGAGCTAGCAGTAAACTACAAAAATTGCCCCATAGCACCTCATGAGCATTTCTTGTTTCCACCGTACCTCTGCAAAACTGTCTAGCGTCGGACTCTAATAGGCCGGCTGCTAGAATCACCCAATCACTCTCATCAATATCACAGGCTACCATCAAATATTCAATTCGGTGTAGCCAGTCTTGTAATTTGGTTGGGTGAGCCTGACCATCATACATATGTGGATTACACTAATAAAGTACAAAAGCAACTCTTGCAGCGACCTTAGATCCTCTTGGGTCTGTAATCATAGCTACATGCACTTCCCTATCAATTGGGGGTGGCTCAACTACTCTATTAGACTGTACGGGTTGCAGAGGTACCTCTAAAGGAACAGGTTCCGCTTCTTGTATCGGAGGTAGACTATGGGGACATCTTCCCCTTTCTCGACCTCGGATACTTCTTCTGTGCAACCCTCGTGATACCGTTCGAGTTTGTCTTTGAACCATATCGTATATCCTATAAGGATAAAATTCACTCACTGTTTTCGCTAATCATACCTTATGACTAGATGTTGCTATGCATAGCCTCACTGTCTCGTAAGCTTAACTTTCGTTACATAACTTATCTATATTCATAAAACACTATTTACTTTTTACACATAAAGTTTAACAGCGTTTCCAAAACACGTGATGCATCCACAACCCACTTGCCCACGCCCCGATGCTACATCCTCTCTTCATGCCCAGCAACAAGTTTCAGGGAGCCGATGCCTTACCCGAGCTTCCTACAATACGAACAAACTTAATGAGCTTTCACTCAGCAAGTATCAATAGATCATAACCGATGCAGTAATTATGCATACCCATATATACATTCATGTCATATATCGTAATATATTTTGTACTACTAAAACATGTATGGTCTATGTTCTTCTTCTTTCATTACATTCTTTGTTATGCTTTCATCTCATTTTAGTCGTTCACATTGTGTTTTCACATTCTGAACGACTTTCCCTTAGTGTTTCTCATTCTTTTCATTCTTCTTTACAGATATCGTACCTTTATATGGAGTGGTTTTGTGTTTCATTTTCTTGTCTTTTACTTCTTATAGGCCCTGTCCTATTGTACCATAGCGCGCATAACTAGTGAGGAGTGGGGTAGCTAACCAATCCAACTCAGTCATGGTTTTATTTCCTTCATAGTCTCATAATAACCTTTCATTCAAAGGCTGGTACAAACAAGATGTTTGGTTTCTTACCGTTTATCAATTTTCTTATTGAAACGGTAACTTTAGTTAAATCTTATGAATTTGTGCATTTTTGAGCAATTTATCATGAGATTTACTTTTCATTGAAGTTTAACTCTTTCTCTTAACTTGACCTTGACTTATCATCGATACATATTCTTCGCAGAGTAAAGTTCTACAGCTACTTAAGTCCTCTAGATACATGCTTAACATAGTATCTAACATTCACACTGTATCTAACATTCTAAATTCTACCATATGTAAAATTTTTGTGCAACATAGAAAAGTAGCTTGTTCGTGATATAGCCATAGAAAAACTATTGTACTTACCAAAGTTTTGCTAACAACGCATTCTTTGTCTCACTTGATGCTTTCCGACTTCGATCGTTATCCGATCCTACTACATAAATTCTTGATCGTTAGATTCAAAATCTAAGATCAATAATTAGATTAAAATTCAATTCAAAAAGGTCTACAATCCTTATCTTTGGTATTCAATCCCAAAATACTTCCCATCTCTAGAATTTGCACTAAAACCGTGCACTTTCCTCAGTCATGGCCCTAATTTTCAGTTTCGGTCCAAAACTATAAATTCTCATTGTGTTCAATTTCTATACATCACCGATTATCGAAACACCATTCTTTTCACACTTTAATCCCATATTCCTCTTGAAATCCGATTTTACTTAAAAAACTTAAACTAAATTTCGGCAGAGTTCCACCTATTTTTGTACGTTTCCCGAGCTAACCTTAGCTTGTTTTATTCGTTGTTTCAACCATCAAACACCATTCACATACATTATCTTTCATTTACTTCACAATTTCTAGGTTTTCATCATATATCCATAAAATTTCTCCGTACCAACAATTGATAGAAACAAATGTCAATTAATCTGGAATCTATCCTTGATTCATCCATTTTTAAGTTCCTTAACCACCACAAGCTAATCTTCCTTTTAAGTGAAATTTTTTTTTATCTTTTCTCCTATACTCCACGTGCAACTATGGCAGGGAAATAACAAGAAAATTTTGAATTCTCACCTTAAAAAATAAAGAACAAACTTCGGTGACGCGAACTAGCGGTGTCGTTTCGTTGATTTCGATCAAAACTCATTTTTCTTCACTTTGGAATTTGTTTTCCTTCCTTTCTCTTTGGCTGAGTTCCCTCTGCTCTCTTAGCGTGAAAAATGAGCATTTCTCACGTGTTTCCCCTTTATGAACCGACCATCCAAAATTAGGGACCAAAAAGTGCAAATTTTGACTTTTCCAAGGACCATTTTGCAAGAAAAGTCAAACCTTTCCTTCCCCATTAAGTCTTAGCCAGCCACCTTGCATGCCACATGGCTCAATCTCAGCCTTCCATCCAATTTTTCACTTTTAATCTCAACCATTGATCATTTAATAATTATCCTATTATGGTTCAGTTTAATTCATATCTGGTACTCGTTTTATACGCGTTTTTTAGACAGATGATCAACTTAGTCAACCTTGACCATTCTTGACTAACTTTTTGAGTGCGACGTTTTGGTCGACTCTCGGTCAATAAATTTTGACTTGGTCAACTCAAATTAGTCGAAACCCCAATTTTCTCGGTTCGGCCTACCGAACCCCTTTTTCATCTATTTTTCGTTCCGATTGTTTCTGAAACCTTATAATTGATGTCTTTCAATTTTTTTCCATTTCTTAAACTTATCATTCATGTGATTACCCACTTGTGGGCTGAACACAACATTCCATACTTCTTTTTTAAATACAGTTTGAAAATCGGTAACTGCATCGTAGTTCAGAAATTTCTGAACTTTAGCTTATAACTTGCTATTCCATACTTATATCAACAAATACTTATCATAAAAAAAGTTAGACTGTTTAGTGGATTCCTGATGTCACACATGTATGTACAATCCTGTGGTTTCTTAACCTAGGGCTCTGATACCACTCTGTCACGCCCCCCAAGCGGGGGGTCGGTGACGTTGAGGCTCGATTAGGAGTTAAACGCGATTAAAATAAAATATTAGAGAAATTCCTAAACAAGCCTCTCGTTTAGCAAAAAATAAATTACAAGAAAGAGGTTCGAACTCGATCCTCTAACATCACTCAAGGTTACACCCACAGGAACTACCCACAGGATCTTCAGTATTGTTCATACATGAACATGCAAATGACATTACAAACATCAACCACAGTCTAGAAATCTAAATGTCAAAGTTTACAGGATTTACAAATTCTTGTGTTTATACACCAGGAGAATGAACACAATTTTCTCTTAATCGGGTGGTAGCAACTCAGCTACTGCGCACTACTTCTAGAATGCCTGGGACGAGTTTGACATTTATAAAATAATAAAACGTGAGCGAAAGGCCCAGTAGGATATATTTTGAAATAACTTTGTAAATAAGTAAACAAGTAAATAAATGAATAAGTAAATGAATAAATATAAACATTCAGTTCTAACACAACAGCCGAAACCTCACATTTTTTTCTCAAAGGAAATATAACTGAAAATCTTCGTATTACAGGCATTAGTAAGTAATTTATACTATGATAAATTACTTACGCAACCAAATGCACAAGTCCTCACCCCAGGCCGGGTTTAGGGTCTTGCCCCCAAGGATGCACTCTCCACATCCTACCTAGGCCATCAGCCAGTTTACCGATTTGTAAGATCTCTTGCCTTAGGAAATCATTCATTAAACTTTATGAAACAGTTCATTATACTCCCGAGAATCTACAACAAGCCATGGGGGTCAAAATATTTTTTTTCGCAAACATGCCCTCTTTTGAAAACAGGCTCACAAAGGAAAAGGTAGGAAACCATACCTCTCAAATACAAAACCTGGCTAGCGTTGCTCTACTCCGGCTTTTGCTCCCTCAAGCCCCTCAACCGAGTCCTCAGCTAGCATTGATACAAGACAACACTTTAGGATCCAATTCTCATTCCTAAAGCAATTCAATCTCAATTTTATCCTTTGATTTCCTATTAGTGTGCCATAATTCAATTACCGCTTTCATAAACCATTTCATGTTTCAAATCATCATGCTAAATGATTTAATTTCAAAACATGGATTAAAGATGCTAATCCATTCACTCTAGGTCCCCAAATGAAGCTAATTTGGGTTCTCCTCAAAATCAGGGTCAACACAGGGTCAAACCCCGTGTACACCGGTCGACCGGTGACAGAGCAGTGCAACACCACCGGTGGACCGGTAGTGTGCACTTTGGTCGACCGCACAGGTCGACCTGTGGTAATGCAATCCGGTTGACTGGATAGGTCGACTGGTGTAATCAACAGGGCGAGGAAAACTCAACAAAATCAGTCTGAAAACCTGAAATTTCGAGCCCAAATCTAAATATCTCAAAGAAAAACCACTAGATCCGGGTTCTAAGTACTAAATCAAGTCTAAAGAACCCAAGATCTCCAATTTCTACCATGGTTTTACTCAAAATCCATCAAAATCTATTTTGAAGCAAAAATAAGTTTTTAAATCCAAAAACTTAAGATTCAAGAGAGGTTTTTTCAGAAATCTTACCTCAAATCCTTCTCTTGGAGTAGAAAATTTCTTGAAATTTCCCTTTATTCGAAATCCGGTTGATTTTTGAAGCAAAATGGAAGAGAGAGGGAGAGTGTGAGTTCAAAGAGAGAAAGAGAGAGAATGAGAGAGAGTGTACTCGGGAAGGGAAAAAGAAAAAGGAAGAAGAGAAAAGAAAAGAAAGAAAAGGAAAAGGACAATCCAGAAAATGTGCCCATACACACTTCTGGTTTAAAAATATAATTACTGAGAATATTTAAATACCTTAGAATTATTTAAATTTACTCATCAGAAACATTTATTAAACAATAATTAATTTATTAAACCAAATTAGGTGCACTAATAAATCTTAATTACTTTAATTAATCCCATTTAATTTTTCAGGATGTTACACACTTTTACCATGATCCTTACTTCAACACAGCGTCGACCCAATCTCTACCTTAATTTTGGTCCTAATTTTAAATATAAATCTAGGAATGAATATTAAAAAGATATTTTATTTTTATATGTACATACACACACGTAAACATATGTTGGAAAAAATAAAATGAAACGGTATCGAGTGTGCAACAAAATTTTAAAATGTTTAAATTAATGTCAAAGCTAAACAAGTTCATGATGCTATATAACATAAATACCAAAGATCTAAAACATACTTTCAGAGATTATGAAAACAGCACGTCTGATAGATCAAAGCGTTCCAAATAAAAACGAAAAGAGTCTCAACCAACTGGTTTTCTTTTCTATTCCCGCTTCCACGATTGGAGTGCGAGTGGGCACATGTCGTTCAATCTCCTCTTGATATTCTTGATCTCTTTCCAACCATAAGAAAGCGAAAAGGAAAATCGTTCTTGAGAATTAAACAAATTTTCCTCTCAGGAATCTTTTACCAATAGCTCCTAAAAAGTCTCTCAAGTGATCTATCTAATAATGTGACTTACTGGGCTATTTATAGCGTTTAGGAAGTCATATTATCGCAATAATTACGTTTCTCAAAACTTATCTCATGTACAGAGTCGTTTTTGCCACGTTAGCGCTTGCTGCGCGTTGGCACCAGTTAACTAGTGGTAGAGTAGTTATAATCCATCGGTCAACCGCCCTTCGCACACCGGTCGCCTAGTCCAGTTGCCCGGTGTACATTGACTGACTATCCGCAGGATGACCGGTACCATTATGGGAAACTTGTCTCTCAGACTTTTCAATACAGAAAACTTGCACAGAGTCTCAGTTTTGATTCAAGCAACTCAATATGAAAGTTACCCGATCAAAACAGTCATATAATAGTCTTCCCATATTAAATAATACACAAAACAATAATTTAACCAATTTATCTAGAATTAATTTATTAATTAATTCACTCGATAAATTACTTATGATTTTATAGCCCAAAAATATTAATTTAACAAATTTATCTAGAATTAATTTATCAATTAATTTACCCGATAAATTAATCATGAATTAATCAATTATTACGGAAATAACACAAGTTACCAATATGTAAGAAATACGCCGTATCATTATAGGAAATTATATGAGATAGCAAAGGGACCCGATGGACATATACAAATTAAGCTCCTATAGTCACAATAGTACTTGTAATCCAACAAGTCCATCTCATAATTATAAACTCCAGCACTACTCCACTAAAAGCCTAGAGCGGCACTCTCGATACATATAACATATTTACAAAGCTTTAAATAGCTCTCCTCTATGACTCATTATATTGGTGTATCATCCCCATAGGATATCCATAATCGACTTAAGGTTAAGTTCCGTTTACCTTCCCGATTATATTTATCTTATGTTTCCATTTCCACTCCATCGAAAAACCACTATCCACACCAATACAAATAGTAAACCATTAGATAACATAGAATAGTCTAATGGCCGAGCGCTCGTATTTTTCAATCCACAAATAATGCATAAGAGGATATCATTGACTCTTTATAAGAGCTATGGATTCCACTATCTATGAACAATGAATCTACGCACACAAGAGTCATACCCTCAATGTACCGGTAAACGTACCTTTACAGAATGTCATGATGTCTCACTATGGTACACCAAAAGATACAAGTCAAGTACACATGTTCATTATCCATCTTAGAATTAAGATGACTACATATAATTCGTCAAAATGAAGTGTTTTATTCAAACGGAATTATTAATTAAAACAATTCAACTTTTACCACTAGGAACTATATCAATGTCTCTACCCATGGAGTCTCACCTCCAACAACCAAGACAAGCCGTCTCTATTAGGAAGTAGACAACATAACAATCTTAACATTAATAAAACGTCCACCTTTATTCCCTTGATTACGGATTATATTATTTAGACTATCATCTTTCGATTATTGTTTTCTGCATGTTCTTGTCATTACATGCACGATCTAAAGATTTAGAATGACAGTCTTTGACTTTCAGTTTGCTTATCATACATTCACTTAATATGTACGTAAATAGGACAATGCATAGATATATGAAATAAATAAATCTTTATTTATAGTCAAAGTGTCTCAAAGAGTATTGTTACATTTATTCCTAAGAACATAAATGCTAATAACATATGTATTACATTCAGTGGCGGAGCCATGATTTTGTTTCAGAAGGGCATAAAATAAAAATATTAAAAATATTAAAAACGGTAACAAACTCAACCCCTAATACTATTAACTAGTTTTTCTTTCTTTTCTTTTCTTTTTTTCCTTTAACATACTACTAACTAATTCGAATAATATCATGCATGTGCATCTTGATCAATTTATTAAACTTTATGATACGTGAATTTAAAATTTTAAAGAGTTTAGGGGTTTTTTTATTTTTATTTTTATTTTTATTAGTAATAAAGATTTTATTACTTCAACAAGGGAAAATTAGAGAAAATGTGTTTCATAGCAATTGAGAGAGTTATTTGAGAAAAAAAAAAACCCTCCTAAATTAGGGACACATTTTAGCAATATTATTTTAATGAGTCATTTTAAAATTTTTTATGAGGCTCTCTTTTGATATAATAAAATTGTATGAAAAAAATATTTAAGAAGGGACCAATTTGAAAGAACAAATATTTTCGTAAGAGTAAATTAGAAAAAGTTACTCAATTTGGTACATTCAGAAGTATAAGATTTAATAGGAAAAGTCCAAAGAAACAGTAAACAGAAAGCCAAAAAAAAGTTGAGATTAGATTTTTTAGAAGTATATTTGAAAGTTTTATTAACAGGGGCATGTATAAAAACTCTTTGAAAAACCATAGGCCAAAAATGAAAAACTAAAAATCCAGGGGGCGTATGCCCCCGGGCCTCACCTCTGTCCCGCCACTGATTACATTTATATGGGTAAATATCCAAAACACCAATTATATGTTGCCCTCCCCTAATATCATTTTTGCCCATTTATATGTTACATTTATCATTTTTGCCCTAACATTACTCTTCCCAATCTATTTAAGTGTTACTTTAAATAAGAAGTTAACTAAATAATTTTTTAAAATGTTTAATTAAATACTTCAATCAAACAAATACTTTAATTATTTTAGTAGTTTAATTTTTAAAATTGATTTTATTTAATATTTTGATTTAACAATGTTTCAATTGTATTTTAGAGGCTTTATGAGTTTAATTTTATAAACACACAGAAGTTTTTGAACATTTGCCTAATAAGATAAGCAAAAAATGATATTTAAAAAACATAGCATGTTTTGAGTATTTTTCATATATAAAATATATATATATATATATTTATATGGATGAGTTTTTAAATGGTTATGTTTTCATTAGTGGTTATCATTAAATATAAAATTTAATGGCGTGACGTGATAATAATTTAATATCATTAATTATATTAATTTTTTTATTATTTATTTAATTTATTACGAATGTTAAATTAATATTTTATAGTTAAAATAATAATATTTATTGATAAATAAATATTAAAATAACTATTAATACTACACTTTATATATACATACAGGACAACAAAAATATACTCTTTTTTAGGGTAATTAACATTAATTTTACTCAAGAATGATTTCTATCAAAATGATTGTCAATATCAAGCACCACAATAACCAATCAATTTCCTCTCCACTTTTCTTCCACCAAAAATATTCTCTAAATCCTTTTTGTATTGTCAGCATCACCTTCACACCCGACTTTTGTTCATATCCCTCAATTTCACCATTTATTAAAATAATAATAATATTTTTACCCAAAAATAATAATAATTCCCAAAACAAACTTCAAAATTCAATGCATTGCCATTTTGACCAAAAAAACACAACAAAAACACATAATAACCATTCTTGCCCAAAGAGCAAGGTCCACGTATATACTGTCGGCAAACTTTGCCACTTTCGGACACATGGCAACCAAAACTAAAAAGAAAAAAAGATCAAGACAAAATAAAAATAAAAATAAAAACCACAGCTGCGATCACTGAAAAACAGAAGGTCAGCCAACAACGTACTAATAAATCCAAATTCTGGGTTAACCCCACAAAACCCATTCTCTTGTTATTTCTTCTTCTTTTTTTTTTTTTTTTTTTTTTTTTTTTTTTTTTCTTTTGTTGTTTAGCTCCAAAAATCTCAAGAGCTTTGCTTTGCTTCTAAGGTACTACAGAGAACTCAAAAATGGCGTTCTTTCTAGGCCTGTTTCTGGGAATCACGGTGGGTCTGGCGGCGATCGTGGGCTTCGTGAAGTGCGAGAATCACCGCTCCAAACGCCGCTCCGAATTAGCGGCCACCATTGCCGGTTTTGCTCGGATGACTGTGGAAGATTCCAGAAAGATCTTGCCTTCTGAGTATTATCCTTCTTGGGTCTCCTTCACTCAGTGGCAGAAGTTGAGTCTCTCTCTCTCTCTCTCTCTCTCTTTCTCTCTCACTTTCGCTTCTATCTCTTTCTCTTAAGATTTCGTGTAGAATTAATATATATATATATATATATATATATTTTTTTTTTTTTCTTCTTCAGTTGAAATGGCTGAATCAGCATCTTTCGAAGATCTGGCCCTATGTTAATGAGGTAAACTCTTTCTGGATATTTTTTGCCTTTTCGTTTTGGTGGGGTTTATATATAGAGATATATATATATATATATATATATATACGTATTTTTTTATTTAAATTTGGTGGTTCTTACTAAATTTGTGGGTGTATAGGCAGCGTCTGAGCTGATAAAGACTAATGTTGGGCCGGTTCTTGAGCAATATAGACCTATTATACTGGCATCTCTAAAGTTTTCAAAGTTTACTCTTGGCACTGTGGCTCCACAATTTACAGGTTTGTTTAATTTTGCTTTTCACAAATTGGGTTTCTTTTACCTTCCACTATTATATTACATTCGCTTAATGGACACTTTTTCCAAGGATATTATGTAGCTTTTGTAAAGGTTTCTCGTTTATGTTTTTGCTCCTTTTTTTTGTGTGTGTGAATTTTGAAGTACAAATAGTTACTGTATAAAAAGGGTGAATCTTGAAAGTTGAATCTATTTTTGGTTTTTTTATTGTAAGTGTTAATGTCACTGAATTGACATTGAAGGAATAACTCTAAATGTCCTCTTTAACAGGTTTTTGTTCTTATCAATATTGGGATTCTTATGTGAATCATTTTCTTCTACAAGTTTTTGTTCTCATCAATATTGGGATTCTTATGTGAATCATTTTCTTCTTTAGGAGTCACAATTGTTGAAGATGAAGGAGATTGTGTTATCATGGACTTGGAAATGAAGTGGGACGGAAACCCGAGCATTATTCTAGATATTAAAACTTTACTTGGTGTTGGCCTACCTGTCCAGGTATCTATAACCCATTGCATACTTGTCTCTCTTTAGTAAGCTGGACTGGTTATTAATTTATTACTGCCACGTATTTCTTATTATCAATGGCTAAGATTCAGCCAGTGCTTGTTCTCCAATGTTGTTTCTTAAAAAATTGTGTTCACGGTGAAGTCTTGCTTCACAAGTCCAACCGAAGAGTATAAAGATCCTCAGGAGTTCAACTTGTATAAGACTCTTTTCTTGTGTCAAAGTTTGCATTGGCAGTGCACTTTTAGCCTTATGTTTTAGTATGAGAACCTGGAAAGTGAAAATTGGAATTTATGTGACAATTTCTCTATGGTAGTATGAAACTGCTAGACATATTTGTACATCTTTTAACATCATTTATGCCAATAACTTCATTGAGCTGGTTCAATATTTGAATTTTCAAGAAAAGAATATTTCCTCTATTTTTGTTGTTATTATGCTAATTGGATGGCTAGCGAAGCAATGACCTCAATTAATCCACGTACAATTGCAAGTGATTTCGTTTTCTTCTTGGTTTTACAGAATGGTTTATTTCGTTTCCATTCAGGTTAAAAACATTGGATTCACTGGAGTTTTCAGGTTAATATTCAAGCCTCTGGTTGATGAGTTACCGTGCTTTGGAGCTGTTTGCTATTCTTTGAGAGAAAAGGTACATCGTTTAAGATTTTGGTAGTGAAGCTGCAGACAATTTACACACTGAGAAAGAAAGTTTGATTCAGATAAACCTGTAGATTAAGAGTATGTACGCCTATAAACAGGTAGTTTATTCCAATCATTTTTGTGTTGGCTGGTGTAATAAAGCTTGAATGGTTTAAATCTTTGTGCCTTTAGCAATCCTGTCAATTGGCAACTTGACAGATGAGAGTGAGACCATTTTGCCAAGTGTTGCTGGGTTGGGGGAGTTTTAACCACTTTCTAGATAATAAAGATTCTAAAGCCTCACTTTTTTGGTCAGATATGAAGCGAAGTACGGATTTTGTGTTGGTAAAAGAAATTATGTGCAGTAATAATGTCCGTTCCACGTGTAGTCTCTCTGGCTCTTTAACTCAAATGCATATGCACAAAATATGCCTATATATGCATAGTGTGTCCATCTCTTTTCTATACTCAATAATTACTTGTCGCTTTGCTGACATTTATTTTTTATCTGCAGAAAGATTTAGATTTTACGCTTAAAGTTGTGGGTGGTGACATTTCATCAATTCCCGGGCTTTATGATGCAATTGAGGTTTGGTGACAACCCAAAGTTCACTAATTTAATACAGCGCTTATTATTGTTTTGGTTCTTGTTGTCTTTATTTTTTAAACCAAAATTTAGATCTTAGTGTCCAAGTTTACGTTGTGTTATCTCATAAAATATCTGCTGGAGGAAGTTGAAGATTGCTTTTTTGATACATTCATGCAAATTCAATGCTGAAATCTACAAATTCATGCATATGCATCAACATTCTCAGATTTTTGTTTCCCCTTTCAAGTGTAAGCAACTTTAAATTCTTTAATCTTATGGTACATGTGACATTGTCTAAACCTAGAAAAGATACAAGCAGATTTCTTTGATTGAGATTTATATCCCGGGCTTAAAACTTAGTTTAGTGGGAAAATTTGCAATATCTTGATGGTTTAGAGCAAAGCATCTGCAGAACATTAAAGTCAAGCTTATTTGTGCATTACATGACAAGTCGGGAAAGATTTCATCTCTAGACTTCCTTTGTTCTGGTATCAAAGTTCACATACAGATGAAATATGGTTCACATGAGGTGATTATAAGAAGCATATGCCATAAAAAAAGTGTCAAGTTTAGTATAATCTGTAGTTTGGTTGACTATTGGAGGAATTTCAGTGTAATCTATAATTTGATTATCTGAAAATGATTTTTCAGTTTGTTGAGTTTGTTCATATTACCGTACTTGGGTACTTTACGTTTTTTCTTGTAGCCAAATTGCCTTTGCCAGGAAAAAAATAAATAAATAAATACATCAGTTCTAGTCTTTCAAAGGTATTTGGATTAATCAGAATTATTTTGTACCTTTGGTCTAATTAAGAGGTCAAAATATTCTCACAGGGCACAATACGAGATGCTATCGAAGATTCATTGACATGGCCTGTTCGAAAAATTGTTACCATTTTGCCTGGGGATTACAGGTAAAAACTGTAACAGGATGACATTTTTTACTTTTTTATTTTATTAGTTTGTGGTCTGGTAGATTTTAATGTGCTGCAAAGAAGTGTACAGATACTTGTTAACGACATCGCGCGCGCGCGCGCGCACACACACACACACACACCAAAGGTGTGTAGAGAAGAGAGAAGACTTTCATTCTCGTCTGTCTTTACAATGATGTCCTTTTTTTTTTTTTGGTTCGTAATTTTGGGTCTTTCTTATTCACGTATTTATTTCTTTGTGTGTTTAGTGATCTGGAATTGAAGCCAGTTGGGACATTGGAGGTGAAGCTTGTGCAGGCAAAGGAGTTGACAAATAAAGACCTAGTTGGGAAATCAGATCCCTATGCCGTACTTTACATCCGGCCTCTACGTGACAGAATGAAAACCAGCAAAACTATTGTAGGGTTCACTCAGCGTTTCTGTTATATCTTTGTTCACCCCTTTAAACACATTTTAACAGATTCTTTTATTCTTTGCCCAGAACAACGATTTGAATCCAATCTGGAACGAACATTTTGAATTTATTGTTGAAGATGCTTCCACTCAGCACTTGGCGGTGAAAATTTATGACAGTGAGGGGGTTCAGTCATCTGAGCTCCTTGGATGCGCTCATGTAAGGCTAAGCGACCTTGAGCCTGGTAAAGTAAAGGATGTATGGTTGAAACTGGTTAAAGATTTGGATGTTCAGAGAGATACAAAATACAGAGGGCAGGTAATGAGAATGATTCTGACCGTACTCTTTCATTTTTTTTTTTCAATTTTTTTTTTACTGTAACGAAACATGTTATATAATTGGAGTTTTTGTCATTTTGAAATTCTTAAGCAGTAATGAAAATTGACAAAAGCTGTCTTTCTTGAGACGCATAAATTAATGTGCGTGATTGAATGCATATATTCTTCGTCATCTTGCAATCAATGTATTTAATTATAATTTGCTGACTGTTTTATCCAGGAAGGGGGAGTATTATATCCGATTTAGAAGTTAAGCGACCAAATTGATATGTAGATAAACTGGAGCTCTAGTTAATGTTACTCACTGCAATCTATCCTGTTTATCAACATTTGTACACAGAGACAGACACAAGTGGTTTGAAATGGATATTTATAGGTTTGTTTCATTTGTTTTAATCTTTCTTCTTTTTACCTTAGGTGCATTTGGAGCTCTTGTACTGTCCATTTGGCATGGAGAATGGCTTTACCAACCCCTTTGGTTCCAACTTCTCGATGACCTCTTTGGAGAAGGTCCTTAAAAGAGAGGCGAATGGAACAGAAGTTACCGAAAATGAAAAGGAAATTGCTCAGAAGAAAAGGGAGGTTATTGTCAGAGGTGTACTCTCTGTCACCGTGATATCTGCTGAAGACTTGCCTCCTGCTGATCTGATGGGGAAGGCTGATCCTTATGTGTCACTCACATTGAAGAAAGCTGGAACGAAAAACAAAACTAGGGTAAGCTTCAGATACTGAAAGAAATCTTCCTTGTGTTTTTATTAACTTCTGCTCTAAACATGGTTGAGGAAAAACTAAAAATAGTGAAATGATCAAAGGATGCCTATTACTGATGATTTCATGGAAGTATTTCCACCATTCTTCTGCATCCTGCATTATTTCTTAATTGTTTCTTGATCTCTTATGTTCCCACTCATCCGTTCTTAAATCAATGCATATAGATAGTCATGATCTCTAGTTAGATGGTTTTCTTGATTGTTAAAGGTTATTTCTTTCTTTCTCAGGTTGTTAGTGACAGCTTGAATCCTGTTTGGAGCCAAACGTTCGACTTTGTTGTCGAGGACGGATTACACGACATGCTAATTGTTGAAGTCTATGATCACGACACTTTTGGGAAGGTAAAAAGTTGCAATCGATTGATCTGTTTGTTGCTAAAATTTCACCTAGTTCGATTACATTACATGACATTCTAATATGTGATTATCTATAAATTTTGTAGGATTATATGGGAAGATGCATCTTAACACTCACAAGGGTGCTTCTGGAAGGGGAGTACAAAGACTCCTTCCAGCTAGATGAAGCGAAATCCGGAAGACTGAATTTGCATCTCAAGTGGATGCCACAACCAATTTTGCGCGACTCTTGACTGATGACGATCTATCTTATACAGCTATAGCTGACGAGGAACGCTCGACATTTTGGAGTATATATTATCCGAGTGTCTATGGATAATGAAAAAAAAAATGACATAAAATGGTCTACTTGGTGGGTTAATAATCCTCTCATCTTTTGTTTGTGAGGGCAAGCGCTTGATTGTACATAATTGTTTCATAACACCAGTTATAATAGAGTAGTGAAGTTTCATGGAAAATACCAGCCAGATTTATGGTTCGAGATGCGCGTAGTTCACTTTATTTTTTTAACCAACTTTATCACTTCATTGACGTTACATTTACAGCGGGTTTTATTCAGCTTCCATACATTTTGTTTTTCTTTTTGTGTAGAAAGTGGTTTTTGAGAACTACAAAAAATTTTCTACCAGAATTAAGATAGAACTTTATTATTAATATTAATAATAATAACATTATTATTATTATTATTATTATTATTATTATTATTATTATTATTATTATTATTATTATTATTTTGCTTCTATTTTATTCTATGTCCTCCCCTCCATGTACTTTTAAAATTTTGGCATTTTGAGGGGCCTTGATTGTTGTCCATTAATTGACGTCCTTTATTGATCGTACTGCATTATCAAGGATTATACAGTTTAGGGTCTTAAATGTCAAATTAAAATTTTAGTGCGCAGCATATAGATGATGATAAATTTATCCATAGTTTTATGTCAGCTCCACTTTTTGTCTTTATTTTATTGTTTCACTGAACTAACAACTTAAAATTTATACGTGCAAGCTAACAAATTCATCTCACTAAACCTTTTTATTTTCTTATATGGGTGCGTCCTATCAGTCTACTTTTCACACACCCTTTCTTAAACCATCTTAATTAAATTTTAAATTTTAATTGTTACCTCTTACACCCGTCCTAAAATTCCAAAAAAGTCCCTCATCTAACTTTTATAGTTTTTTCTTTTTCCACCCATAAACCAATGAAAGTTTACCATTTTTTCAACCATTTATCTTTCTATTTTTTTTTTTTTTTTTTTTTGGGCTCTTCATGTTTTGTTCTTACATTTTTATTATATGACCAAATAAATTATATAAAAAATTTAATCATTTTACTTCCGTTGAAAGTATGCCAACTTTGTTTAAGTAAAAAAATTCCTATAATATAATATATAAAAATTATTCTTGTCAAATATTAATAAGTGATTCAAAAAGCTATGATCCCAAAATAAATTGTAATACTTTCTTATGCAAGATAATATTTTTTTAAGAGACTTTTTCTGGTGTTTTTTCTTTTAAAAACACTGATATTCTCTGTTTATCAACTGTCGAATTTGTATTAAATCTAATCAAAAGTCAAATCAAATTGAAAAAGTAATATAAATCTTACGGTTGATAAATAGAAAACGTCAATGTTTTTTTTTTTAAAAAAAAAGAACACTAGAGAAATTTTTTTTTTTTTAAATGAGGTGTAACGAGGTTTTTTTTTTTTTTTTTTTTTTTTTTTTTTTAACATACTTTTGTATTTAAAAGTAATTTTATTACTAGCTAATTTAGCAATAAGAAATGGGTGCCTATAGAGGCACGTTTTTTTTCTACCCAAAACTTACACATACGAGGCCTCGCTTCTTGCAAAAGTGGTTCAAAAAGGAGCACAATGAAAGACCTAAATAAAAGAGCACAATGAAGTGGACATTTTAATTAGTTAAAAAAAGAGAACTAAATAGTTATTTACTAATTAGAATTTCCACTTCAACGAAAAGTAGAATGTCGCATAAAATGACAATTTAATACCATTTTAAGTCTTTCAAAAAAAAAAAAGTACTTTTCTAAATAAATAATAATAATAATAATAATAATAATAATAATAATAATAATAATAATAATAAATAAGAGAAGGGACTAGAGAGAATTTATAACCTACTGTCCTCTTTTTTTTAGGATAAAATGGTGGTGCAAACAGACGTACAATTGAAATTCCATAGCACATTGTCACAGTGCTAGAAATAGGAAAATGAAGACACCTTTTTTTTTTTTTTTTTTTAAGATCAACAGTAGAGCACAATCGTAATGAGATTATCAGCTAATTAATAATAATGCTCGACGTAGTCATATGTAATACATTTTAGGATTGGAAAATTAAATGGCATTTATAATCTCATCATTTAAATAGTGGTCCCTCCCACAACGCTCTTTAGGTAATGCTTCTTCAGTTTTCTCCTCCTCTGATTGCTTGACCTGCAGTTTAACCGAAACTCACGACTGTTCAGATTATTCCTTAATTAAATACAAATTATAATTGTGTTTAAAGGTAGGATGCAAAAATAGACCACGTCACAATACCAATTGTCATTTTAGTTTATATCAAATTTCATATATTCTGTTACCTTGAGAAAAAAAAAAAAAAAAAAAAAAAAAAACAAAACAAAAAAAAAATCAAATATTTTGTACCACCAAAACTAAAATTTGAAATTATAAATCGCAGGACCCTTAGCTTTTGATTACTGAAAATTTATAGCATCAAATCACCACTGCTAAAGTCAATTTGGTCATTTCAAAGGTCATAGACTCATATAGTGTTGACTGTAAAAGGGTACAAACTTACCTATTAAATGTAATCGATGGCATTAATATGTAGCCTTTTAAAACCAATGATTCCTAATAATAATAATAATAATAATAATAATAATAATAATAATAATAATCCCAAGGGCATATATTTTGAGTTACTCAAAACACAAGATACCATCACGTGAGTTGGAATCAAAAAGTTGAGATTAGAGTTTGGGATCTTGACACTTCTCTCAAGTTAAAAACACCAACATGTATAACAACATTTTGACTACTTTGATAGTTCCTTTCTCATCTTTTATTGGCCATTTCAACCAAATATATCATGATACATTGTTGTCACATCATTTGGTCCTTGTAGCACATTTCTTAATTCTGTTAGGAGTATAGGGAAATCATATCTACTTTCATATATTTGTTCAATAGCCTACCTTAGATTACACTTACCAGTACTGGTTGCGCAAAACAAAGGCATCCGTTGCTGACTTCTTACCATCATCATTGCGGTTCCAATGGTAAAATGCATGAGTCCGGTTCTTTATCTCTAAAGTCGAGTGGCCATAACTCGCTTCTCGGAATGCAGAGTAGTCTGGTTGAGGATCCAAGAACCTAACGTACCCACAAAACTAATCATTAAACATGGCCGTTTCAGAAGCAATTTCTTTTGTGTTACACGCAATTTCTCTTGTGTTACACCTGAAGGAGACACTTTCGACAACTACATTTTAACTCATCAACTTTATGTACTCCCAAAACTGGAAACACGAGGAAAAGAATAAATAGAAGACAAGAGAGATAAAAGGTTCTTTTACCTTCCAGCAAGACCTTCCTGATTTCCTCCATCTCCAACTGTAATGTAAACAGGAGCCGATTTGTCTGGCACAGGATAACAGTCACCACTTGTGATATTGTAGTGAATATTCGAGATTCTATACTGAAATACGAAGGAAAAAAAAGACGTGAAAATCCATTCGAGCCCAATGAAATATGTTATTATAGAATGGTGACAATAGATATTTTGTCCAATCAAGAACTATTATGTGACAATTGAGAAGAGATAGTGTGCAGAATGCTCTGCCAAGGCACGGCACATTAGCTCCATCAATAATTGACTTTTAAAAGGATCATTTTCGCACATATCCCTTATGACGAATGAATATTGTGAATTACAAATATTTACAACAGATAATTCATTACTTGGCATTTTTCTACTTTAATAATTGACTGCACTTGGCACCAGGTGGACCCCTCCTTGCCTTTTTTTTTTTTCCATTTCTTTTTCTTTCCCTTAAATCAGAAAGGGACTGAATCACATAAGTGTGGAGATAAAGACTATACCGATCTTTCATAAGCATGGACGTGGCCAGCAAAGATTACGTCGACCTTGTACTGAACAAACCAACTCTCAAACACCACTCGCATGCTTTCGCCCTCCATGTAGTGCGCATCATTACTATTATAGATCGGAACATGCATGAGAACAATCAGCCAAGGCGTCTTTTCTCGGTCGACCTTCAGCAGTTCTTCCCTCAGCCACTCCCATTGAGGCGTGTACTTCACTGTTCAAATTAAAACATGAGCGAAAATGAAAGAATAAATTAATACCGTCATAGTCCTCCATTTTCCTTTGCAAGAATAGGAACTAAAATAAAGTGATCATTTCACAATAAGGGAAAGGTATTTTGGCACTACCAAATGGCGAATAGCTGGATAGGACGATTATATGGGCGGAAGCACGCCTGATTGCATACCAAAGAGGACTGCTGCTTTTGCACGCCAGATGGGGAGTAGCATACCGTTGAAGAAAGTTTTTGAAAGGAGTAACTTCACCCTAGGAATATTCATTGAAATGAAAGGTTAGTATTTTACAACACGGTTATTTTATGGATCTTACGACTAAATAAATGCATCAAAAAAATGTTCAATCTGATGGGCCCCCTAGACCTCCACTACGTTTCACTTACGCTAGGAGGAGGCCCAAAGGCAGTTGTGGTGATGTGGCAGAAAAAGGTATTGAGGAAAATGGTGAGGTGGAGGCTGACATGGAAGGAGCAAGCAAAGTTGGAGAAGGAGTTGCTACAGGGAATGCGTAATAGCCCAGATCTCGAGAGAGAGACCTCGGGAGAGGGGAGAGAACTGGGAAACGGTTAGTGAGGAAGAGAGCAATAAAACCAGAGGGAAAGAGGCTCGAGGGGCATGGAGATTGTAATTGAGTTGTCTTAGACGAGCTACTACTCTAGGGAGTGCAAGGGGTCGCTCAAACACCCCCATATCTCTTGTATTTCCTCTTTCAGTAAAGCAGCTTACAATTCAGTCTTAATCGATTTTCCATTCCATTGACTTACATTGCTGTGTGAATTTGCTACTCAATAGATCTGGTCTTATCAAAGTGGTATCAGAGCAAGATTTTTGGGATGGCACCGGCTAAGAAAGTGGAAGAGATAGCAGAGGAGGTACGTGAGGAGGTCCAGCGCAATCTGGAGGCAATGAAGGGTGAGCTGCAAGAGACGTTTCGTGAGGATCTTAAGAAAATCCCGAAGTTGGAGAAGAGCATGGAGATGGTGATCGAGAAGTTGGAAGAACTCCTGAGACAGCGGGAAGCTACCACACCGGGACCATCGGCTTCGGTCAGGGAGCTCCCTTCGGTCCCAACAAAGACACCGGGCGGACTGAACGGACGGGGTGGAGGACCGTTTGATATCGGAGGACGCCAAGATGCGACAATCAACGATGGTGCAAATCGAGGAGAATGGCGGACGCGGCGGGTGGAAATGCTGGTGTTCAATGGGGAGGATCCCGACGGGTGGATTTTCCGAGTGGAGAGGTACTTCGCCCTCAACCGCAGTTCTGAGGGGGAGAAGCTGGAAGTAGCGGTGGTCAGCATGGAAGGAGAGGCGCTGGCGTGGTTCCAGTGGGAGGATGGCCGGAGAGCAATCCGTGACTGGGAGGACCTTAAACGGATGATCCTGGATCGGTTTAGACCAACACAGGAGGGAAGTTTGCACGAGAAGTTCCTCGCTCTCCGGCAAGAAACCACCGTGCGGGAGTACCGTTGACAGTTCGAAGTCCTGGCGGCACCGCTAGCGGGAATTTCAGAGCAGGTCTTGGAAGGGAATTTCATTAAAGGACTGAAACCAGACGTACGGGCTGAAATCAAGATGCTCAAACCGACTTGGCTGGGCCGGATTATGGAGTTGGCCCAAAGGGTGGAAGACAGGAATTTACAACTTAAGTCCACTAAGGGACCCATGGGCTAGCAAGGACCTTGGCCCAGAAATTCTTTTGCTCCTCCAGCTGCAACAACACGTAATGGGCCTTCCTTTTAGCTACGTTCCACAAAATCGACTGAGAAGCAAGTGGGTGCTCTGTCACCTCCTTTCCGCCGCCTCACAGATGCCGAGCTACAAGCAAAGAGGGATAAAGGGTTGTGCTATCGCTGTGATGGCAAGTATTCAGTGGGTCATCGCTGTCCCAACAAGGAGCTGCAAGTCCTGGTGGTCAGTGGAGAGGAGTCTGACGGCGAGAAGACCAGTGAGCACGGAGCGGAAGCGTGGGAGGATGCTTTGGCCGAAGAGCTCGTGGAGTTGTCATTGAATTCAATGGTGGGATTGACTGCACCACGGACGATGAAACTCAAGGGGCAGATTAAGGGAACTGAGGTGGTAATCTTAATCGATAGTGGAGCTAGCCACAACTTCATCTCCACGGAACTAGTGAAAAGATTGGATTTGGGACTTGATACCACTGGCGGTTATGGGGTGGTGATGGGAACTGGTCTCACGGTTAAGGGAGAAGGCGTGTGCCGAGGAGTGGCCATATCGGTGCAAGATGTCGAAATCATGGAAGACTTCCTTCCATTGGAATTGGGCAGCACGGATGTGATCCTCGGAATGCAATGGTTGGAGACGCTTGGGGCGGTGGCGGTTAACTGGAGAGCCATCTCGATGAAGTTTAAAATAGGTGAGACTCCGGTGGTTTTTAGGAGATCCATGCCTTTGTAAGTCCCTTGTTTCCCTGAAAAGCATGTTGCGAGCACTGAAGCATGAGGGGCAAGGCTTATGGGTAGAATTGGGAATGATTTCGGCCGAGGGTGAACGTGGGGTGGAGGGGAAAGACCAAGTTTCACCTAACCTGCAAGCTGTGTTGCAGACACATGCTGACGTTTTTTAGATGCCGTCCAGCCTCCCCCCGCCACGGTCACGAGATCACTGCATCCTATTGAAGGTCGGGACCTCACCAATTAATGTCCGGCCATATAGGTACCCGCAAGCACAAAAGGATGAGATTGAGACACTAGTGGGGGAGATGCTTGCCGCAGGCATCATATAGCCCATCGTCAGCCCGTTTTCTAGCCCAGTCCTCCTCGTTAAAAAAAAAAAGAGGGAAGTTGGCGATTCTGTGTCGATTATCGAGCCTTGAATAGCGAGACCATTCCGGATCGTTTTCCTATACCAGTGATAGATGAGCTCCTCGACGAATTGCATGGCACCTCCATTTTCTCGAAGATTGACTTGAAATCGAGCTACCACCAAATCCAAGTGCGCAGCGAGGATGTGCCAAAAATGGCTTTCCGCACCCACGAGGGGCACTACGAGTTCTTGGTCATGCCTTTTGGGCTCACCAATGCTCCGGCGACTTTCCAGTCTCATGAACAAGGTATTTCGCCCCTTTCTCCGGAAATTTGGGTTGGTATTTTTCGATGATATCTTAGTGTATAACCGAACCCTAGAAGAGCACGCCCTGCACCTTGATATTGTATTGACAGAACTCTCCAAGCATCACCTGTATGCAAACGCCAAGAAGTGCTGCTTCGGGCAGGCGACTTTGGAGTACCTGGGCCATATCATCTCCGAAGAAGGGGTGGCCGCAGATAAAGCTAAGATCGCTGCCATGCTGAGTTGGCCAGTGCCTACCCTACTAACCTTAGGGAGCTCAGGGGGTTCCTTGGCTTAACCGGCTACTACCGGAAATTTGTCAGGGGATATGGAACAATGGCTTGGCCGCTAACAAATCTCCTCAAAAAAGACAACTTCCTTTGGTCAGAGGACGCCGCAGATGCTTTCCATAAGCTCAAGATTGCCATGACAACCGTACCATTACTAGCACTACCCGACTTCACTCATGAGTTTGTGATTGAGACGGATGCATTAGGCGTAGGGATTGGAGCGGTTTTGATGCAGGACCAACGTCCCATCGCCGCCTTTAGCCAAGCACTCTTTAGCACTTCTCGCCTAAAGTCAGTATATGAACGGGAGATTATGGCTATCGTGTTGGCAGTCCAGAAGTGGCGTCCTTACCTTCTGGGCAGGCATTTCCTTATTCGCACGAACCAAAAGGGCTTGAAATTTTTGCTGGATCAGCGAGTGGTCAGTGAGAAACACCAGCGTTGGCTATCCAAGTTGCTGGGTTTTGACTTCAAGATTCACTATCGCCCTGGTCTGGAGAATAAGGGAGCGGACGCACTCTCGCGCCTGCCCTCAGCCGTCGAACTCCAGCTCCTTTCAGCCACCATTGAGCTTGATTCAGAGTAGCTCACACGCCAAAACGCTTCGAATGACAAGCTTTCACGGATAGTAGAAGACCTCATGGCTGACTCAGCGTCACACCCGGGTTTCTCCTTGCAGCAAGGTCGCCTCATGAAAGAGGGTCAGATAGTTCTCACGTGATTCAAGTTTGGTGACTGGACTGTTAGGGACGTACCATGATGAGGTGGCAGGGGGCCACTCGGGCGTGCTCAAAACGTACCGACGCTTGGCGGCCGATTGGTATTGGTTTGGCATGAAGAGGGACGTGGAGCCTTACGTCGCAAAGTGCAGCGTGTGCCAACAGCACAAGTACAACACCTTAGCCCCCGGGGGATTGTTACAACCCCTTCCCTTACCCAACAAAGTGTTGGACGACCTCTCGATGGACTTCATCGAAGGGCTGCCCAAATCAGAGGGGTACGAAGCCATCCTTGTCGTGGTTGACCGCCTGAGCAAGTATGCTCACTTCATCCCACTCAAACACCCTTTCACCGCAACAACGGTGGCGGCTAAGTTCCTTCGCAAGGTGGTCCGACTGCATGGAATTCCCCGTTCTATTGTGTCTGGTCGCGATAGGATTTTTCTCAGCAAATTTTGGACAGAATTGTTCAAACAGCAAGGTTCAATGCTAGCCCGGAGCATAGCCTATCATCCTCAAACGGATGGTCAAACCGAAGTGGTGAATAGGTGCCTTGAGACGTATTTGCAGTGCTTCTCATCCGACACGCCTCGCTAGTGGTCAAAATGGCTTCCTTGGGCCGAGTATTGGTACAATACCTCATTCCACACCGCCGCACACATGACTCCCTTCCGGGCACTCTACGGTCATGGCGCCCACCCCCCCCGCCTTGGTGCGTTACGATCTCGGCTTCTCCCCTATGGCCATTGTCAACCAACAACTTGCGTAATCATGACACCACCTTAGACCTCCTGAAGCAACAGCTGCTGCGCGCTCAACAGAAGATGAAGCTTCGGGCAGATGGCTCTCGCCGTGATGTTTCCTTTGAGGTGGGCGACTTGGTGTACCTCAAACTTCGGCCCTATCGACAGAAATCGCTGGCGCAACGTCGTAATGAGAAGCTTGCACCTCGCTTCTACGGACCGTATGCAGTCCTGGCCAAGATAGGCCGCATTGCTTACCGGCTGCGGCTACCCGTTTTCGCGGCCATACACCCCGTCTTCCATGTTTCCCAGTTACGACGTGCAGTGGGAGCTACCATTTCGGATGCTGCTCTACCGCCCCAGCTCACCCCTGATATGGTAGTCTAAGTTCAGCCAGCTGCACTGTCGAGCGTTCGCCAAGCCTCTCGTGGGTCTACAACGGAGTTAGAAGTCCTTATTCACTGGAAGCACCTACCGGATCATGAGGACAGCTAGGAGAATTTCGACAGCATCCACGCAACATTTCTAGATTTCCACCTTGCGAACAAGGTGCCGGGAGTATTGATGGGCCCCCTAGACCTCCACTACGTTTCACTTACGCTAGGAGGAGGCCCAAAGGCAGTTGAGGTGATGTGGCAGAAAAAGGTGTTGAGGAAAATGGTGAGGTGGAGGCTGACATGGAAGGAGCAAGCAAAGTTGGAGAAGGAGTTGCTGCAAGGAATGCGTAATAGCCCAGGTCTCGAGAGAGAGACCTCGGGAGAGGGGAGAGAAGTGGGAAACGGTTAGTGAGGAAGAGAGGAATAAAACCAGAGGGAAAGAGGCTCGAGGGGCATGGAGATTGTAATTGAGTTGTCTTAGATGAGCTACTGCTCTAGGGAGTGCAAGGGGTCGCTCGAACACCCCGATATCTCTTGTATTTCCTCTTTCAGTAAAGCAGCTTACAATTCAATCTTAATCGATTTTCCATTCCATTGACTTACACTGCTGTGTGAATTTGCTACTCAATAGATCTGGTCTTATCACAATCTTAACAAGAAATTTCCAAGATTCATGCAATTTCATAACTCCACGTGTGGCTAGTATATTCTAAATGTATATCATCATATGAATGCAGTTACATGTCTTTCATGTACCTGGTAATGGAGATTTGTAAAAGGCATTACAGTTGAAAAAAACAAAAAAACAAAAACAAAAACAAAAACAAAAATAAAAAAAACAAAAAAAGTTCCTAGTGTAATAGAACTCAGATTTTTTTCTTTTTTTTCCTTTTCCTTTTCAAACCTATTTTGGCTAAACTTTTAGAACTTCTAACAGTCCTCTTTGGTGAGTATCCTTAGATACGGGCAATGCAACTTCGATTTACGATCCACAGTAGAACAAGAGCATAAGGATTGTACCTCAAGCAAGAAGCACGAAAATGAATAAACCATATACTTTCAGAAACAAAATGAATAAACCATGTGGTATATATGTATAGGAATTGTCTCCAATCCGGTACCGGATTGGAGCGGCACATATATATTTCCTCTAAAAACGTGTATATTTTCTCTTAAAACATGTATATTTCCTCTTAAAACATGTATAATAAGAGGAGACACCTATAATTTGTCTAAACACCTATATAAATGTTTTAAGAGGAAATATACATGTTTTAAGAGGAAAATATACCATGTTTTTAAAAAGAAATATACATGTGCCGCTCCAATCCGGTACCGGATTGACAACTTTACCCATATGTATATGTTCATATATATATATATATATATATATATATATATATATATATATATCCTGAAATTGGGATGCATAGTCTAAAAGGGCTTCCCCTCAAATTGGAAAAAGAAAAAAGAAAAATGAGAAGTTTAAAAGGGGCTTCGAGCAAGGAAGAAGTGACTCAAGTAGTTTAATTTAAGCATCACTGCTTACCATATAAGGCATGTAATCTATTTCATGATTTCCCGCAGACCATATCCATGACTGATATGAGGTGCTTCGTTCGACAAATCGACCCCATGAGTCCCAACGTAAGCCGACATCATTATATTGATATCTATCAGCATAAGAAAGATCTCCAAGAAATAAAACTGTCTGGCCTCCACTCTGTATGTAATGCTCAAGAGTGGAAAGGGAATTATATGTCTGACCCAAATCTCCTGAAACAAACAAATATGCTTACTCATGTAAATTTAGAAAAAGAAAAGAAAACAAAATTGTAGATATCATAAATAATCCTAAGATATAAGTGCATCAAGAAAGGACTTAAGGAGAGATCACCCTTAGTTGCTTTGTCTTGAGAAATAAACTAAGAAATTATAAATATAAATCCACCCCAGAAATATTTATTAAGGATAAATATGCAATCAGGAAAAGACCCACCAATGATCCCGAATTTGTAAGGAGCATCTGGATCTATTTTTGGAGGTGTTTCGAACCAAAATTCTCGAGCAGAGTCACCGCTTCCAAGTTTGTAATAGTACTTGGTGTCATACTGAAAAGAGAAAAACAATCTAACAAATCCACAAAAGAAAAAGATATATTATCATGGATGAGGGACATTAACATGTGAATTACTAAAGTTCCATGCTAAGGTATGATACCCTGCCAGTAGGATTCTGTTTTAAATCGCCTCTTTGTATCATGTTATGCCACTTTTGCATAAAATTGATTTTGACCAGATTCGAAAACATGCAGTACCAAAATTTAATTATTATAAAGGTCATTCTCACTGGGTTTTATGAAAGAAGAATAGGAAGTCGTTAATAGATAGTTTGCTACGTAGAAGCAAGAATTTTTACAGGGAGGGATATAAACTACCTCAAGGCCATCAACAAGGCAGTGATGGATATAGCCAGACTTGTATTGATAAAAGGTATAGTTTGACACTGTCCCCTCTGCTGTAAACTCATATCTTTTCTCTGTCGTGCCATATTGCACTTTATTGGATCCTGGTGCATCAGGGGTAACCCATGAGATTATCACAGCTCTTCCGTCGTAGTCGCCTTGGGTGATGTGCACCTACTATAAAATGTTAAAAAGTATACAAGGGCATCACCCAGAAAGAGATTCATGAAATAACCATGTGACTAAAATGAAAGGAAGGAAAAATCTTACTTGTTGTGGCGCATTGTCACCCTTTGGGATTGAAAACGCTTCATTGTCAATAGGAATATCGGTAGACGGCCACTCTGACCGGATGAACGTGCTGGTTATCCCTGCATTCCCATTGTTCAAAAGGCTGAGGAAGACGAAGGAGACAACTACGACTCGAAGCAACATGGAACCCCTTCCTTTGTGGATTTGGCCTGCCAAGAAACAATAGAACTATTTGCATCACAAAATAAAAACCAATTTTACGACCTCTAGAGAAGAACTACACATGGGATAATGATTGACATACACTTGGAGTAAAAAAAAAAAAATTAAAAAAGGGCTAGATAAGATCAGAATGGAAAACTTACAAGACGCACTTATTGCAGGAAAATGAAGAAAAGGGGGAACAATTAACTACATAATTCTCCAAGAGTGCCAAACTTAAACATATATGGTTGTAAATGAACACTTGAAATAATAATTTTCCCATTCAACCAGGCATGTATGTATTTATATAGTTCTAGTACTTTATCTTGACTAAGGAGCAGTACCTTTGTCAACCAAAACACCCAAGTTTATTGAACCTATGCTATCTAAGATGAAATTTCTTGTACCGACACATGCATCTACTAGCTGGGATAAATAAAAGCAGAAGAGCCAAAAAGAATAAGGACAGAATTTGCACTGGCACAATGGCAATAATTTCCTATCTCTTGTATCCAATGTTAACCTTTTTTATACCCTTATCTTTATATCATGTTACTCACTCTCACACATGGAGGCCATAAAGAATTTAACTGTCAGCAACACAATATAAGCAAGTGGGACGGGAGCCGTTTTTCTATTTACGTATTTATTATCCATTTGCAAAAAAATAAAAATAATAAAAATAATAATAATCACAATTACATATTTCTGTTCTTTTGAATCGAATCCCTACAAACTCATGTACTTGGGCAGATATGCAGTACCCAAACTCATGTTTCCTAGCTTAAACTCGCAAAATCCATTTTGTGAACCTCAGCTATAGAGTAAAAGGAAAACCCACCTAAGAAATAGATGAATGTTTAACATTTGTAGAACAGAATATGTGCAAAAGCCTGAAATTTCATGCAAAAACAACCAACTTCGTCCGAAATATCCCAAACAATAAAAAAAAAAAAAAAAAAGAACAAAGTTTTTTTTTTTTTGTTAATTTGTATCCACTATCTAGTGGGATTCAGTTAATTTATCTAATACATATATACATAACAGTTCAACAAACAAGACGAAAATTTAAAACCAACAAAGCAAAAGAAGAAGAAAAAGAAGAAGAAGAAGAAGGGTTTTTCAAGCTAAAAGAGAGGGAGAATTACCAGAAATTCGTGGCCAGAGGAGTGAGGAAGAGAGATGAGAGAAGAACTGAATTGCAAAGGCTAAAGACTTTTTTTTATCGCTCTTTTATTATTTATTTATTTATTTTTAAAAAGTGTTTGGTTCTGTGTCGGAGGAAAACGGGCATTAGCAGTGAGGAGATGACGTGGCATTGTCTTAGACGTTAGATCCAAGATGGACATCTCACTATCAAGTTGTTAATGTCATCAAATCTCAACTCGAATTAAAAATTCGAATCAGCGAACTAAACGGGCCCGTAGAGTCCGTTTAGTTTACTGATTCGAGTTTTTAATTTGAGTTGAAATATAATTTTATATAAGAGCTTTTTATTGTAGAAAAATATTAAATGTGACTGTTTCTGAGAGCTTTTTACTGTAATAAAACTCAAATTCTAAATTTAAATCGGTGAAATGAACGGAGTCGTAGAATTAGAGTGTGGGTCATCAAAACCAAAGCGAAAAAGAGAAGGAAAGAAAAATAGAAAAAGGAACTTAAGTATAAGGGGGAAAAAAGAAATAAAATTGAAAATTAGAATTTCATTCATTTTATTAATTTGAGTTTTTAGTTTTAGATTTTTACAGTTAAAAATTCTTAAAAAATATCACATCTAACTCTTTATGCTACAGTTAAAAGCTCTTAAAAATATCACATCTCAGCTCAATTTAAAAATTTAAATCTGAGAAACGAATGAAGCATAGAATACTCTGCTTTGGTGATATTGACACATACTGAAGTATTATTGTTTAGACCTTATTCATTTCACCGATTGAGTTTTTAGTTTTAAATTTCTATAATTAAAAACTTTTTAAAAATTATTATATTTAACTTTTTTGTTGCACTTCAAAACTCTAAAAAAAATATTACATTTTTAATTTAAATTAAAAATCTAAATCTATGACGAGTCCTTAATTAGCTCAAAGATACATAGAGTAAGACCCATTTGGGTTCATGTAAGATTGTAGAATCTAAGATTTTCATTCTCGTACACATTTAGTTAAACAATTTATATTATAATTTAAATCATAATTTATAATTTATTATAATATTTTTTTTAAAAAAAAAATACACATAAATTAAAAATAATTTTAATCTCATCATTTTAATTTATGAACTAAACGTCTTATTGATTTTTAAAAGGGAAAGACAACCATGAAAATTACTTTCCCTCGTTGTATGAGGTATATAATATAATAAACGACCAGATTTAGTGGACGGCGTAGAAAAGTCAAACACCATACATAAAATAAGCTTCATGGTATAGGATCTTTGCTTCCATTTTCCTAAAAAAAAAACACTTTTATTCTCATACGATTATAATTTGGGGATATATATACACTATTATAAAAGCAAGGTAAATAAACAGTAAAGTAATGAGACCAATATAGAGAGAGAACACTGTTATTAATTGTTGACGTGAAAAATCGTCAACTCGGTAGTTAACCTCTTTAGGAATACTCACGCTATGACACTCAAAAATAGAATAAAATATAAACGCAGAAGATAAAAAAGACATGAAAAGTTTACAGTGGTTTGGTAAAATATTATTACTTATATCTACTTGTAAATGCATTAAATCTTAAAGAATATAGAAGACTTCACTCTTAGAGTAGAAAATTATGTGTAGACTATAAATGAAGGTTTCAGCCCTTATATATAGGCTTTTCCTATAAATCTGTTGAGATTTTCATTATCTCTTGAAGTGATAATCCTTATATGATATAATCTTCATAAAGTGTCTTCTCTCCTTCTTTTCTTTACCAAAAAGCTACAGAAAATAACCCTAAAAATCCTATTTATACAGTGAATCATAACGACATTGTCGTAAATTGTTGGAACTCCACAACACTCAAATTGGCAAAAATTCGAAGTAGCGCCGCGGCCCTGGCCTGAAAAATAGCCCATCCACGTGATGCTTCGAAGTAGAGCCATGGCCCTACTATTTGGGCGTCGCGGCCCTACTATTTGGGTGCCGCGGCCCTGGGTGAAAAATTGCTTCTCTCCGTAATTTGGCGCCATGGCTCCATTGCACAAAGCATAGGCTCTTTTCTCTTAGGTTTTTGTACTGTAAATGAACCATTTCAAGGCCTAGGCGCCATCTTTCAAGGTTGAGCTCTCCAATCTCAAGTTAGCTCCAAATATTACTCCAACACGCACCTACAAACTCGAAATGATGCCAATCTGTAGAACCAACTAAAATTATGTAAATTAACTACTAAAGCTACTCTAAAACTAATAAAACACTCAATTAGATGTATCAAAACATAAGCATAAATCTAATGTATCTGTCTTCCACTAATATTAGCGCATGTATGTGGTGGAACCGTGAATTGGAAGAATCTTCCTTCTCTTTTCCCTCTTTGTGGTGCATGCTTGTACCAAGGAAGGAGAGCAAAATATTGTGTTCTCCAATTTTCTATTGCCTCCTGTTTATAGAGTCCTCTTTACTTTATCTTCAAGTTAAAGTAATAGAAGATTGGTTATCGCTTATATTTTAAATTATATTTAAAATATACATTCGCATTTAATTTTTGAAAACGAAAGGTTCTCTCTCTATCTCTATTTAAACTGGCCACCACAGGGATATCTCCCTGTGGTTAGCATCCAATATTGTTAAGAGAAGGAGAGTACTTTCTTTATCCAGTTTCTAATTTTAGCTCAAATTCAAATTCAAATAAAGATGAACTTTAATTTCCTTTTGAATTTAATTGGACAACTTGTCAAACAAGTAAACAAAATAACTTAGAAAGAATGTAACTAAATCCCAGAGGAATTCTTCCATGTGCTACACGCCCCCTACATCTCTCTATGCCTGGGCGTGTGGCCTCATGTGGTCCCACCACAGTGTATTCTAAAATTAATTAACTTAAATAATCACAATACTTATTTCGAGTGATATTAATTCTCAAAAATTCATCTTATCTTGAAAATATTAAAAGGATGAAGCAAGAAATCATGGACCCATAATTTCGAGCTCTAATAAAATTAATAATTAATTAAACACTTTAATTAATTTATTTATTCTATTAATTCTAAAAGTTACTCAACTAAAAAACTTAGAATTGCACTCTCTTAATTATAGATATAATTTACTTTCAAGAATTTGAAGTGTCCATTTGATATAGTCACTATATGTAGATCAATCCTCCATAAATAATTCATAACTAGAGTTAGAAAAAATCCGTTAACCTCCCTAAGTACTTCCTTATCTTAGAGTACCATGAATAGTATATTCATAAAACACATTCATGAATATGAGCTTGGTACTTATTCAAGTACTGAATCAACCCCCTAGAGAATTATTTATTTGCTTCTTCAAAGATGAATGAATGAATTTCATCTTTTATAATAACATTCTCAGCTACCTATAGAATCATGTCTCCAAGATATAAGGAATAACATTTAGAATCTCAAAATTCGTACCGAGTAAATAAAAAAACATAAATCTATAAATAGGAGTCTGCTAATAATTCATGATTAAGATCGTCCTATATATGACCATCTATAGATTTAATTTGAATTTTTATACTTAACAGAAATTATCAGAAATTTAAATCGTGTCTGTGTCCATGTTCTACATAATCTCATTGTCTGTAATAAACTCATTCAATATCTCTCCATATTAACGAAGCATATAACATCATTTCATTCTTAATGGAAATGATATGTATTAATAATGTTTTAGTTAAAGAATCTGAAACTTTAATTAAATTCACTACGAAAATAGTTTGATTATTATCCTTAAATATTATTCTCTCGTATATAACACACATATACAATATTTAAGATTACATAAATAATCGCAGAATTTCCAATGATATATATAAATTATTCAATAATACATGCACTTAAAATATTAAAACATTTATTTTATAAATATATAATAAATATCATATTACATCCATACTCTTAGAACACATTCCTAACAGATATACCATGTCATATTATGACAGGTCACTATCCTCAAATTATGAACCCTATACAATTCTTTAACGTGATCTTTGATGGATCGAATTAGCTCTAAAGATGTTGGTCTTTTAAAAGATCTATAACTAACTTTAATCTTTAACTTCGAGTACTTACGAAATTCATGCATCAACCTGTTGTATCATTTTAGCATTATTATTTATTTAAGTTTATCCATTATTGTGTTGGGAATGGTGTCCTAGAAGCATGAAATGTAATACAATATTTATTATTTATTTAATAAAAGAGTTTATTCATTATTTTATGTGTATATATTTATGAATATTTTATAAATATCAATGAAAATTCCATAATTATTTATGTGACCTTACACATTGTATATAAGTGTTATATACGAGAGAATAATGTTTAACGATAATAATCAAAAAGTAATGTTCATAATGAATTTAATTAAAGTTCAGAATCTTTAATTAAAACATTATTAATACATGTCATTCCCATTTGGAATGGAACTGTGTTATCCGCATTGTTAATATGGCGAGATATTCAATGAGTGTATTTCGCATAATGAGATTATGTGGAACAATGACACAGATACAATATGAATTTCTAATAATTTCCGTTAAGTATAGAAATTCTAATTGAGTCTACCGATGGTCATAGATAGAATGATCTTAATCCTAAGTTCTTAACAGACTCCTATTTATGGATTTGTGTCTTTTTATTTACTCCTTACGGATTCTGAGATCCTGAATCCTATTCCTTGTATTTTGGAGACATGATGAAGTAGGTAGCTGGAAATGTTATTATACGAGATGGACTTCATTCCTTCTTGAGAAAGAAGTAGATAAATAATTCTCTTGAGGATTGATTTGGTACTTGGACCAGTAGGAGCTCCGATTCATGAATGTGTTTTATGAATCACTGTCCATTAGAGAATCAATAGTACTCAAGGATAAAGATATAATTAGAGAGGTTAACGGATTTTACCCAGCTCTAATTATGAATTATTTATGGAGGATCGATCTATATGCAACTGCTATATCAAATGAACACTTCACAGTTTAGAAGTAATTTATATCTATAATTTCGAAGTGCAACTTCAAGTTTATAGTGGAGTAACTATTGGAATTAATAGAATTAATTAATTAATTAAAGTGTTTAATTAATTATTATTTTTATTAGAGCTCGGGATTATAGATCAATTAGTCCCTGCGTCGTCCTAGTAATTCTACCAGACACAAAGGGCAAAATGGAAATTTTAGAATTACGAAATTCTAAAATTAAACACACAAAAAATAATTAATTGAGAATTAATTATTATTTAAATAATGTGATTATTTAAATTTGAATTTGAACACATCTAGATTTATCCATTTAAACTTATTTGATAAGTTGTTCAATTTAGAATTCAAATTAATTTAAGTTTGACTTAAATTGGAATTTGAATTTGAGTCAAAATTGGACTACAGGATAAATGATGATTTTCTCTTCCTTCCCTATTCGAAACTGGCGCCACACAGGGATGAGAATCCCCTATCTTGGCCGGCCACGCTAAGGATAAGGGAATGGAAGATTTTGTTTCAAATTCAAATAGGAGATAATTAACAAGCTTTATCTTGGAGATAGAGATTGGATTCCTTCTAGAAGTTTGACTTTTACTCTATAAATAAGAGAATAGTAGAAAATTGTGGACACAATTTTTGAGACAATTTTTGAAACAATTTTTGCCCTAATTTGAATAGGGTGGCCGAAATTCTCTTAGAGCAAGGGAAGGAAAAAAATTTTCTCTAAAAATTTCACATCGTGCATGCGTTGGTGTTTGTGGACATTCGAGTGTTTATTGTAACCCGTTTTGTCTCATGTGTGCCCACACATACGTCTTCATGGATTCTAAGAATTGACGTGGAAGACATTGGTTTTCTAAACACAAAGCTTTGGAGCAAGGATTGTTCGAAGTCAAAGAACTTAAGTTATCAACCGAGTCGGCCTCCAGGTATTTTTCCTAATTGAGTTCTTAATAAATTAATTAATGACATTAATTTATTCGTGCATAAATTAATATAATCTATAGAGTATGTCAAAGGTTTTATGAAAATTTTTGTCATACACAATCTGCCTCCCCCCATGCTTCCGCATCCGAATTCGAATCAGTTACCAACAATTAGTATCAGAGCGGTCTATAGATGATATTAATTTATGCTCCGATTATTTTATGATCAAAATTAACATATTAAATATGTGATATTTAATTATGTATGTATGTGATGGGTAGGCACTTGCATTTATGGATGTTTATATTTAATTCATGTCGATGAATGTATGGATGATGGATTTTGTCATTAATTATATGGTTCCATGAATCACATTAAATTTATTCAAATTAAATTATTTGTAATTTCATTCAGGATTCCAATTATTGTAATTCTAGGATTTAGGTAGAATTAGGGTTTTGATTTTGAATCAAAAGGAGGCCTGGAAGATCAAGTTTGAAGCCTTTGAAGCTGCCTAGAAACGGTGCCCAAACGAGTGCCCAGAAACTAGGCCAGCGCGCGGCCAGAATGTGTCCCAGTGCACGGTAAGCGCGCACCCTAGCGCGCGGCCAGTGCGCGTGCAGTGCGAGCCCAGTGCGGGGACAGTCCGCGCGGGCGCACGCCCGCGCACGAGCCAGCCCACGGCTATTGGTCCAGATCCGGTCATGTGAGGATTTCTAAAACCCTCGTAATGCGTGCTGACGGACCCGGAAGAGTTTCGGACCCTGAAGAAGGTGAAACCCGACCCGAAGACAAAGAACAGAGCCAAAGAATGAAGAATTCAAGAATCGAAGACCCGTTGATGTGACGGAAGAAAATAATTATTGTAATTATTTATTTATTCCATTTGGTTGTAATTTATATTTTCCATGGGACCTGGTCAAATCCATCTCAATAGCCGAGTGCATATATTTATAATTATATATTATATGTCCATGCATATAACATGCCATATAGATATATTGTGCCTACTAATATGTTTTATAACATGTCATGCATACACACGCATTTATTATTATTTATTTTATTTATTATAAAAGGGTTTTAGAAAAATAAAATAAAATAAGAATCATGCGCTAAAATTGATTTAATATGATTTAATTGATTTAAGTTGCAAAATTGATTTGTACAATAATGTTACATGTGAAATTGAATTTAAGAGTTAAATTTTGGAATTTCACACATCTGAAAAATAAATTGTTTATTTTTGTATTTGAAAACCATGAGATGTTTTTCAAACAAATACATATTTACAAAATAATGAGTGGAAGAGGGTTGTATGACAATACAACCCACTGGTCTCCATCATTAGTTCAACACCGTGAGATTCGAAAGGGGCTTCACGGTGGCACCGATTTCGCACTCCCTACGGAAAGTGTTCTTTCGGATCAATAACAAGGTTGACTTCCTTGTGATAGGATTCAAGGATGTATTTCCGATTTGACCTACCCTAGGGCAGCACTTCGGAGTTAAGTCTGTAGAATCTAAATGAATGGGTTACACTCATGGAAATATAATAAAATTGTTGATTATATTTTTGACCAAAATAACGGTAGTTGATAAATATGAAAATATGAGATATTTTGATTATATTTATTAATTGAGAAGGTCTCGGTTTAATTTACGATATTTTGACCTACCCCCTTACGACGGTACTATATTCGTGGTAAATTGGATTATCGTTGGCACTTAAAATTAAAACATGGTTTATGTATTTTTCATGTGCATCATGCATCATATTTAATTGTGCCTAAATTCACATGTTTTGATATTCATGCACATAAATTGATTTGATGAATATAAGCTTGTCCTAAATGGAGGATTGTCCTCATGTCCTTAACGAAAACACAGTAGCAAACTGTTAGCTAGGGTTGTGTGTGGTAATTCACAAGAAGTATGAAGGCATGGAGACAGCTTATGAGATAATGCAGTCATCAGATACCGTATATGGAAATCCATAAAACAAAAGGGTTGACTAAATACTGTAAAAGCCCTGAGTAAAAGACAAAAGGAAATGTCGTTTCCACCAAAATAAAGGAAAAGAATCAAGCAAATATGATTTGCTAGTTCTAAAAACATGTTTAGTAAAAAGGGTGATTCCTTATTCCTGGATAATAGATTCAGGAGTTTCTACTCATGTTTGTTTTCTTTATTAAGTCTTAGTTCTTACAAGGAAATTGTTTCCCAAAATAAAGAAAGGAACTTAAGCAAATATGATTTGCTAGTTCTAAAAACATGTTTAGTAAAAGAATGATTTCTTATCCTGAATAGTTGATTCAGGAATAACTAATCATGTTTATTTTCTTTATTAAGTTTTAGCCCTTAAATGGAAATTGTTTCCACCTAAATAAAGAAAAAGAATCAAAGTAAATAAGATTTACTAAATTCTAGAAACATCTTTAGTAGAGGATGATTCCTCGTCCTAGATAGTTCATTCGGGAGCAACTAATCATATTTTGGTTTTCTTTGCAAAATATTAATTCTTACATAGAACTTGCCGTCAGGGACTACACGATAAAAGTGAAAATACCGTGAGGATATCGACAAAAGCAGTGGGAGAAGTTAGACTTCAATTTTGGAAATACCTTGTTGTGAACAATGTTTATTTCCCTCCAGGCATAAAGAAAAATTTGATTTCTAATTCCAAATTTTTTAAACAATTGCCTTTAATAATAATCTAGTCCATATCTTTCAAAATTGTTCTGATATTTGTTCTGGATATTTGGGAAATAGTTTAAACCGTTTAAACTGATGTATGGCTCACTGCGTAATATTGAAAAGTTCAAAAGTTGTCGAACCTAAGAATAAGAAGCAAATCATCTCTCACGATAAATAACACATATTTGTGGCATCTTAGACTTGGTCATATTAGTTTAAATAGGGTTGAAAGACTAATGAAGGATGGTCCTTTACGTGAACTAAAAGTTAGTAAGCTTCTCGTCTGTGAATCTTGTCTAGGAGGCAAAATGACCAAGAGGCCTTTCACGTCGAAAGGAGAAAGAGCTACAGAACCCCTTCAGCTAATACATTCGGATGTATGTGAATCGTTAAACGTTCAAGTTAGAGGAGGTTATGAATATTTCATCGTCTTTATTGATAATTATTTGAGATATGGTTATATTTACCTAATGCAACAGAAATCAGAAACTTTTAGAAAGTTTAGAGAATTCTGAGCATAAGTTGAAAAGCAATTAGGTAAATCAATCAAGACACTTCAATTAGATTGAGGAGGTGAATACCTGAGCTAAGAGTTTCAGGATTTCTTGATTGAAGAAGGTGTTGTATCCCAATTGACTGCACCCAGTACACCATAGTAGAATGGTGTAGCCGAAAGGAGAAATCAAACTTTGCTCGACATGATAAGATCAATGTTGAGTTATTCTTCATTCCTACTTTGTTCTGGGTTTATGCCCTAAGAACCACCGTGTATATTCAGAATCTAGTAACATCTCAGTCTATACCAAAGGCACTCCTAGAGTTGTGGAATGGTCAAAAGCTAGTTTTGAAGCATATCCTCAAATGGGGTGTCCGGCTCATCTGATGAAACAATAGACTGGGAAGCTGGAACTAAGATAAGAAATATGCATATTTGTGGGATAATCAATGGGGACAAGAGAAGGATTATTTTATATAGCCATAAGAATCAAAGGGTATTTGTATCGACAAATGTCACGTTTCTGGAGCATGACTATATGATAGTTTTCAAGCCTAGAAGCAAAGAAGTTCTAGAAAAGTTACTTTCCAAAAAGATTGGATCATAACCAACAAGAGTTATTGCAACGCTAAGAGATAAGACAACGATTCCAAATCAAACTCTTGTGGCACCTCGTCGTAGTGGGAGGGTGGTGACGGGCATTTCTACCAACAAATCAAGTACTTTCAAGCTTGAATATTTGTAAGTTTTCAAGCATTATTGTTAGTTTAATGTCTTTTGTGTGCTTTTCATAGGAATTATAAATAAATGTGAACTTGGATGATTTTGCATGAAGAAAAGAAGAATACTTGCCTAACTTGTGAATCAATGGCAAGAGGAGGTGAAAGAGGATTTTAAGGCACAAAAGAGGAGGCTTGGAATGTGAGAAAGCGGGCTGTAGCACACCCTTTCGGGCTACAATGCACAAAGGAATGCAAAGAAGTCCAGAGACCAAGGGAAGCGCAGGCTGCAGCACACTAAAGGGGCTGCAGCGCGCCCAAAAGCGCACCAAAAGGTGCTGCAGTGTGCCTTAGCCCCTTGGAAGCGAAATTCCTCTACCAAAAATGCACGCCGCAGTGTGTTTTCACATAGGCTGTAGCGCACGTCTGAATCCCTAGATCTGAAACTGAGTAGTATAAAAGGAAAGAGATGCCATTTGAGAAGGGGAACCCTAAAAAGTGAAGAAAAACATCAAAAGGATGCCGAAATCTTCATCTTGGAGGTCCTTGGAAGCTCTTCAATGGATATTGGGTTTTATCTTCTTTCATCTATTTTTCCATGTTGAGCTAGACATTAAATCTAGGACTTGATGTAGTTTAATTTGGACTATGTTTTGAATATTTTGTTGATTATTAGTTTAATTTCATTTTCAATTCATTTATGTTTCTCTATACTTAATGCTTTTAATTTATTTGGCCAATGAGTTAGATGATTTTTAGATTGCGAATTTGATGCTCGGGAGAGATTGAGTTCTTTATCTAGATTTGAGAAGCATAGTCTAGGTTGTTGTGAGACCAGGAGGAGATCAACGCTTAGATAATGAAATTAGGATTTAGGTCGTTGTGAGGCCAGGAGGTGAGCAATATTCCTATTTTCTAATTCTAAAGGTGAAGCCTAATTTCGTTTAAATCTTCATTTCGAATAGGGATATTGTTTTGGGTATTTAAATACAATTTCTTATGAAGCACTCGGGAGAGGTTGCGAGATGACATTAGAGCCTTGATTAATGAATTGAATGGAATTGATTAGCAATTACATAATAGGATGAACATAGGAATAATAAAGCGAAATCAAGTCCCTAGACAATTTCTATATATATACTTTATTTTCTTATTTTCATATTTATTTTGTTTTATTTTCTTAATTGTCATTTTATTAGGTTGCCTAGATAAAGTTAAGTTACAATAATTGCGGTATTTAATGACAATTCTAAACCCAATCCTTGTGGAGACGATACTCACTCACCCTATACTCAAAACTTGATACTGTACGCTTGCGGAAATTTATTATACAAAAATAAAATGCACCAAGTTTTTGGCACCGTTGCCGGGGATAGGCATTTTAAATTGTTGTTAATATTGCGAGTACATACTTGATTTTAATTTAGGCTGTTATTTCTCATTTTTAATCTTTTTTTTAATTTTGTTTTCTTTTGTTTTACGAGGTACTTGGAGATGGTTGATCGACAAGTCCTCTTAATATTTGCTCAACGAGACTCCGAGCCATTTTTTAGTGCTTGGGAGAGATACAAGGAGCAGCTCATTCAGTTTCTTGACCATGGTTTCCTGATTGCCGTGATGGGGCCGTGTGCTTGGGCCGCGCGCTGGGGCGTACTGGGGCGCGCTGGGGTGCGCTGGTCGCGCGCTTTGGCCGATTTCTGGAAATTTTCTGGGCATTTTCTGGGCTTCTTCAAAGGCTTCAAACTTGATCTTCAAGGCCTCCTTTTGATTCAAAATCAAAACCCTAATTCTACCCAAAACCTAGAATTACAATAATTCTAATCCTGAATTAAATTACAAATAATTAATCAATGAATGAATATAACCGATCCATGGAACCATATAATTAACGACCAAATCCACCATCCATATATTCATCAACATGAATTAAAATAAACATCCACAAATGCAAGTGCCTACCCATCACATACAAACATAATTAAATATCACATATTTAATATCAATTCTGATTATCAAATAATCGACGCATAAATTAATATCGTCTATAGACTGCTCTGATACCAATTGTTGGTAACTAAATCGAATTCGGATGCAGAAGCGTGGCGGGAAAGGCGGATCGTGTATAACAAAAATTTTCATAAAACTTTTGAGATACTCTATAGATTATATTAATTTATGCACGAATAAATTAATCACTTTAATTTATATATATCAAGAACTCAATCAGGAAAAATACCTGGAAGCTAACTCGGATGATAACTTGAGTTCTTTGACCACGAACAGTCCTTGCTCCAATCTTTGTGTTTAGAAAACCAAAGTCTTCCACGTCGATTCCTTGATTCTACGTAGACGTGTGTGTGGGCACACGTAAGACAAAATAGGTTTCAAAAACACTCAAATTTCCACAAACACCAGCGCATGCACGATGCAGAATTTTTGGGAGAAAAATATTTCCTCTCTTTTTTCTTTGTGAAAATTCAGCCACCTAACTCTTAGGGCTGAAAAACGTTTTCAAAAATTGTCTTCACAATTTTCTATCATTCTCATATTTAAAGAGTAGGAGTCAAACTTCAAAACAGAATCAAATCTCTATCTCTTATTTGAATTTAGAACAAAAAATCTCCTCCACCGTATCTCTTAAGTAGCTAGCCACCTCTAGGGTTTTTCTCCCTTATGTGTGGCGCCAATCAGATAGGAAAGGAAGAGAAAATCATCAAAAATCCTGTAGTCCAATTTTAATTCAAATTCCAATTCGAATTTAAGTCAAACTTAAATTAATTTGAATTCTAAATTGAACAACTTATCAACTAAGTTCAAAAGGATAAATTTAAATTATGTTCACAATTCAAATTTAAATTTAAATAATCACATTATTTAAATAATAATTAATTCTCAATTAATTATTTTTTGAGTATTTAATTTTAGAATTCTATAATTCTAAAATTCTTATTCTGCCCACTATAAACTTGGAATTGATAATTAATTAAACACTTTAATTAATTAATTAATTCTATTAATTCCAATAGTTACTCCACTATAAACTTGGAATTGAACTCTTGAAATTATAGATATTAATTACTTCTAAACTGTGAAGTGTCCATTTGATATAGTCATTGCATATAGATCAATCCTCCATAAATAATTCATAATTAGAGCCAGGTAGAATCCGTTAACCTCTCTAATTATATCTTTATCCTTGAGTACCATTGATTCTCTAATGGATGTTGATTCATAAAACACATTCATGAACCGAGGCGCTCTTACTAATCCAAGTATCGAATCAACACTCAAGAAAATTATTTATCTACTTTTTCTCAAGAAGGAATGGATTCCATCTCGTATAATAACATTCTCACTACCTATTTCATCATGTCTCCAAAATACAAGGAATAGGATTCAGGGGTCTCTTTAATCCGCATCGAGTAAATCAAAAGACATAAATCTATGAATAGGAGTTTGTTAAGAACTCAGGATTGAGATCATTCTATATATGACCATCGGTAGACTCAATTAGAATTTCTATGCTTAACAAAAATTATTAGAAATTCATATTGTGTCTATGTCCCTGTTCCACATAATCTTATTATGCGTAATACACTCATTCAATATCTCACCATATTAACAGTGCGGATAGTACCGTTCCATTCTAAATGGGAATGACATGTATTAATAATGTTTTAATTAAAGATTCTAAACTTTAATTAAATTCATCATGAACAATGTTTTTGATTATTATCCTTAAACACTATCCTCTCGTATATAACACTTATATACTATGTTTAAATTTACATAAATAATCACAGAATTTTCATTTGATATTCATAAAATATTCATAAATATATGCACATAAAATGATGTATAAACTCTTTTATTAATTAGATAATAAATATCCTATTAAATCTCATGCTTCTAGGACACTATTCCCAACACAACTATGAATCTTCCTTCACAGGTTAGATGCCACAACAAGAACGTGGGTGGAAAGAGGAAATGGTACCACTTCTTTTCACTAACTATCCGCGGATGAATCTTATTGGTTGTTTGAAGACATGGCCAATGTTCACTATAGGTATTGGAGGTATTCATCAAACCACCACGGTTTTTCTTGTGTGGGAAAATGTGACGGACACATGGAAGAACGATAATGCGACACGTGGCCTTAACTACTCCTTGCCAAGCAACAACCCTCGAGGTCTATGGCTCCCTCCTGTTCCGCTATAAAGAGCCCAAGCACGAAGTCCAACTTAGGGCGACGATTCCTTATGGCGTAGACAAATCGTACCGTCAAGCTTAAGGCACAAAGATCCCTTGACCATAGAACCAATTGCAAAAAGGACAATTGGGTTAAGCAACGCTGGCGACGAGGGGAATGTTCTTTGGGTGAAAACCTGAGTTGCGTACACGAGTTGGGGACGTCTGCAGGCATTAATTACGAGCCCTTAAACTGCCCCACAGGGGACAGAAGAGTGTTATAGGGACTCACAGAGCCATAATAGAAGACTAATTGGCTGAGTGAACAGTGCTGATTAGTGGGTCACATCTGGGCCTAAAAAGGGAGAGCACTTGAGTGCTACTGCCTACGAAGGAAATCAACCCAGCGAAGGAAGCCCAGTATAAAAGAAGGAAGACCCCCAATAGGGAGGGGGTTTAGATCGAAGAAGAGAAGAAAGAGAGTGAGAGATAACAATTGATGTACATTGTAATCCCCTCAAAAGAAATATACAACCACAGTGGATGTAGCTTTGATTTTATAGAGTGAACCACTATAAAATCTATCGTGTCCTTAAGTTGTGCACATCTTAGTTTACACACAATACACCCATTCAACAAATTCTTAAGTACATACTACACCTAGGCCGGTACCCGACGGGAAACCAAGAGGTAACCCGGCCTGTTTTTGTTGGCGAGAATCCACCGTCAACAATTGGCGACTTCGCTGGGGATGAAAGTGTTCGACCCCCAACAACATAGTTAGCAAGCTCGCCTCCAAGAAAGAGAATTGAGGCCATCAACCGAGGCAGCCAGACGGATGAAACCGTCATCCATCCAGGGAATAACGGGATGGAAGAAGATCTACGCCCGGTCAGAAATGAAGTCCCACCCCCAGACACGCCACGGTCGGATCTTGTGCAGATACAGGCCCAACTAACCACTCTAATCGAGCTGGTATGTGGGCTAATGACCGTGGTAGAGAGCTCAGATGGAAGGAACTCTATGCCGCTGTTAGAAAACGCCCCGAGACCGCAGGGACCTGCCATGGCTGGAAACCTGAACCCCGGTGACCACCCACATATCCAAGAGGGAACCGGGAACAACGAGAATCACTGGGGCCTTCCTAGGCCTCCACCTTCCCAATCCTCCGGTAGCCGCTTAAGGGCCGTCGGACTCCGGGCTCCCAAGGACTGGATACCGAGAGGCCCAGGAAATCCGGAGGTACTACCCCAGAATCTAGGAGGAAACCTACCAGGAGACTCAAGATCAGTACAGGCGGGCAGCTAGGCCAGGGGCGAACCCAACGCCCAGAGGGCAGAGGCGTCGAGAGTGGTTAGCTCGGCCATTTCAACAGAAGAAGCACGCGCCATCATGGAACATATGGCCAACCTGGAACAAAAACTCACGGGAGACGTGGCAGGCGTGAAGAAGAACATAAGGCGAGTGGCTGAGGTGGTAAACGTCGACATCACGCCCAACCGCACACATGACCATCCATTTACCGTAGAAATAATGGCGCCCCCTCTCCCCGACAAATATAAGTCGCCCCTCCCCCCTATCCCACCATATGATGGTCAAGGGGATCCCGACAACCATTTGGAGATGTACACAGGGCACATGCACTTACACGGGTATGCTGAGGAAATCATGTACTGAGCTTTTCAGAACCATTTGACGAATTCTGCCCAAAGATACTTTTGGACCCTGAGGCCAAATTCTATCGCAAGCTGGGATGAGTTGAAGGAAGAATTTTCCCTCCAATTCATAGGGGTTAAAAAATATGTCCCCCCAAAGCAGAACCTAACGGCAATATACCAAAAGTTGAACGAGTCATTAAGGGAATGGCTTGCAAGATATGGGGAAGCTGTCGCCGCCACGATGGATATAATAGACAGAGAGGCCTTGATGGGGGCATTATCATGAAGAAAATTACCCCCTTCAAGAGAGAGCTAAATCGGAAGCCCCCGTCCAGCTACAAGAAATTTCTCGCATGAGCGCAACGGTACATCAACGCCGAGGAGGCAGACGCAAACGACCCTGAGCACAGGTCCAACAAGAACAAGGGACCGAACAGGGGTCGATGCTAGCACAACAGGACGGGAAGAAGCGTCGAGGTGGAGGAAGCGGAGACAAGCAGCCAGCTGTGACGTCGAGCGCCCCAGAAGCCAAGAAGCCAAGGTAAGAAGACGCTCGTAAGCCTCGACTGTTTCAAAAGTATGATTCCTACCATGAGCTAACGGTAGGAGTCGAGGAGGTTTTCAATCAGGTCGGCCGCAAAAACCTACTACGCCGACCAGAACCGATGAAGTCGAATCTCAGCCAAAGGAACCAAAAGAAATTCTGTAGGTTCCACAGCGATGTCGACCACCACACCAACGATTGCGCCGACCTTAAGGATGAAATCGAGAGAGTAATCCGAAAAGGAAGGCTACAAGAGTTCAAGGCCGAGCGGAGATCTCGAAACGACTGCCATGGTGGACAAAATGACGGTCGACGCTAAGAGAAGAACCAGCGTCCAGAGGACCGAGAACTCATCGGCGTCATACGAACTGTCCTCGGCGGCCCCTATATAGGAGGAGACTCAAGGAGGTCTCAGAAGGACTACGCCCATGAGGCCAGGGGGTTTACCAGGAATGATTCTAGAGCGTCTCCGCTGCAAAAACCCCAAGGTATAGCCACACCGACTTGGCCTTTAACGAGGACGACGCCAACGGAGTTCACATCCCCCACAACGACACATTAGTGGTGGAAGCCATGATTGGAAACCACATTGTGTGCCAAATCCTGGTAGACAATGTGAGTTCGGTGGACCTCCTATACTCCGACTGCTTGGAGAAAATGGGGATCCAAAAGGAGAAGTTGGAAAAGACCTCCAGGCCACTATATGGTTTCACCTAGGACTCTGTCATCCCTCAGGGGACTATCTGGCTACCTATAACTGCCGGAGAGAAACCCCGACAGGCGACTACAATGGCCAACTTTGTGGTTATAAAAGGAGGCTCCCAGTACAACGCTATAATCGGGAGACCAAACCTTCAGGCGCTAAGGGCAGTAACCTCTGTCTACCACCAGAAGGTCAAGTTCCCTACCCCAAACGGCGTAGGCGAAATGAAGAGCAACCAGTATGAAGCTAGGGTTGCATACTTCGATGCCCTGTGCGGATATAACCAGCCGGGGAGACAGGAGGCTAGGATGGTTTATCAAAACACCGTTGAAGACATAGACCCCAGGGTCCAAGAGGAGGTCACATGGTCCCAACCCATCGAGCAATTGGTGGAAATCCAAGTTAATGAAGGCGAGTCCACCAAAGTGCTGAAAATGGGTTCAGACTTAGCCCCATCACAGGTTGGGATCAAAAACTCCCTCAGAAAAAACTTAGATGTCTTCGTCTGGAATCATGCCAACATGGAAAGGATCGATGCCAACGTTATATGTCACTCCCTGAACGTCAACCCCTCATATCCTCCCAAACGCTAGAAGCATCGACCGATGAACCCCGAGAGGTATGAAGCGCTGAAAGAGGAGGTCAACAAGCTGATCAACAATGGGTTCATTAGGGAGGCCCATTACCCGCGTTGGGTATCAAACCTCATTCTGGTGGTCAAGCCCAATGGAAACTGGAGAACATGCGTCGACTTCAGTGATCTCAACAAAGCCTGCCCAAAGGATGGCTTTCCACTCCCACGAATAGACCAAATGGTCGACGCCACGGCGGGGCATAAGATGCCGAGTTTTATGGACGCCTACTCTGGGTACAACCAGATCCCTATGCATCCAGCCGACGAGGAGCACACATCTTTCATAATCGACAGGGGCCTCTGCTGCTGCAAGGTGATGCCTTTTGGCCTAAAGAATGCGGGGGCTACCTACCAGAGGCTCATAAATAAGATGTTCGCTCAACAACTCGGCAAAACAACGGAGGTCTACGTCGACGATATGCTTGTGAAAAGCGCTAGGGCCAGCCAGCACGTCGACCATCTGGGTGAGATGTTTGGTGTATTGAGAACATACCACATGAAACTAAGTCCCCAAAAATGTGCCTTTGGAGTTGGGTCGGGGAAATTCCTCAATTTTATGGTAAAAAACCGAGGGATAGAAGCTAACCCTGAGAAGATTAAAGCCCTATAGGATATGCGGTCCCCAACTAAGCCAAAGGAAGTGCAAAGGTTGACAGGATGTGTCGCCGCCCTAAACAGGTTTATATCAAAAGCAACAGACAAATGCGTCCCATTCTTCGATGCTTTGAAAGGAAGCAGGCGTTTTGAGTGGACACCACAATGTGAAGAGGCCTTCCAGAAATTGAAGGAACATTTGGGCAAGCCCCCAATTCTGTCAAAACCAAACCCCGACGAGGAGCTTAGCCTATACCTCTCTGTGTCCCAACACGTCGTAAGCTTTATGCTAATAAGAAAAGAAGAAATGGTGCAGTTACCAATCTACTACGTGAGCAAAAGCCTCATCGACGCCGAGTCAAGATATAGTGAAATGGAATGCTTGGCCCTCGCTCTAATGGTAGCATCAAGAAAGCTTCGACATTATTTCCAATCCCACACAATATGGGTTCTCACAAATTACCCGTTGAGACAGACTCTACAAAAGCCCGAAACTTCCAGTCGACTCCTCAAATGGTCGGTAGAGTTGAGCCAGTTTGACATTAAATATGTGCCAAGAATTGCGATCAAGGGCCAAGCGCTCGCCGATTTTCTAGCTGAGTTCTCCCATAGACCAGCTCCCGCCGCATCTAAAAGAGTCGAGAATACAGAATGGAAGCTCTACGTGGATGGAGCGTCGAGTGATAACGGGTCAGGAGCCAATGTCTTGTTAATCAGCCCAGAAGGCCACAAGATTACCTTGGCGGTTCGATTTAAATTAAAGACGTTGAACAACGAGGCAGAATACGAAGCGCTAGAGCGACCTAAAGATCGAGAGGCTCAACGTCTTCAGCTTTTCTCAATTGGTCGTCGGACAAGTAAAAGAAGAATACCAAGCGCGCAGCGAGAAAATGGGAGCGTACTTGAGAAAGGTAAAGGAAGAACTCGTTAAGTTCAAAAACTACGAGATACTTCAGATACCACGAACCGAAAACGCGAACACTGACGCTCTAGCAAAGCTAGCATCTTCAAAAGATTCTGACACACTAGGGGTTGTTCCCATCGAAGAATTGGAGCAGCCGACCATTGAAGAAAAGGCTAAGGCATTAATCGTCCAAACATGTGAAAATTGGATGACGCCACTCATCCAATACCTAATGGATGCACAACTGCCAAGCGATAGAGACGAAGCCAGGTGGATCAGATATAGAGCTGCTAGATACTTATTGTACGATGGCTTGCTCTACCGATGAGGCCACTCAACACCTCTACAGCGATGCCTGGATGATGCCGAAGGCCAGAAGGTCCTCTGAGAAATCCATGAAGGAGTCTGCGGTAACCACACTGGGGGGCAGTCTTTGGCTCTTAAGGTTTTAAGGTAAGGATACTACTAGCCCACGCTCAAAAAGGATGCTTTTCAATATGCCTTACGTTGCGATAAATGGCAAAGATATGCCACAATTCCTAGAGCACCCCCAGAAAATTTAACTTCCATTCTCAGTCCATGGCCCTTCGCCAAATGGGGGGCTAACCTGATCGGGCCACTACACCTTGCACCTGGAGGCTTTAAATTTGCCATCATCGCAGTAGACTACTACACAAACTGGGTAGAGGTAAAGGCTTTGACTATGACCACGGAAGCAACCTGCACTAAATTCATGTAGGACAACATTGTGTGCAGGTTTGGGGTCCCCCACTCAATAGTGTCCGACAACGGAAAAAGTTTGACAATGCCTCAATAAGCAGATTCTGCGACAACCTGAGCATTTGAAAAGATTTCTTAGCACCAATCCACCCACAGTCTAATGGACAAGTCAAGGCGGTCAATAAAATATTGAAGTATACCCTAAAAAAGAGACTCGACGATCTAAAAGGGAAATGGGCCGAGGAACTCCCTAAGGTTTTATGAGCATACAGAACGACGAGCTAAACTGCTACAGGAGAAACACCCTTCTCCATGACATATGGCGTCGAGACAGTGCTCCATGTAGAAATCAAAACGCCGACCTTAAGGCATGAACGGAGAACTCGACTTGTTGGAAGAAAATAAGCTCAACTCCCAACTACGCCTCGCCGCCTATCAGCAAAGAGTAGCACGATACTACAATAAGAGAGTTCAACAAAGAAGGTTCATCCTAGGAGACCTAGTATTAAAAAGGGTAACGCAGAATACAAAACCTAAAAATACTGGTCCACTGGGCCTAACTTGGGAAGGGCCCTACCGCATAAGGGAAGTGTTGCGTCCTGGCACCTACATTCTGGAAAGCCTCGACGACAAAAGAGTTAAACACCCATGGAATGCAGAACTGCTACGGCTGCACTACCAATAGTGTATGTAATTCTTCGGCATCCCAATTGTACATTCTTTACGAATTAAATAAATTGATATGTTTGCAGAAAGAAAGCAATTCACCTCTTAATAACATGCATGCTTAAAAAACTAAGGTATATTAAACAGGCATGGGGGGACAAAGGTCCACGGATCACTAAAAAATGACACGACGACCCGAAGGGGTAAAATCAGCGTCAAATCCTCCAAGGAGGAAAGACAAACACTTAGTAAAATTCTAAAGAATTTTCTAAGGCGGCCACCCCAAGGGGTGAAATAAGCGTCAAATCCTCCAAAGAGGAAAGACAAACACTTAGTAAAATTCTATGGAATTTTCTAAGGCGACGACCCCAATGGGTGAAATCAGCATCAAATCCTCCAAGGAGGAAAAACAAACACTTAGCAAAAATTCTAAGGAATTTTCTAAGGCAATGATTGCAAAGCAAGGTATGAATAAAATCTGCTATCTTTATAAAAGTACAGATAAAAAAAAAGTTGCCCAAATCAATGTTAAGTTACAAAAACCAAAAAAGAGAGAGGTGAAAACTTTTAGCCTCACCGCCAGCCGCCGAGTCATCACCATTACCAAGCGGGGACGTCGCCAGCAGGAGGAAGAGAATTATAAAGAAAGCTCAAGTTCCACTTTGGACGCTCCTTCTTGATCAGATTGACAATATGTTGACCAGCGGATTGAAAATCCTTATTACGGATGTCGATGAGCTCCGACGAAGCCTTAAACTCCTCAATAATCTCAGCATGCTTGGCGTCGAAGGTAGCTGCAGCCTCGGCTTCGGCTTCCCTCTTCCCCTCAGCCTTCCCCTCGGCAAAACATTTCTTTACCGCCTCATCTGCTTCGGCCAACTTTGTATCAGATAAATCTGCCCGCTTCGTGAGGGCTTCAACTGAAGCAGACAACCTGACCAGTTCACCTTCCAAGCTCGATAGCTTTACCACTCCTCAATGGCTTCCGCACACTGTTTCTTGGCGTCATCGATAAGGGAGTTGAGCTTGGCCTCCATGCTGTCCATCTCCTTATTACGTTCCTTAACCTTAACTAGGTCGAGGAGATTAAGGATGGAAAGGACCAGGCACTGAAAATTTGAAGGTCAAAAAATAGAAATAAAAAAAAAAAAAAAAACTCGACAAAATCTTACGTGAATTTGGAAGGAGATCTGTTTATGCTGACGGTCAACCAAAGAAGATTGAGTGGTAGCAATCCAGTGTGGCTCGAGGAAAGACTCATAAAGAGCTTGGAGGAGGAGAGAAAAGCAAGGAAAAAGTTTCAGCATTGCCCCGATCTCGGCGTCAGAGATATTCGAGACTTGGAAATTCCTATCCATAATTTTTCCCCTGGGAATAAACACGCGTTCCCTCGGCACTGGGGGAGCGTTAACATCAGGAATGGGAACCATCGGTGTCCAAGTCTCAGTCACTGGCATCTTCTCCTTGCACTTCCTTTTCTGTGCAGGATTCGCCCCCGGGACCGAAGGGCCCTTAGTCTTTTTGCTCCTCGGTGCATGCAAAGAGGAGCTAGCTCTTTCCTTTCCCTTCGATGGGGGCTGTTGGCTCAACGAGGGTTGTTGGTTCGACGGGGGCTACTGGCTTGGCCTGGATTGCTGACTGCTGGGGAGTTGGATTCTCAAAGACGCCATTTCTACGAAAACGATGAGACAAAGCTATAGTCAGCATTTGAAAAATGAAAGCCATGATAAAGGAAGGTATCGAAAGCAGAAAGTATGCGCGAACGGCGTCTAGATCCGAAGGGTCTGGGGGATCAAGGATTAACCCGGAGGCTCGAAGATTGGACTTAGTCAGGAGCGTATCGGTATGGCGGATTTCGGATGAGTACGAAAAGGCCTCCTCAACCCTTGCCAACATGCTCCCAGTGAGCTTCGACCGGTCTTGATTAACTGAAGGATAAAAGACTATCAACATACGGAAAAAGAAGGAAAAAGCAAAGTGAGGTAAAAGAAAGTCAAAATCTCACCCATATCCCCGAACGCCATTTGTACCTTCCTTCGACGGGGCAGGCGGTCGTTGGGATGAAAATTGAAAGGCCCGCGTATCATGAAAAACAAGGGTTTCCACCCAAGTGACAACGAGGGAATGCCCAGTATCAACTTCCCAAATCTAGGCTGAAACCTCCTGTGATCGCTAAGAAAATATCACCCCTCACACTTGGCGACGTGGCATAGTCCGTACATGAATCTAAACTCGTCTAGAGGAAGTTCGATGCCAAACCATTGGTGCCACAGAATCCAGGCACTGGCAAAGTAGTACCAGAAGTTTGCCGCCAATTAAGCAGGGGAAATGCCATAGAAATGGCAATAGTCTTTTACAAAAGGATGAATCGGAAGGGTCATCCCCGCCGTAACGACACTGGTATAGACTGGGAGGTACCCGGTTGGTGGCATGCTGGTCCTAAAGTGCATGTCTAGGAGGAGGCATTCGAACCACCTCCCGTCAATGCACCCTTCCTTTACAACCCGGATGATATCCTTATTCCGGACCCTCGACGCCACAATGTCGGTTGTAAAGAAAAGCCTATCCAGGTCACCACTTGTGGTAGCTAGGGGGCATCTACCATCGAGGAAGCCACCCCGCCTACACTACCCCCCGTGAAGGGGATCCGTTTTACCACCTCATCCAGCATCTGTTCTACACTGCCAACTTTGCTACCAAAGTCATCGCCTGGCTCATACGCGGCCTCGACGTCTTCAATATCCCTCAGCAAGGAGTTGACGCCTGAGGACGAAGAAGACCATGAGATCTCTACCATAGAAGGGGAGTCTGGACAGACGACAGAGGGATCCTCTCGACTGGGGGAGTTTTAGGCCATATTTCTGATGATTAAAAAGATAAGGAGCTGAGTTAAAACCCTAACATCGAGAGGAAGAAAAGGATGGCTATTCTAGATGATGACTACTCAAATGCCTCGACTTAACATCGACCATTCATGTAAGAATGATAACGATGAGTGTTCATGGTACCCCAAGTTTCCCAGAACCCAGAAACCAGAAGTGCACAGACAACCAAAAGATAGAAACAGAACTATCCTACGCAGAAAAATAAAATAGAGTAAGTCTCCCTAACCTCTACATTCTGCGTATTTCCATACATATGTGATTCAACATGGAAGAACCCGTGAGAAACAGAACAAGTAGAGGATGATGGGGCTTACTAGTATGAAGAGTTTCGGGGAGAGAATCTCAGATTCAATGAGGCTTCATGACACACCTTGAAGAGCAAGAAGTATGAATTGGTGTTTCGCAGAGAAGGATTCTGGCAGAGCAAATAGCAGTTCAGCAAATGCGGGGAGTGTTTACGTTTTGAAAAAATGGTTTTCGGATTCAAATAGGGTATTTAAGGAGACAAAAGTTCTCGATCCCTGACCGTTGGATGAAGATTTTAAAATCCAACAGCAAGGGAATCCTGCCCAGATCTGACAGTGACAAACAAGGGCGGGAAACAGAAGAGTCATGATCCGAGGGCTCATATTCGTCCTTTCAAAATAAAGCCTTACGTCATCATGGGGAATTGACCGACGTGACGGTTGCATCCCCCGAAGGAAATCTGAAGCGTCCAGGCCATCATTACAGACGAAGGCTCAGGACCGGTTTCCCACACCCGAAGCACGGAAGTACGACCAAACCTAAGCTTGAGGCCGCCTAAAAGGAGCCCTCGACCTGGGGGTAGCTGTTGTGTGGGAAAATTTGACGGACACATGGAAGAACGATAATGCGACACGTGGCCTTAACTACTCCCCGCCAAGAAACAACCATCGACGTCTACGGCTCCCTCATGTTCCGCTATAAAGAGCCCAAGCACGAAGTCCAACTTAGGAAAATGATTCCTTATGGTGTTGACTGATCATACTGTCGAGCTTAAGGCACAAAGATCCCTCGACCGTAGAATCAACCGCCAAAAAGGATAATTGGGTTAAGCAACACTGGCGACAAGGGGAATGTTCTTCGGGGGAAAACCTGACGTGGCAAGTTACGTACAGGAGTGGGGGACGTCTGTAGGCATTAATTACGAGCCCTTAAACCACCCCACAGGGGACAGAAGAGTGTTACTGGGATGCACAGAGCCGTAATAGAAGATTAATTAGCTGAGTGAACAGTGCTGATTAGTGGGCTACGTCTTGGCCTAAAAAGGGATATCACTTGAGTGCTACTGCCTACAAAGGAAATCAACCCAGCGAAGGAAGCCTAGTATAAAAGAACGAAGACCCCCTAGAGGGAGGGGGTTCAAATTGAAGAAGAGAAGAAATAGAGTGAGAGATAACAACTGATGTACATTGTAATCCCCTCAAAAGAAATATACAATCATAGTGGATGTAGCTCTGATTACTATAAAATCTCTCATGTCCTTAAGTTGTTCACATCTTAGTTTACACACAATACACCCATTCAACAAATTCTTAAATACATACTACACCTAGGCCAGTAACCCGACGAGAAACCAAGAGGTAACCCGGCTTGTTTTTGTTAGTGAGAATCCACTGTCAACAGTTTTGTGGATAGCTGCAACATTTTTGGAGCCATGGCTTGATACCCCCCGTCACCAAGCGCAGTCTTCTACCTCACTTGAAGACCTTGTCGCCCAATTTTCAGAGGAGACAAGATTCCGCATAGAGAAGTTAGAGAGGATGGAGGTGCTCGACCAACTTCACGAGGAAATGGAGACAAATCTAGCGGAGTTGTTTAGGTTGATGCTACTTCCAGATGAATCTACTAATGCCATGATTAGAGAAACACAAGAGGAGGATTGGGAGTTATTTGAAGATGACTTTTTGAGAGAGGAGGAGACTCAAGAATTGGTTAGTGAAGAATTTCAAGAAGACATCAATGAGTCTCAATCCCTCAAGATCCCCATTATCGTGGCACCCCCGGTTGAGAAAGATCACATCTATGAAGACCCAATGTGGCCAGCAACTCCTTCACCATCTCGAGTGCCGTTCTTCCACGCCAACCAAGCACATATGCCGGCGCCGAGTCAAGTTGAGCAAATGAGCCGAAAACCGCCAAATCTCGTCAAGCTTGAGGGTGTAAAGAATCAAGACCCATGCATTGTGTTGTATGACACGTACTATGGATGAAAGCCACTCTTTGACAACTTAGCTCGGCATAGGAATAATTGAGCGTAAAGACGCAATTAATGGAGGCAAGCCCCGCCCCAACCCGAGCTTATGCCATCATGCCCAGTGCATCATCGCCAACCATACTAGGAGGCGAGATTGTCTTGCCTCCCCGGTACGTGTTCTTACTCCCTTGTTATTAATTTTAAAGATTGTTTGATATTGAGTTTGGGGTTGAAACACTTTGTGGTTGATTTCAGTGGATTTTGAGCATTACTTGTGAGTTGATTGTTATGACTTGTCTCCATTGAGTTGTGTTCTTTTAGCCATGTTTTACTCGCTTTTCTTTTAGGTTATTTGAATAAATTGTGAGTTTTGTTGAGATGAAATGACTAGATAATAAGGATGAGTATAGTCACTTGATGCTTTCTTAGGTCTTTTGAAATGTATTTCATTGAGATTCTGTGTGCTTGACTCGCATTGATTGAAATTCACTCTTGATTCTCTACATTTGAGCACCATGAATCATGATCACTTGATCTTTTGAGCATTTGGAGAACATTTCTGTGCATTAGGTAGACTTTGATATCTCATGAACACTAGAACCCATTTGAGTGAAACTTGAGGTGAAATTGTCAGTTTAGTATCATTGGAGAGAAGATTAAGGCATTTTATTCTGATCAATTGGGCCTTTGAAGCTAACCCTTGAAAAGAAAATTCATCATTTGTTTACCCCCTTTGAGCCAGATTGCTTATTTCGTTCATCACCCATGTTTGTACATCCAAACCACCAAATGCATTCTCACTTTCTAAACCCATCACTACTAGGCATGATTGGATTAAATGCTAAGATTGTGGGCAAGTATGGGTTATGTTTGGGAAATCATTAGTGGATTGGCTTGTGTTGTTTTTCATCCTCAAAAAAAAAAAAAAAAAAAAAAAAAAAAAACAGAAAAAAATAGTGAAGAAAAAAATAGTAATAAGAGTTAATCGGATGAGGAATTGAGTTACCATTTCCATTTCTTTACAACATTGGGGACAATGTTGATTTTTAGTTTGGGGGTGTGGTCTTCACTTCTCAAATTTTTGTGGTTTTTATTTCTTTTTCAGTTCGATTGAGAGTGAATGTATGATGAAATGAAGAGTTGGTAAAATATTTTTTTCTTCATTGGGAATCATGTGAGATCCATGAGTTGTGATACATGCCTAGGGTGATTTGAGCCTAAAAAAAAAAAATTCTAATCTCATCCACCTTTTACCGTAGCCATACAATACAACCCTTAAAAGTCCTTTTGATCTTCAATGACAAGTGAACCTTTATTAGTGGAGAGTGACACGAAAAATGGGCCTATGGTAGTTCTTATTAAGATATCACTCATAGTCTCCTTGGCACATAGGTCTATCCGGATTTTATTTGGTTGATTGAGATTGATTGTTCACACACTTACACTTTGAGAGTCTTGAGTGGAGTGAAATTGATGCTTGATGTTGAAATTCTAGATAATCTCACTGTTTGCATTTCCTTTGAGCTTAGAGCGTTATGTGACTTTGGAGATACATGCACAATTGTTGACTTGATACAAAATTCACATTTTTTCATTTGTCTTAGTACTTGATTTGTGTTTTCTTTTTCTTTCTTTTCTTTTGCTTGAGGACAAGCAAATGTTTGAGTTTGGGGGTATTTGATGACGGATATTTCTACCAACAAATTAAGTACTTTCAAGCTTGAATATTTGTATGTTTTCAAGCATTATTGTTAGTTTATTGTCTTTTGTGTGCTTTTTATAGGAATTATAAATAAATGCGAGCTTGGATGATTTTGCATGAAGAAAAGAAGAATATGTGCCTAAATTATTAATCAATGGCAAGAGGAGGTGAAAGAGGATTTTAAGGCACAAAAGTGGAGGCTTGGAATGCAAGAAAGCGGGCTGCAGCACACCCTTTTGGGCTACAGCGCGCAAAGGAATGCAAAGAAGTCCAGAGAGCAAGGGACGCGCAGGCTGCAGTGCACCAAAGGGGCTGCAGCGCACCAAAAAGCGTGCCAAAAGGTGCTGCAGCGCGCCTCAACCCCCTGGAAGTGAAATCCCTCTACCAAAAATGCAAGCCGCAGTGTGTTTTCACGCAGGTTGCAGCGTGCGTCTGAATCCCTAGCTCCGAAACTGAGTAGTATAAAAGGAAAGAGATGCCATTTGAGAAGGGGAGCCTAGAAAAGTGAAGAAAAACGTCAAAAGGATGCCAAAATCCTTCATCTTAGAGGTCCTTGGAAGCTCTTCAATGGATATTGGGTTTTATCTTCTTTCATCTATTTTTCCATGTTGAGCTAGACACTAAATCTAGGACTTGATGTAGTTTTATTTGAACTATGTTTTGAATATTTTGTTAATTGTTAGTTTAATTTCATTTTCAATTCATTTATGTTTCTCTATGGTTAATGCTATTAATTTATTTGGCCAATGAGTTAGATGATTTTTAGATTGCGAATTTGATGCTCGGGAGAGATTGAGTTCTTTATTTAGATTTGAGAAGCATAGTCTAGGTTGTTGTGAGACCAGGAGGAGATCAACGCTTAGATAATCAAATTAGGATTTAGGTCATTGTGAGGCCGGGAGGCGATCAATATTTCTATTTTCTAATTCTAAAGGCGAAGCTTAATTTGTGTTTAAATCTTCATTTCGACTAGGGATAATGTTTTGGGTATTTAAATACAATTTCTTGTAAGGCACTTGGGAGAGGTTGCAAGATGACATTAGAGACTTTCTTAATGAATTGAATGGAATTGATTAGCGATTACATAATAGGATGAACATAGGAATAATAAAGCGAAATCAAGTCCCTAGACTATTTGTGTATAGATACTTTATTTTCTTATTTTCATATTTATTTTGTTTTATTTTCTTAATTGTCATTTTATTAGGTTGCCTAGATAAAGTTAAGTTACAATAATTGCGGTACTTAATGACAATTCTAAACCCAATCCCTGTGGAGACGATACTCACTCACCCTATACTCAAAACTTGACACCGTACACGTGCGGAAATTTATTAGACAAAAATAAAATGCACTAAGTTTTTGGCGCCGTTGCTAAGGATTGGCATTTTAAATTGTTGTTAATATTGTGAGTACATAACTTGATTTTAATTTAGGCTGTTATTTCTAATTTTTAATCTTTTTTTTTTTTTGTTTTCTTTTGTTTTATGAGGTACTTGGAGATGGTTGATCGACAAGTCCTCTTAATATTTGCTCAATGATACTCCGAGCCATTTTTTAGTGCTTGGGAGAGATACAAGGAGCAACTCATTCAGTTTCCCGACCATGGTTTCCCGAGGGAGGTGCAACTACGAATCATCCTCGACGGGTTAGATGCCGCAACAAGAACGTGAGTGGAAAGAGGAAATGGTACCACTTCTTTTCACCAACTATCCGTAGATGAATCTTATTGGTTGTTGGAAGACATGGCCAATGTTCACTATCGATATTGGAGGTATTCAACAAACCACCACAATTTTGTGGATAGCTCCAACATTTTTGGAGCCATGGCTTGATACCCCCCGTCACCAAGCGCAGTCTTCTACCTCACTTGAAGACCTTGTCGCCCAATTTTCAGAGGAGACAAGATTCCGCATAGAGAAGTTAGAGAGGATGGAGGTGCTCGACCAACTTCACGAGGAAATGGAGACAAATCTAGCGGAGTTGTTTAGGTTGATGCTACTTCCAGATGAATCTACTAATGCCATGATTAGAGAAATACAAGAGGAGGATTGGGAGTTATTTGAAGATGACCTTTTGAGAGAGGAGGAGACTCAAGAATTGGTTAGTGAAGAATTTCAAGAAGATGTCAATGAGTTTCAATTCCTCGAGATTCCCATTGTCGTGCCACCCCTGGTTGAGAAAGATCACATCTATGAAGACCCAATGTGGCCTGCAACTCCCCCACCATCTCGAGCGCCGTTCTTCCATGCCAACCAAGCGCATATGCCGGCGTCGAGTCAAGTTGAGCAAATGAGCCGAAAACCGCCAAATCTCACCAAGCTTGAGGGTGTAAAGTGTTAGTGTTTATGCCCTTAGGAATAAATGTAACAATTTTTTTGAGACATTTTGACTATTAATAAAGATTTGTTTATTTCATATATCTATGTATTGTCCTCTTTATGTTCATAATAGTTGAATGCATGATAAGCAAACTGAAAGTTTGAGACTGTCATTCTAAATCTTTAGATCATGCATGTAATGTGAAGACAAGAATCTAAAGATGATAGTCTAAATCTTATGATCCACAATCGAGGGAATAAAGTTGGGCACTTTATTCTTGTTAAGATTGTTATGTTGTCTACTTCCTAACGGAGACGGCTTGTCTTGGTCATCGGAGGTGGGACTCCATGGGTAGAGACATTGATATAGTTTCTAATGGTGAATTCTATATTGGATCGGACCAAAGTTGAATTATTTTAATTAATAATTCTGTTTGAATAAAATAATTCACTTTTGACGAATTATATGTTGTCATCTTAATCCTGAGATGGATGATGAACCCGTATACTTGACTTGTATCCTTTGGTGTACTAAAGGGAGACATCCTGACATTATGTAAAGGTACGCTTGCCGGTGCATTGGGGGTATGACTCGTGTATGCGTAGATTCGTTATTCATAGATAATGGAATCCATAGCTCCTATAAAGAGTCAATGATATCCTCTTATGCATTATCAGTGGATTGGAAAATACGAGCGCTCGGCCGTTAGACTACTCTGTGTTATCTAATGGTTTACTGTTTGTAATAGTATGAATAGTATTTTTCCAATGGTATGATAATGGAACATAAGATAAATGTAATCGGGAAGGTAAAACGGAACTTGATCTCAAGTCGATTATGGATATCCTATGGGGATGATTTACTAATATATTGAGTCATGGACTAGAGCTAATCAGAGCTTTGTAAATACGCTATATAAATCGAGAGTGCAGCTCTAGGCTTTTAGTGGAATAGCGCTAGAGTTTTATAATCATGAGACGGACTTGTTGGTTTACAAGTATCGTTGTGATTATAGGAGCTTGATTTATATATGTCCATCGGGTCCCTTTGCTAGCTCACATAATTTCCTGTAACGATACGGTGTATTTCCTACATATTGGTAACTTGTGTTATTTCCGTAAAAGAGGTGCAAAGTTAATTCATGAGTGATTTATCAGGTGAATTAATTGATAATTTGATTCTAGATAAATTGGTTAAATTATTGTTTTAAGAGTTGTTTAATATGGGAAGACTATTATATAGGGTTGGCAATACGGGTTACGACACGACGACACGACACGAACACGACTCAATTTTTTACGGGTTAGTGTCAAAAATATCAACCCCAGGTCAATTTAGTGTCAACCCAAAATTGACCCGTCTGAAAAAAGGGTCGGGTTAGTGTTAACCCGTATGACACTAAATTAACCCGTTTAGTTAATTTATTAATTTTATACTATTTTTTTAATTTTGGACCTTTTAGTAATTTAGTCTCATAAGAGAAAGAACCCTAATCCTCCCTCACACCCACACACACACACACACACACACACACACACACTTTTCATATATTCCCTAATCTTATTCACTTTGAAATATTGCATATATGTACTTATATTGTCTAAGCATTTTTTTTAATCTTATGTAGGAATTTGATGATCTTGTTGATGATGACTTCTCTGATGTTCCCCATAAATCTCAATTAGAGCTTTACTTGGATGAGCCTAGGGTAAATAGGAATGCACCTTTAGATATTCTTGCATTTTGGAAGTCAAATCAATTCCGCTATCCTATTCTTGCCATGATGGCTCGTGACATCTTAAGCATCCCGGTATCAACAGTTGCATCAGAGGCAGCATTTAGTAATGGTGGTCATGTGTTGGATCAATTTTGAAGCTCACTTAAGAGTGAAACTGTTGAAGCACTTCTCTGTACTAAAGACTGGTTATTTGGAAATGAAGCTAAAGTATTTTACACATATCTTTTGAATCAGTTTAGTTAATTTTATTTTAGCTATTTCTAAAATTATTTTTTTAAATCTTGTTGGATGTTAACTTAAGTGATCATGATAAGGCATTTCTTGAGGATTTGAATGAGATGACAAAGGATGTAGTTTCTCTTAGCTTCAATGATAATGCTCAAGCTTCAAACTCGGTTGCTCTTAACTCTTGAACACTTAGAAGATAATTTTAGCTTTATTATTTAGTTGGAGTTGGTTATCCGATTGAACTTTGTTATTTTATTGGACTTTGGTATGTAGTTAGACGTTATTTTGAAGACATATCTGATTCATGTTGTTTTTAATGTAATTTTAGTGTTTTTAATGTAATTTTAGTGCTTCAAATTGTTTTAAAAAGTGACATATCAATTAGGGGTTTGGGTCGATTTCGGGTCAAGAATGCGGGTGAATTTCAAGTCCTAATTCACGGGTTATGACGGGTCGTGTTAGTGTCAATCTATGTCTGGACGGGTCGTGTTAGTGTTAGTATTTTTTCAACCCGTCGTGTTAGTGTTGGGAGTTTTTCAAAAAAAAATTTCTTCAACCCGACACTAACACGACCCGTCAACACGATTTGCCAGCCTTACTATTATATGACTGTTTTGATTAGGCAATTTCTCTATTGGGTTGCTTGAATCAAAACTGAGGCTCTATGCAAGTTTCCCGTATTGAAAAACTAAGAAAACAATTTTCGTTAGTGCAGACCGGTCTACCGGTCACTGAAGACAGGTCGACCGGTGAGCTATAACGTCTTTGTCACCGGTCGACCAGTTGCAACGTAAAATGCATGTTGACATGGCAAAATTGACTCTGGGTGCGATTAAATCTTTGGAAAACCTAATTGTTATGGAAGTGTGACTTCCTAAACACTATAAATAGCCTATTAAGTCACATTACTCATCAGATCACTTGAGAGGCTTTTTGGAGGCTATTGATAAGAGATTCCAAGAGGAAAAATTGTTTAATTATCAAGAACAATTTTTCTTTGGCTCTCTTGTGATTGGAAGGAGATCAAGAATACCAAGAGGAGATTAAACGACGTGAGCCCACCCGCACACTGATCGTGGAAACGAGAATAGCAAAGAAGACCAGTTGGTTGAGGCTCTTCCGGTTGCTGTTTGGAACGCTTAGATCTGTCAGACGTGCAGTTTCCTGAAATCTCAAAAGGTATCATTTAGATCTTTAGTATTTATGTTATATAGCATAATGAACATGTTCTTGTTTGGCTTTGACGTTGATTAAATTTTTTAAATTCCGTTACGCACTCGATGCCATTATTTTCCAACATAAAGAATCAAGACCCATACGTTGCGTTGTATGACACGTACTATGGGCGAAAGCCACTCTTTGACGAGTTGGCTCGGCATAGGAATAATTGAGCCTAAAGACGTGATAAGTGCAGAAATTTGCACTTTTAATGTTCATAATTGTCAAATTATTTTATCAAATTTGTGATTTTAATTTCAAATATTCGTAAATTTAGAGGATTTAATTTTAATTGGATTTATTTTATTTTTCAGGTTTTTGAAGAAAAAGATCAGATTTGGGCTAGTTTACTAAGCAAAACCCAAAATTTGAACCTAAGAAAAACCCAAAGCCCATCAGCCCATCTGAGGCCCCTCAGCCGTAAGCCAGCCGCCGAGCCGAGCCGATTGGAGCCGAGCCACGTGAGCCTCACCAGCGCACCACGTGTCGTCCTCTACCGCGCCGTAGGTCCGTGGGACCCAGTAGTCCCCGTGCATACGTGCGCTTGGAGCGTACAGCCGTTCCCTCCGGGCGGTTCTTCTCACGGGCGCGTCAGGACGCTTCCTTTTTCTTCCACATGGGTCCCGCCGTTCAGTAGCCCTCCTACCTGATGCGAATTAATTTTGTATAATAAATTTTCGCAAGCGTACGGTGTCAAGTTTTGAGTATAAGGTGAGTGAGTATCGTCTTCACAGGGATTGGGTTTAGAATTGCCATTAAGTACCGCAATTATTGTAACTTAACTTTATCTAGGCAACCTAATAAAATGACAATTAAGAAAACAAAACAAAATAAATATGAAAATAAGAAAATAAAGTATCTATACACAAATGGTCTAGGGACTTGATTTCGCTTTATTATTCCTATGTTCATCCTATTATGCAATTGCTAATCAATTCCATTCAATTCATTAATCAAGGCTCTAATATCATCTCGCAACCTCTCCCGAGTGCCTCACAAGAAATTGTATTTAAATACCCAAAACAATATCCCTATTCGAAATGAACATTTTGTTGGAAATGTGTCCATAAAGTGAGATGTAATTTGTTATTTATGAAATGACAAATGTAAGACATTATTGTTTTTTGCTGATTTTATAAAATGAAATAAAGTTATGTTTTGACACATACTCAAGAGTGTTAGTGATATTGCTTAGTCCATAAACTGTTACCAACGAAAGAAGAGTCAGGGGAACCCTGCCGGACAAACTCTTCTGATACAGTTTAAAATAGATATTCGCAGTCTTAGGATTGATTGGACAATCAAATCCGATTACGACTGTTAGATCGAACCATGTGATGCTGGTCTCGGGGCATGGGTGTTGGACTCTGTGGTTGATCTAGACATGCTCGCAACATGTTGAATAGACCATGTGACTGATGAGGTTAGAGTAAAAACTGTTTACACAACTCTAAACCTAATCATCACAACTTAAGTATATTTGTATAATTATCTTAATCCTGAAGTGGATGCATAGCTCAACTTAGTATCTCATGATCTTTGATTCACCAATGAGATTAGTTCACAGTTATTGAACGACATCTCGATCATTGGGATCATGACAATATTGAGTTGGAGTTGTGTGATTCACAGATATGGAATTCGTAAGAAATAATATCACCTCATGCTTTATTGACGGGTGTGTGAATAAATAAACTAGGCCTGGTATTCAATGATGATATTCATTGATTAAGACATCGTGACATGTGCGAGACATCTTACGAACGTTTGTCTTTCTTGTTCACAGTCATATAAAGGAGTTGAGGAAATAATGATTGGAATGGTAAAAGCGGTAATATTATATACCATTTCGATCACCGATATTTCTGAAGGATAATAATGCATTTACATCGTGGACCGTGTGATAAATTGTATCAACACCAAAAGAAAAATTAGCGCACATGAATCAAGAGATTATTCGGCATCGAACTTTTAGTGGAGTTATGCGATGTCGAATTAAATATGTCGATAACTTATAGGGATGAGTTAGTCGAATATTGTAATTCCATAGCTTTGTTCATGTGGGTCCATTCGGTCTCAAGGCTAGCTCTAATAAATGGGAAAAAGTAAACCGATGTTCAATACATAATTATGTTTAAATTCATTGTGTTATTTTTCATTTATTCGATAATTGAAAAATAAAAGGAATGAGTTTTGAATTTCAAAATTGATAGAGATTAATTTAAAATTCAAAATAAAATTTAAACATGATTTTATTTGGCAACTAAAGGAAAGAGAAATGTGATATATTATTTTGGGAAAAATTCGGAAATCCCTTGCCATAAGGGGATTTCGAATTTTGCTCCGAAAGGGGAAGGAAAATTCGGAAATCCCTAGCCATGTAGGGATTTTCGGTTTTCAATCCAAGGGTTAAGGAGAAATTCGAAAATCCCATCTAGGGTTTTGAGTTTTTGAATTTCCTCCTATATAAGGATATTTTATTGAAAACCCTAAGAGAGTTCCTTTGAGAGAGAAGAAAAAAATATATCACATTTTTCCTTAGGGTGGCCGGATTTTGTAGAGACAAAATAGAAGGAAATAGTTTTCTTAGGTTTTTGAAAAAGAGCCCACTCTCTCATCCCAAATACCATAGAGTCATAGCTTTGAATCAACGAGTGGTTTTGGGTGTGATCGTGGCAGTAAAACAACGATCTTGTTTCACGGCAATTCTCCATCTTGGAACGTGAGATAGTGAGACAAGATCCTTGCGGTCATTTAATTCAATCGTCACAAAGGTATGTGTGATATTCTAATCCTTTGTCTATAAACATATATCATGCATGCATCTCTCGTTGTGGTTTACGTTTAATTTTGAATTAAATGGATATGATAAAATTTTTGAAATTCCGCCTACAATATTGTTGTTGTTCAATTGATTTTTCATCTATAAATCACAACAAGATCCTACACATTTAAACACAAATCAAGCTTCACCTTTAGAATTAGAAAATAGGAATATTGATCGCCTCCCGGCCTCACAATGACCTAAATCCTAATTTGATTATCTAAGCGTTGATCTCCTTCCGGTCTCACAACAACCTAGACTATGCTTCTCAAATCTAAATAAAGAACTCAATCTCTCCCGAGCATCAAATTCGCAATCTAAAAATCATCTAACTCATTGGCCAAATAAATTAAAAGCATTAAGCATAGAGAAACATAAATGAATTAAAAATGAAATTAAATTAACAATCAACAAAACATTCAAAACATAGTTCAAATAAAACTACATCAAGTCCTAGATTTAATGTCTAGCTCAACATGGACAAATAGATGAAAGAAGATAAAACCCAATATCCATTGAAGAGCTTCCAAGGACCTCCAAGATGAAGGATTTCGGCCTCCTTTTGATGTTTTCTTCACTTTTCCGGGCTCCCCTTCCAAATGGCATCTCTTTCCTTTTATACTACAACATTTCAGAGCTAGGGATTTAGTCGCGTGCTGCAGCCTGCGTGAAAACGCGCTGCGGCGCGCATTTTTGGAAGAAGGATTTTGCTCGCAGGGGGCTGAGAAGCGCTGCAGCGCCTTTGGGCGCGCTGCAACGCATAGGACACATTCCTGGGACCTTTTGGCGTGCTGCAGTGCATCTCCAGCCTCTGGGCATGTTTTGGGCACGCTGCAGCCCCTCCGGTATGCTGCAGCGCGCATTTTTGGAGCTGGGCAGGTCTTGGTGCGCTGCAGCCTGTGCCTCCCTTGCTCTTTGGACTTCTTTGTATTCCTTTGCGCACTGTAGCCCAAAATGGTGCGCTGCAGCCTGCTTTTTTGTATTCCAAGCCTCCTCTTTTGTGCCTTAAAATCCTCTTTTGCCTCCTCTTGCCACTGATTCACAAGTTGGGCAAATATTCTTCTTTGCTTCATGCAAAATCATCCAAGTTTACATTTATTTGTAACTCCTATAAAAAACACACAAAAGACATTAAACTAACAAAAATGCCTGAAAACTTACAAATATTCAAGCTCAAAAGTACTTGATTTGTTGGTAGAAATACCCGTCATCAAATACCCCCAAACTCAAACATTTGCTTGTCCTCAAGCAAAAGAAAAGAAAGAAAAAGAAAGCACAAATCAAGTACTAAGACACAAAAGAAAAAGTATGAGTTTTGTATTGAGTCAACAACTGTGCATGTATCTCCAAAGTCACATAATGCTCTAAGCTCAAAGGAAATGCAAACACTGAGATTATCTAGAATTTCAACATCAAGCATCAATTTCACTCCACTCAAGACTCTCAAAGTGTAAGTGTGTGCACAATCAATCTCAATCAACGAAATAAAATCTGGATAGACCTATGAGCCAAGGAGACTATGAGTGATATCTTAATAAGAACTACCATAGGCCCATTTTTCGTGTCACTCTCCAATTTAACACCTCCTCATGGGATCGACCGTTCAAATTGTACTATAATTGACTGCTTGTTTTTGTACACGTTTGGGCATAATCAAATTTTAGCACCATTGCTGGGGAGGTGTGTCAACAAGATTGTTTAGTAGATAATTAGCCAAAGAGGTAGGTGTTGACGGTAGAATTTCGTCAACAATAAACCAGCCAGGTTACTTTAGGTTACCCTTTGGATTACCGGCTGATTGATGTGTTTTAAGGTAGGATTGGTGTTTTTATGAACTATATTGTAAAAACACAAAGGAAATTTTATAGTGGTTCACTCTATTGAATCAGAGTTACATCCACTGTTTGTATTATATATTTTGAGGAGCTTTACAGGTTACAAAAACTCTCTTGTTTCTTTCTTTTCTTCTTTTCGGAAAAACTCTGGACCCTTTCTTCATTGGGGTCCTTCTCCTTATATACTTGGGCTTCCTTCGCAGGGGGTTTTCCTCCATAGGTAGATGCACTCAAGTGCTTCTCCTTTTTAGGTCCAGTCATAGCCCGCTAATCAGTACTGTTCACTCAACTGATTAGTCTTCTATTACGGCACTGTGAGTCTTCGTAATGCTTTCCTGTCCCCCAGAGGGCGGTTTGTAAACTTGCCATTAATGCTGTCAGTGGTCTCTCATCTTTGTACGCAAGCCGCCACGTCTCGACGGAAGGCTTCCTTTGTCGCCTAGCGTTGCCTTAGCCTCTTTCGTCCTTTCGAGCGACCTTTTCTGCAGTTGAGGGATCGTAACACCTCAATTCAGGTAATTAGCATCTGTCGATGCCACATGGGATCGTCGCACTAATCTGGACCTTGGCTTCCGGCTCTGCAACTGACGTTGAGGGATTAAAGCGTCGAGGGTTGTGTGTTTGGCGAAGAGCGAATGTGGTCACGTGTCGTGATTTTGTTGGTCCACGTCTCCATCACATTTTCCCACACAACAGCTACCCCCCAGGTCAAGGGTTCCTTTTTTAGGTGGCCTCGACCTCTAGGTTCGGTTTGTTCTTCCATGCTTCAGGTGTAGGAAACCGGCCCCGAGCCTCCGACCGTAATGAGTGCCTGGGTGCTTCGGGAACGTAACCGTCACGTCAATTGCTTTGGCGTAATGATGGATATCCATTTTTTGAGAGGTCGATCCTTGACCATTAGATATATGTCTCTTCGATTTCCCGCCCTATTTCACGACCGTTAGATCTGGGCAGAAATCCCTTGCCGTTGGATTTTGAAGTTTTCATCCAACGGTTGGGGTCGAGGACGTCTTTCTATAAATACCCTTCGAAAACCTGAGAGCCATTTTTTCCATTTTCAAAACTTCAAACTCCCGCTGCTTTGCTGTCGAGTCTTTTGCGCCGTGCCGGAACTCCACTTGCTGAACTTCCGACGTTATTCTTCCCACTCTTCGTGGTGTACTTCGTCACAGAACCGGCTTTACTTCTTTCTCCGGTGAGTTTTTGGAACCTCTTCTTATTTGTTTGGTGTACTTGCGGGGTTTCTTCTTTATGTATCTGGAACGTGAGAATATGTACATATAGAAAATGGAAACATATGTTTAGTTTAAAGAAACTTACTTTTCCGTCGCACTGGATAACCTGGTTTTTATGCGCGCATAGTTTTCTGTTCATTTGTCTTTGCTTTCTGGGTTCTGGGGAACCCGTGGTTCCCATGAACACTCGTCGTTTCCATTTTGACATGAATGGTCGGCGTTTTAACCATTCGTCGTTTAGAGTAGTCGTCCTTTACTCTTCTCGGCGTTAGGGATTTAACTTAGCTTTTTGTCCTTTGTATTGTCAGAATAATGGCTCAAAGTTCTCCCAGTCGAGAGGATTCTTCTTCCGTTGTCTGCTCTGACTCACCTTCGGTGGTGGAGATCTCAGGGACCCCTTCGTCTTCTAGTGTCGGCTCTATGCTTAGTAATATTGAAGACGTCGAAGGTAGTTTTGAACCGATCGATGATTTTAGAAGCGAATTTGCCAGATTCGAGCAGCTGGTAGACCAGAGGGTCGAGCATATTCCTTTCATGGGGGGTAGCATTAGTGGGGTGGCTGCCACGGCGATGAACGTCCCCCTGGCCGTAACGAGCGGAGACTCGGATAGACCTTCCTTCACAGCCGACGACGTAGCGTCGAGGGTTCGAAATAAGGACATTATCCGGGCTGTGAAGGAGGGAAGCATCGACGGGAGGTGGTTTGAGTATCTCCTCCCTGATAAGCATTTTAGGACCAGCATGCCGCCGATCGGATACCTTCCGGTCTATACAAGAGCGGTAACTGCTGGGATGACACTCCCGATTCATCCCTTCGTCAAAGATTATTGTCATTTTTATGGCATTTCTCCTGCCCAGTTGGCACCAAATTTTTGGTATTGCTTTGCAGGGGCTTGGATCCTGTGGAACTAGAAGTTTGATATGGAGCTCCCACTGAATGAGTTCCGTTTTATGTATAAGTTGTGTCATGTCACCAAGTGCGATGGGTGGTACTTCCTGAGTGGCCACGGGAAGGCCCAACCAAGGTTTGGGAAGCTCATCTTGGGTATTCCCTCATCGTCACATGGGTGGAAGCCCATGTTCTTTATGATTCGTGGGCCTTTCAACTTTCATCCTAACGACCGCTGGCCCCACCGAAGGTTGGCGCAGGCAGCGTTTGGAGATATGAGTAAGCCCCTCGGCCCCATTTTTATCTAACTTAACCTTCTCTCTTTTTTTTATTGATGACGAGTCTTTTATTGTGCAGTTAACCACGACCGGCCGAAGTTCTCGGGTAACAGCTTGGCGAGGATCGAGGAAGCTTTTTCCTTTCCGTCGGAGGTTCATCATATCGATACACTTCTGACGAAAGAGAACCTTCGTAAGTCCGGCTTAATCCTCAATCTTCCCGAGCCCTCAAACCTTGATGCCATCCGTGAATACTTCCACTTAAGCGACGAAGGTAACTACTTGTCTCGACGCCTTGTGGAATTTTTGATTCATTTTTTTCTTACGCTGACGGTATCTTCTTCTTGTCGTCAGAGATGTCGTCTCTGAGGATCCAGCATCCTGGGGGCCAACGGCCGGTGCCGAACCTGCCTCCGGCGTCGAGTCAACAACCGTCGCCTGCCCCACAACCCCCGCCGAGCCAACAGGCTTCAGAGAAGGGGAAAGAGAAGGCTAGCCCGTCCCGCCCTGCGTCGAAGGGCAAGAAGAGCAAAAATAAAAGAAAACGCGGTGCGGAGTCGGGACCTGTACAAGCGTCGACTGGTAAGGGCTGGACGCCAGCGGTGCCCATTTTGGATGTCCCTATTCCCCCGGGGCCGAGAGAGCGCGTACTGATTCCCAGGGGGAAGGTTATGGATGGGAACTTCCAGGTCTCGGATATCTCTGACGCCGAGATCGGGGCGATGCTAAAGCTCCCTCCTCATTTCTCTCTCATCTTCCAGGCATTATACGAGTCATTCCTCGAGCCACATTAGGTCACTGCGTCTCAGTCTTCTATGGTCGACCGTCAGCGGAAGCAGATCTCTTTTCAGATCCACGTAAGTTTTTTTTTTGAAAGATATATTGTTTGGCGCTCTGTCTTGACTTTTTGCAATCTTCCAGAGCCTTGTCCTCTCTCTCCTTAACCTTCTTGACCTAGTTAAGGTTGAGGAGCACCAGGGAGAGATGGATAACTTGGAAGCCGAGCTCAATTCTCTTGTCGACGAGGCCCGGAAGAGTAGGGATGACGCCATCGAAGAGAGGGACTTGGCGAGGGCTCAGTTGTCAAGTCTAGAAGGCGAGTTTGCCAAGTTGAAGACCAAAGTTGACAATCTTACTCGGCGAGCAGACTCGTCTGAGAAGAAACTGGCCGCGACCCTTGTTGACACTGAGAACCGCTATACTGAGGGCAAAGTTGAAGGGAAAGTGGAGGCTGAAACAGCTTTCAATGCCAGACGGGCGGAGATGCTTGAGGAGTTTAAGGCCTCACAGGAGTTCTTTGACATCCGCAACATGGACTTCCAGTCGGCGGGTCAACAAATTGTTGATCTGATCAAGAAGGAGCGTCCTCAATGGGACCTGGGCTTTCTTTTCAACTCCCCTACTCCGGCCGCCGATGAGGAGATGCTTCCTCCTGCTGATGAGGCGGAGAACGTCCCCTCCGTGGGTGGCGGCGATGAGCCAGCAGCCGGCGATGACGATGCTTGAGGAGCCATCCTTTGCCCCCTTCCTTTTTTTTTTTGCTACTTCTTTTATTTTGTAACTAAATATTTTTTCCTAGACAATTCTCATGTTGACTTGTATTTCAATATATATATATTTATATATAATGGTAATGGTTTTTTGTTTATACCTTGATTTGCAGTCATTGCTGTTTTCTTTCTGTCTTTTTAGAAAAATTCCTTAGAATTTATCAATGGTTGTCTTTCCTTCTTGGAGGATCTGACGCCGAGCTTATCCTGTGAGCTAGTTATCTTAGGAAATTCCTTGGAATTTCACTAAGTGTTCTGTCTTTCCTCCTTGGAGGATTGTGACGTCGAGCTCACCCCTTGGGATCATCATCTTAGGAAATTCCTTTGAATTTCGCTAAGTGTTGCGCCTTCATTCCCCCCGTGTTGGTTAAATACACCCTTGGGTTTTCTTTTAAGTAGACATGTTATTAGGGGGTCAATCTATTTCATGCTGTAAACACATCAATTTATTTCATTTGTAAGGAATGTACAATTTAAAATGTGTAAACAACTTCATACACTACTGGTAGTATAGCCTCAGCTGCTCGACATTCCATGGGTGCTAAACCTTTTTGCCGTCGAGGTTTTCTAGAATGTAGGTGCCAGGTCGTAGTGCCTCTCTTATGCGGTAGGGTCCTTCCCAAGTTGGGCCCAGGGGACCAGTATTCTTGGGTTTTGTGCTTTGTGTTACCCTTTTTAATACTGGGTCTCCTGGGATGAACCTTCTTTGCCGAACTTTCTTGTTGTAGTATCGTGTTGTTCATTGCTGGTAAGCGGCCAGATGTAGTTGGGAGTCAAGTCATTTTTCTTCCAATAAATTGAGTCCTCTGCTCAAGCCCTCTGCGTTATCCTCGTCGTTGTGAACAACGGTTCTTAGGGTCGACGTCTCGATTTCTATAGGAAGCACAGCCTCAATGCCATATGTCATGGAGAAAGGGGTTTCCCCTGTTGTAGTTCGGCTTCTTGTTCTATATGCCCACAAAACTTTGGGAAGCTCCTCGGCCCATCTCCCTTTCAAGTCATCGAGTTTCTTCTTGAGAGTATACTTGAGTATTTTGTTGACTGCTTCGACCTGCCCATTTGACTGTGGGTGGATCGGCGCGGAGAAGTCTTTTCGGATGCCCAAACCTTCACAGAATCTGCGCGTCGCGGCGTTGTCAAACTGTTTCCCATTGTTGGAGACTATTGAGTGGGGCACCCCAAACCTACACACAATATGGTCCCATAGGAATTTAGTGCAGGCTGCTTCGGTTGTTGTGGTCAAGGCCTTGGCCTCGGCCCACTTCGTGTAATAGTTCACCGCAACGATTGCGAACCTCAACCCCCTAGGTGCAGGGTGCAATGGTCCGATTAGGTCGATCCCCCATTTGGCGAAGGGCCATGGACTGAGAATGGAGGTTAGTTTTTCCGGGGGAGCTCTAGGAATTGTGGCGTACCTTTGGCATTTATCGCATCGTCGGGCGTACTGAAAGGCGTCCTTTTTTAGCATGGGCCAGTAGTATCCTTGCCTCAAAACCTTTAGTGCTAAAGATTGTCCCCCGGTATGATTGCCACAGACCCCTTTATGTATTTCTTGGAGGACCTTCTGAGCTTCGTCATTATCCAGACATCGTTGTAGAGGTGTTGAATAGCCTCGTTGGTAGAGCAGGCCATCGTATAATAAATACCTGGCGGCTCTATACCTGATTCATCGGGCCTCATCTTTATCACTCAGCAGTTGTGCGTTGATGACGAGTATTTTTACCAACAAATCAAGTACTTTTAAGCTTGAATATTTGTAAGTTTTCAAGCATTTTTGTTAGTTTAATGTCTTTTGTGTGTTTTTTTATAGGAGTTATAAATAAATGCGAACTTGGATGATTTTGCATGAAGCAAAGAAGAATATTTGCCCAACTTGTGAATCAATGGCAAGAGGAGACAAAAGAGGATTTTAAGGCACAAAAGAGGAGGCTTGAATGTAAAAAGCGGGCTGCAGCGCACCATTTTGGGCTACAGAACGGAAAAAAAAAAAGTCCAGAGAGAAAAGGAGGCGCAGGCTGCAGCGCACTAAAGTGGGCTGCAGCGCACCAAAACCCGCCCAGCTCCAAAATGCGCGCTGCAGCAAGACTAGAGGGGCTGCAGCGCGCCCAAAACGTGCCCAGAGGCTGGGCACGCGCTGCAGGTGTCCAAGGGGCGCCACAGCGCCAAAAGGGGCCAGGAATGTGTGCGCTGCAGCGTGCCCAAAATGCGCTGCAGCCGCCCCAGCCCCCGCGAACAAAATCCTCTTCAAAATGCGTACACAGCCCCACGCGGGCTGCAGCGCTAACAAAATCCCTAGCTCCAAAATGTTGTAGTATAAAAGGAAAGAGATGCCATTTGGAAAGGGAGCCCGGAAATGTGAAGAAAACATCAATAGGAGGCCGAAATCCTTCATCTTGGAGGTCCTTGGAAGCTCTTCAATGGATATTGGGTTTTATCTTCCTTCATCTATTTTTCCATGTTGAGCTAGACATTTAATCTAGAACTTGATGTAGTTTTATTTGGACTATGTTTTGAATATTTTGTGGATTGTTAATTTAATTTCATTTTTCAATTCATTTATGTTTCTCTATGCTTAATGCTTTTAATTTATTTGGCCAATGAGTTAGATGATTTTTAGATTGCGAATTTGATGCTCGGGAGAGATTGAATTCTTTATCTAGATTCTAGAAGCATAGTCTAGGTTGTTGTGAGACCGGGAGGAGACCAACGCTTAGATAATCAAATTAGGATTTAGGTTGTTTTGAGGCCGGGAGGCGATCGACATTCCTATTTTCTAATCACAAAGGCGAAGCTTAATTTGTGTTTAAATGTTCATTTCGAATAGGGATATTGTTTTGGGTATTTAAATGCAATTTCTTGTGAGGCACTCGGGAGAGGTTGCAAGATGAAATTAGAGCCTTGATTAATGAATTGAATGGAATTGATTAGCGATTACATAATAGGATGAACATAGGAATAATAAAAGCGAAATCAAGTCCCTAGACCATTTGTGTATAGATACTTTATTTTCTTATTTTCATATTTATTTTGTTTTATTTTCTTAGTTGTCATTTTATTAGGTTGCCTAGATAAAGTCAAGTTACAATAATTGCGGTACTTAATGGCAATTCTAAACCCAATCCCTGTGGAGACGATACTCACTCACCTTATACTCAAAACTTGACACCGTACGCTTGCGGAAATTTATTATACTAAAAAATAAATTCGCATCATGCGTCCATTAGGTATCGAATGAGGGGAGTCATCCAATTTTCTCCTTCTTGGACACTGAGTGCCTTTGTGTGCTCCTTGATGGTCGGCCGTTCTAATTCTTCAATGGGCACGACGCCTAGTGTGTCAGCGTCCCTCGACGATGCTAGTTTTGCTAGCGCATCTGCGTTTGCATTCTCGGCCCGAGGGATCTGGAATATCTCGTAGTTCTTATACTTGACGAGTTCCTCCTTTACCTTCCTTAGATAGGCCCCCATCTTTTCGCTGCGCGCTTGGTATTCCTCCCTGACCTGTGCGACGACTAGCTGGGAGTCGCTGTAGAAGTTGATCCTTTAGGCTTTTAAGTGGCTGGCTAAGCGTAGTCCAGCAATTAGGGCTTCATATTCTGCTTCATTATTTGAAGCCTTGAATTTAAACCGTACAGCCGAGGTAATCTGGTGGCCTTTGGGGCTGATCAGTAAGATTCCAGATCCTGACCCACTTTCGCTCGACGCCCCATCCACGTAAAGCTTCCATGTTGCACCCTTGGTGTCTTCAGATGAAGTGGAAGCCGGTGTATGAGAGAATTCAGCCAGGAAGTCGGCGAGAGCTTGACCTTTAATTGCCGTTCTCGGCATGTATTTTATGTCAAATTGGCTTAGTTCTACCGACCATTTGAGGAGTCCTCCGGAGGTTTCTGGTTTTTGTAAGGCTTGTCTCAGCGGGTGGTTTGTGAGGACTCGTATTGTGTGGGATTGGAAGTAGTGCCGGAGTTTTCTCGAGGCTATCATCAAGGCGAGGGCTAGACGCTCCATTTTGTTGTATCTTGACTCGGCGTCGAGGAGCCTTTTGCTCACATAGTAGATTGGTAACGGCTGATGACGAGTATTTTTACCAACAAATCAAGTACTTTTAAGCTTGAATATTTGTAAGTTTTCAAGCATTTTTGTTAGTTTAATGTCTTTTGTGTGTTTTTTTATAGGAGTTACAAATAAATGCGAACTTGGATGATTTTGCATGAAGCAAAGAAGAATATTTGCCCAACTTGTGAATCAATGGCAAGAGGAGACAAAAGAGGATTTTAAGGCACAAAAGAAGAGGCTTGGAATGCAAAAAAGCGGGCTGCAGCGAACCATTTTGGGCTATAGCGCGCAATGGAAAACAAAGAAGTCCAGAGAGAAAAGGAGGCGCAGGCTACAGTGCACTAAAGTGGGCTGCAGCGCACCAAAACTGGCCCAGCTCCAAAAATACGCGTTGCAGCGCACTAGAGGGGCTGCAGCGCGCCCAAAACGTGCCCAGAGGCTGGACACGCGCTGCAGCGTGCCCAAGGAGCGTTGCAGCGCGCCAAAAGGGGCCAGGAATGTGTCCTACGCGCTGCAGCGCGTCTCAGCCCCCTGCGAGCAAAATCCCTCTTCAAAAAATGCACGCCGCAGCGCGTTTTCATGTGGGCTGCAGCGCGCAACTAAATCCCTAGCTCCAAAATGTTGTAGTATAAAAGGAAAGAGATGCCATTTGGAAAGGGAGCCCGGAAAAGTGAAAAAAACATCAAAAGGAGGCCGAAATCCTTCATCTTGGAGGTCCTTGGAAGCTCTTCAATGGATATTGGGTTTTATCTTCTTTCATCTATTTTTCCATGTTGAGCTAGGCATTAAATCTAGGACTTGATGTAATTTTATTTGAACTATGTTTTGAATATTTTGTTGATTGTTAATTTAATTTCATTTTCAATTCATTTATGTTTCTCTATGCTTAATGCTTTTAATTTATTTGGCCAATGAGTTAGATGATTTTTATATTGCGAATTTGATGCTCGGGAGAGATTGAATTCTTTATCTAGATTTGAGAAGCATAGTCTAGGTTGTTGTGAGACCGGGAGGAGATCAACACTTAGATAATGAAATTAGGATTTAGGTTGTTGTGAGGCCGGGAGGCGATCGATATTCCTACTTTCTAATTCTAAAGGCGAAGCTTAATTTGTGTTTAAATGTTCATTTCGAATAGGGATATTGTTTTGGGTATTTAAATACAATTTCTTGTGAGGCATTCGGGAGAGGTTGCGAGATGATATTAGAGCCTTGACTAATGAATTGAATGGAATTGATTAGCGATTACATAATAGGATGAACATAGGAATAATAAAGCGAAATCAAGTCCCTAGACCATTTGTGTATAGATACTTTATTTTCTTATTTGTATATTTATTTTGTTTTGGTTTCTTAATTGTCATTTTTTTAGTTTGCCTAGATAAAGTTAAGTTACAATAATTGCGGTACTTAATGGCAATTATAACCCAATCCCTGTGGAGACGATACTCACTCACCTTATACTCGAAACTTGACACCATACGCTTGCGGAAATTTATTATACAAAATTAATTTGCTTCAACTGTACCTTCCCTTCTTCTCTTATCAGTACGGAGCTTACGGCGTGCTGAGACACAGAGAGATATAGGTTGTGCTCTTCGTCGGTGTTTGGTTTTGATAAGATTGGAGGTTTGCCCAAGTGCTCTTTTAGCCTCTGAAAAGCCTCCTCGCATTGTGGTGTCCATTCGAAGTGTTTGTTTCCTTTCAAAGCGTCAAAGAAAGGGACACATTTGTCTGTAGCTTTTGATATGAATCTATTCAGGGTGGCGACGCAACCTGTCAACCTCTGCACTTCTTTTGGTTTGGTTGGCGACCACATATCCTACAGGGCTTTGATCTTTTTCGGGTTGGCTTCGATCCCTCGGCTACTGACCATGAAACCAAGAAATTTACCCGATCCGACTCCGAAGGCACATTTTTGGGGATTAAGCTTCATGTGGTATTTTCTCAATATACCGAACATCTCTCCCAGATGGTCGACGTGATGGCTAGCCTTGGCGCTTTTTACGAGCATGTCGTCGACGTAGACCTCCATCGTTTTGCCGATTTGTTGAGCGAACATCTTATTTACCAGCCTTTGATAGGTCGCCCTTGCATTTTTTAGGCCGAATGGCATCACCTTGTAGCCTATTGTTGATTAACTTGTCGACCTCTTCCTTCAATGCTTCGTATCTCTCGGGGTTCATTGGTCGACATTTTTGGCGCTTGGGTGGATATGTAGGGTCGACGTGTAAGGAGTGACACATTACTTCGGCGTCGATTCCTTCCATGTCGGAATGGCTCCAAGCGAAGACATCCAGGTTCTGCCTAAGGAATTTCTCAATCTCGCTTTTAAGAGGTGGAGTCAGGTCCGAACCTATTTTCAATATTTTTGTGACCCCGTTTTGATCAATTTTAATTTCTTCCAACTGCTCAATAGGCTGAGACTAGGTAACTTCCTCTTGAACCCTGGGGTCTATATCTTCGTTGGGGAATTGTAGGACCATCCTCATTTCCTGTCTCCTTGGCTGCTCATATCCACGTAAGGCATCGGAGTACGCAACCCTGGCTTCGTATTGGTTGCTCTTAATCTCCCTTACGCCATTTGGGGTGGGGAACTTAACCTTCTGGTGGTAGACGGAGGTTACCGCCCTTAGTGCCTGGAGGGTTGGTCTCCCAATTACAGCATTGTATTGGGAGCCTCCTTTGATGACCACGAAGTTGGCCATCGTTGTTGCCTGCCGGGGCTTTTCTCCAGCGGTTATTGGTAGCCGGATGGTTCCTTGGGGAATGATGGAATCTCTGGTGAACCCATACAGTGGTCTGGTGGTCCTTTCTAACTGCGCCTTGGGGATCCCCATTTTTTCTAAGCAATTGGAGTACAGGAGGTCCACCGAGCTTCCGTTGTCCACCAAAATTTAACACATGGTGTGATTTCTGATCACGGTTTCAACCACCAGTGCATCGTTGTGGGGAAAGTGAACCCCGCTGGCGTCATCCTCGTTGAAGGCCACGTCAGTGTGGCTGTATCTCGGGGCTTTTGCGGCGGAGACACTCCAGAACCGTTCCTCGTAAACCCCCTTGGCCTCGTGGGCATAATCCTTCTATGACCTTCGGGTGTCTCCTCCTATATAGGCGCCGCTGAGGACCGTTCGAATGACGCCGACAGGTTCTCGATCTTCTGGTCGGTGGTTTTCCTCTCGGGGTCGACTATCATTTTGCCCGCCATGGCCGTCGTTGCGAGGTCTTTGATCGGCCCTGCAATCCTGCAGCCTTCCTTCGCGGATTATTCTTTTGACTTCGTCCTTGAGGTCGGTGCAGTCATTGGTGTGGTGGCTGACTTCGCCGTGGAACCTACAGAATTTCTTCTGGTTCCTTCGGCTAGGATCCGACTTCATTGGCTCATGTCAGCGTAACATGTTTCCGCAGCCTATCTGATTAAAGATTTCCTCGACGCCTACCGTTAGTTCATGGTAGGTGTCGTATTTTTGGAACAGCCGAGGCCTTCGGGGATCCTCCTGTCTCAGCTTCTTGGCCTCCGGTATTCCTTGTGTTGGGGTTGGTTGCTTGTCACCGCTTCCTCCTCCTCGACGCTTCTTCCCATCTTGTCTTGATGGTGCCGACCCTTGCTCGACCCCTTTACCCTTATTGGACTTGTGATCGGGGTCGTTAGCATCCGCCTCTTCAGCGTTGATGAATTCTTGTGCCAGTGCAAGGAACTCTTTGTAGCTGGACGAAGGCTTTCGGTTTAGCTCCCTTTTAAAAGGAGTCATCTTCTTCATACTCGACATCGCCCCCATCAGGGCTTCTCTATCTGTAATATCCATCGTAGCGGCGACGACCTCGCCGTATCTGGCAAGCCAATATCTCAACGTCTCATTTGGCTTTTGGTATATTGTCGTCAGGTTCTGTTTTGGGGGTATATACTTCTTAACCCCGATGAACTTGAGGGAAAACGCCTCCTTTAACTCATCCCAGCTGAAGATAGAGTTTGGCTTCAGTGTCCGGAACCATCGTCGGGCGGAGTCGGTTAGGTGGTTCTGGATGGCACGACACATGATCTCCTCGGCGTATCCATGTAAGAGCATGTGCCCCGTATACATCTCCAAATGGTCGTCGGGATCTCCTCGTTCGTCATAGGGTGGAATCGACGGCGACCTGTATTTATCGGGGAGGGGGAGTGCCATTATTTCTGCAGTGAACGGGTGGTCGTGAGTCTGGCTGGGCGTAATGTCGACATTCACCACTTCGGCCACTCGTCCAATGTTCTTTTTCATCCCCGCGACATCCTCGGTCAATCTTCTTTCCAAGTTGGCCATGCGTTCCATGAGGGTCCGCGCTTCTTTCGTTGAGACTGCTGAACCAGCAGCTCCCGGTGCTTCCGGCCTTTGAGCGATGGGCCCACCCCTGGCCTGGCCGCCCACCTGTACTGAGCCTGAGTCTCCCGACAGGTTTCCTCCAGGATTTGGGGTAGTTCCTCGATGGCTCGGATTCCAGCGACTCTTAATCGGCTACCAGAGGAGTGGGTGGGCCGAGGCCTGGGAGGGCCTTGGCGGTTCTCACTCTCCCCGGTTCCTTCTTGGACATGTGGGCGGTCACCGTGATTTGGACTCTCCATTACGGTGGGTCCTTGTGGCCTCAGGGCATCTTCTAATGGCGGTATGGAGTTCCTTCCGTCTAGTCGCTCCACTACGGTCACTAGCCCAAGCACCAGCTCAGTCAAAGCGGCTAGTTGGGCTTGCATCTGCATTGGATTCGGCCGTGGTGCGTTAGGAGGGGGGACTCCATTTTCGTCTGGACGCAAATCTCCTTCCATCCTGCTACTCTTTAGGTGGATGGCTGTTTGCAACTTATATTCTCGGGGGTCGAACGCTTTCGGTCCCCAGTGGAGTCGCCAATTGTTGATGGTAGAATTTTGTCAACAATAAACCAGCCAGGTTACTTTAGGTTACCCTTTGAATTACCGGCTGATTAATGTGTTTTAAGGTAGGATTGGTGTTTTTATGAACTGTATTGTAAAAATACAAAGGAAATTTTATAGTGGGTCACTCTATTGAATCAGAGTTACATCCACTGTTTGTATTATATATTTTGAGGAGCTTTACAGGTTACAAAAACTCTCTTGTTTCTTTCTTTTCTTCTTTTCGGAAAAACTCTGGACCCTTTCTTCATTGGGGTCCTTCCCCTTATATACTCGGGCTTCCTTCGCAGGGGGTTTTCCACCATAGGTAGATGCACTCAAATGCTTCTCCTTTTTAGGCCCAGTCATTGCCCACTAATCAGTACTGTTCACTCAACTGATTAGTCTTCTATTACGGCTCTGTGAGTCTCCGTAATGCTTTCCTGTCCCCCAGAGGGCGGTTTGTAAACTTGCCATTAATGCTGTCAGTGGTCTCTCATCTTCGCACGCAATCCGCCACGTCTCGACGGAAGGCTTCCCTCGTCGCCTAGTGCTGCCTTAGCCTCTTTCGTCCTTTCGAGCGACCTTTTCTGCAGTTGAGGGATCATAATGCCTTAATTTAGGCAGTTAGCATCCGTCGACACCACATGGGATCATCGCCCTAATCCGGACCTTGGCTTCAGGCTCTGCAACTGACGTTGAGGGATTGAAGCGTCGAGGGTTGTGTGTTTGGCGAAGAGCGAATGTGGCCACGTGTCGTGATTTTGTTGGTCCACATCTCCATCACATTTTCCCACACAACAGTAGGTACTATTCATCTTTTATTTATTTATTTATTTTTTGTTTGGCACGTTTCAAAAAACAAAAAAAAAAAAAAACATTATTTTGTCATATTAGTTTGTAGTCAGTCTTCAGTCTCCTGCGTTTGTTAAGTTTTCTTCATTAGCTTGATAGGTTTTCTTTTTATTTATTTACTTTTTTTTAATTTGTTTAAAAAAAAATGCTGAATGTTGCTTGTTATTAGTATTACGTTTTAATGATTATTGTCATTTTGTTTCTGGCAGTTTCTTTCTTTTGGTTTTTAATAGTAGTTACTAGTTTATTTTTATGTCGAAAATGAAAATGAAAATGTTTTTAGTTTCATTTTTTCGTTTGGTAGTTTTATTTAGAGATTGATTTGTTTAAAAAAGCTTGTTTGGTGGTTTCATTTTTGAAAACATGTAATAATATATTAAATAATAATATATTAAATAAATATATTATTAAATATATTAAATAAAATAATATTATTAAATATATTAAATAAATAATATTATTAAATATATTAAATAAATAATATTATTAAATATATTAAATAAATAATATTATTAAATATATTAAATAATAATATATTAAATAAATAACATTATTAAATATATTATTATTAAATAAATAACATTATTAAATATATTAAATAATAATATATTAAATAAATAACATTATTAAATATATTAAATAAATAACATTATTAAATATATTTTTTAATATTATATTAAATAAATAACATTATTAAATAATAATATTATTAAATAAATAACATTATTAAATATATTAAATAATAATATATTAAATAAATAACATTATTAAATATATTAAATAATAATATTATTAAATAAATAACATTATTAAATATATTAAATAATAATATATTAAATAAATAACATTATTAAATATATTAAATAATAATATTATTAAATAAATAACATTATTAAATATATTTTTTAATATTATATTAAATAAATATATTAAATAAACATATATAATACAAAAACAGTTTTTAAAAAAGGGAAGAAAATGGAAAAAAAAAAGTGAAATTTTTTCAGAAAGCGAAAAAACGAGAAAATGAAAACACCTTTTTTTTCGTTTTTTTTTTAAAAAAAGACAAAAACGTTTTTAGTTTTTTGTTTTTAAAAATTCTATGCCAAAACACGCCAGAGAGTCGTTTTCATTTTTAACTTCGAAAAATTGAAAACTAAAAAAAAAAACAATAACAAACAGGCCGTAAGTATTTTTTTTATTTTATTTTTCCGTTTGTTTATTATGTTTGCCCTGTAGTTCTCATTTTCTGTTGTTTCTAAAAAAAAAAAAGTGTGTTTATTAGTTTTTGCCAGATTTGTGTACTCTTTCGTTTCTTAATGCCTATTTAGGATTCCTTTTCTTTATTTTCTTTTAATTTCTTTTCACTTCTATCGTTATTGGTAGCTGTTGGTGTATTTTTATTTTTTTTATTATTTTTTTTCTCTTTCTCCTCCCTTTATTTATTAGTAGTTAATTGATTTCAATAGCTTAATTGAATTTTTTTTTTTTCTTTTCATTCATAAATAGTATTAAATTTTAGGTTGTAATTTTTAGGTTGTGACTTTTAGGTGACTAATTTAGACATTAAATTAGGACTTTTAATCTCTCATAATTTGTGTAATCTTAGGTTTAGAATAGTATTAACTTAGGGTACTAATATCTAACATTTAACGTTTCATAAAACACGTCATAAAATACGTCATAAAACTTAATAATTTTTTCAAGCAATTTTGTGGAAACATTGCAAAGTACAAACTAAGGGAGTTCTGTCGTTCTACGCCACCATTTTTTCCTAGGAATGTTGCTCTGTCTAGGAGGTTGGTTTTTAAGGAGGCCTCGCCCCACCAATTTTTCCTGGGAGCACTCTTAGGGGTTGTGATTCGTGATTCTACATTATTGTTTTCTTTGTTAAAAGAAAATAAAAAAAAGTGAAACGTTTTAGGGTGAATGAATTGTTATAGAGATGAATTAGGGAGATTCGCAAGAAGGCCGGAGAACCCCAGTGAAGTTTCTTCCCACACGTCTAGTCCTCCCTCAACCCCAGCCTCATTAGCAGTTGCAAATCCATTCGCGATGGATCAAAACGAGGAGGTCCAGCAGAAGACGTTGAACGATTATCTTCACCCTACATGTACGGCCACACCATCATGCATAATGTTTTCCCCCTAATATGCCGAATTTGGATTTCAAGCCAGGCATGATCCAACTTTTGCTGAACTTTCACGGGTTAGAGAGCGAGAATCCATACATGCATATTAGGGAGTTTGAAGAAGTGGTGGCCACTTTTCACAATCGAGCTGAAGCCGCAGACTCTGTGCGATTGAAATTCTTTCCTTTCTCTTCGAAGGATAAGGCTAAAAGCTAGTTGCATTCTTTGCGCCCTAGGTCTATTGGAAGTTGCGAAGAAATAACGACAGCATTTTTCAACAAGTATTTCCCTCACCCAAAAGGATAATGAAACTCTCTATCAAGTTTGGAAACGGTTCAAGGATCTGTTAAATCAGTGTCCTCACCATGGTTACGAGAGTTTGCGCCTTGTCAGTTATTTCTGCGAAGGACTCACGATTTGAGAGCGCCAATTTGTGGAGATGATGTGCAATGGTGAATTTCTCCAAAAGGATCCCAAGGAGGCTTTTGAGTATCTCAACGAGTTAGCCGAAAAAGCCCACACTTGGACTGGACCTAGTGCTACTGACAGCACCAATAGGTCCCGACCGGTTGGAATTTATCAATTAAGGGTGGAATACAACCTCAAAGCCCAAGTCGAATCTTTGACAAGGAAAATCGAGGCCCTCAAAGGCAAAGAAGGTAGAGGAATCCACACAGTTGCAAGGGCAGAGACACATGAGCCATGCTTTGTCTGTGGTGGGGTGGAACATCTAGCTAAGGATTGTCCTGCTTATGGTGAAATGAGAGGGGTTTATGAGGAGCAATGCAATGCCTTAGGGACATACAACAAACCCTTCTTAACACATACAATCCTAGCTGGAGGAACCATCCAAACTTCAGTTGGAGAGATTCCAACCAAGCGTAGCCATCGGGCGGACAATGGAGAACTGAGCAATAGCCGCAACCACCAAAGGCATATTCTGCATCTCAATACAATGCGCAACAGCCAAAGAGTTCTCTTGAGAACACCTTGCAATCTTTCATGGAGGCACAAAGTAAGACGAATCAGAAGTTTGAGTCTATGTTCACGCAAATGATGGAGGAAAGTAAAGAAATGAAGAGTCAAATCATGAAGCTGACTGGAGCTTTGGCTGCTTAAGAGCGCAACAAGTTGTAGGATCTTGTTGTGATTAATAATGAAAAATCATTTGAACAACAACAAACTTGTAGGCGGAATTTCAAAAACATTTTATCATATCCATTTAATTCCAAATTAAACGTAAACCACTACGAGAGATACATGCATGATATATGTTTATAGACAAAGGAATAAAATAACAATCATACCTTTATGACGATTGAATCAAAATGACCGCAAGGATCTTGTCTCACTATCTCACGTTCCGAGATGGAGAATTGCCATGAAACAAGATCGTTGATCTATCGATGCGATCACACCAAAAACCACTCGTTGATTCAAGACTATGACTCTAAGTGTTTTGGGATGAGAGAGTGGGCTCTTTTTCAAAACCTAAGGAAACAAGTTTTCCTTCTAATTTTGTCTCAAAAATCCGGCCACCCTAGGAGAGAAAAGTGTGAGATATTTTCTTCTCTTCAAAAACTCATAACTAGGGTTTTCAATAATATCCTTATATAGGAGGAAATTCAAAAACTCAAACCCTAGATGGGATTTTCGAATTTCCCCTTCACTCTAGGATTAAAATCCGAAAATCCCCACATGGCTAGGGATTTCCGAATTTTCCTTCTCTCTTTTGGAAAAAAATTCGAAATCCCCATATGGCAAGAGATTTCTGAATTTTCCCCTTAAAAATATCAACTTTCTCTCTCCTTTAGTTGCCAAATAAAATCATGTTTAAATTTTATTTTGAATTTTAAATTAATCACTATTAATTTCAAAATTCAAATTCATTCCTTTTATTTTTCAATTATCAAATAAATGAAAAATAACATAATGAATTTTTAAACATAATTATATAACAAAATATCAGTTTCTATTTTCCCACTTATTAGAGCTAGCCTTGAGACCGAATGGACCCACATGAACAAAGCTATGGAATTACAATATTCGACTAACTTATCCCAATAAGTTATCGACATATTTAATTCCAACATCGCACAACTCCACTAAAAGTTCGATGCCGAATAATCTCTCGATTCATGTGCGCTATTTTTCTGATGGTGTTGATACAACTTATCACATGGTCCACAGTGTAAATGCATTATTATCCTTCGTAAATATCAGTGATCGGAATGGTATAGAATATTACCGTTTTACCATTCCAATCATTATTTTCTCAACTCCTTTATATGATTGTGAATAAGAAAGACATATGTTCGTAAGATGTCTCGCACATGTCACGATGTCTTAATCAATGAATACCATCATTGAATACCAGACCTAGTTTATTTATTCACACACCCGTCAATAAAGCATGAGGTGATATTGTTTCTTACGAATTCCATATCTGTGAATCACATAACTCCAACTCAATTATGTCATTATCCCAATAACCAAGATGTTGTTCAAAAACTGCGAACTAATCTCATTGGTGAATCAAAGATCATGAGAAATTAAGTCGAGCTATGCATTCACTTCAGGATTAAGATAATTATACAAATATACTTAAGTTGTGATAATTAGGTTTAGAATTCTATAAACGGTTTTTATTCTAACCTAGTCAGTCACATGGTCTATTCAACATGTTTCGAATATGTACAGATCAACCACAGAGTCCAACTCCCATGCTCCGAGACCAGCATCATTTGGTTCGCTCTAACAGTCATAATTGGATTCGATTGCCCAATCGATCCTAAGACTATGAATATCTATTTTAAACTATATCAGAAGAGTTTGTCCGGCAGGGTTTCCCTAACTCTTCTTTAGTTTATAACAGTCTATAGACTAAGCAATATCACTAACACTCTTGAGTATGTATCAAAACATAACTTTATTTTATTTTATAAAATCAGCAAAAAACAATAATGTCTGACATTTGTCATTTCACAAATAACAAATTACACCCCACTTTATGGACACATTTCCAACACAAGCTCCCTTCACAAGCTCAGTCAAACCCAAAGGGTCAACATATGGCACAAACATGATTTCCTGATAATCAAAATGTTAAGGAGGTGAATGCCATCACCACTCGTAATGGTAAGATTTTGGAAGAACCATCAACAAGTGCCACCACTTCGAGTAGTAAGGAAGTTGTCCCTGAGAAAGATGAGCCAATGAATGTTCCAGAAAAGGTGCCTTTTCCCCAAGCTCTGCATCCAACTGGGAAAGTGCCGGAACATCAAAGTGAGATACTAGAGCACTTGACTCAAGTGAAGATTAATCTTCCTTTGCTTCATTTTATCAAGCAAGTGCCTGCTTATGCTAAGGTTATCAAGGATCGGTGCACTATCAAAAGGAAGCACCATGTCAAGAAGACAGCATTCTTGACTGAACAGGTAAGCGCGGTGATCGACCAGAAAACACTGCCCAAGTACAAGGATCCTGGTTGTCCCACAATTTCTTGTCAGATTGGGACACATGAGTTCAGCCAAGCTTTGCTTGATCTAGGAGTGAGTGTTAACCTCATGCCATACTCTGTCTACTCGCAACTTGGTCTTGGAGAAATTAAGCCCACATATGTGGTTTTGCAGCTGGCTGTTTGATCGATCAAGAAGCCTCGGGGGATAGTTGAGGATGTTTTGGTTCAAGTTGATAAGTTCTATTACCTGTTGACTTTCTAGTCTTGGATACTTAATTCGTGGTGAGTATGGAGTCCAAGATTCTCAATATCCTCAGAAGACCTTTCCTTGCTATAGCCAATGCTCTCATTAACTGTAGAAATAGTTTGATGAAGATATCCTTTGGGAACATGACTTTAGAGGTGAATGTTTTTCACTTTGCAAAGCAATCACGTGATGATGACGAGTGTCATCAAATGTTTCTAATTGACACACTCGTCTCAGAGGCGGTTCAACTGAATAGCAATTCTGATGATCTTGATGATTTCCTTCGCATTTCTGAATCTGAGAGTTTCGATCCTTGTGAGTTGGCCAACAATGTTACCATTTTCAAAGACTCACAAGGCAGAGGAACCAAGTTTTGGCAACCATGCTTTGAAGAGCTTCGTCAAGAAAAAGAAAAGCCGAAACCATCCACCGAAGAAACCCTAAACCTTAAGCTGGCTCAACTGCCTGAAGATCTGAAACATGTCTTCCTAGGAGCTGGTAATACCTTTCCTGTCATCATTTCATCTAAACTTGATGCATTTCAAGAGCAGTGGTTAGTTGACATGCTGCGTGAATACAAATCGACATTAGGTTGGATGATTGCTGACATTAAGGGTATTAGCCCCTTAATTTGCTCTCATCACATTAACTTAGAAGACGAGGTTAATCCATGAAGGGATCCCCAAAGGAGACTGAACTTGACGATGAAAGAGCTTATGAAGAATGAAGTCTTGAAGCTTCTAGACGCAGGAATTATTTATCTAGTCACTGACAGCAAGTGGGTCACTCCAACTCAGGTAGTGCCCAAGAAATCAGCGGGATGACAGTGGTGGAAAATGAGAAAAGATCTCTTGTTCCCACAAGGATTGTGACGGGTTGGTGAATGTGTATTGACTATCGAAAGCTGAACGCCGCCACCTGCAAGGATCACTTTCGCTTCCATTCATCGACCAAATCCTAGAACGTGTGGCTGGTCATCCTTACTATTACTTCTTGATGGCTACTTAGGCTACTATCAGATCAAGATCGCATTAGAGGATCAGGAAAAAACTATATTTACCTGTCCTTTCGGTACTTATGCTTTTCGACGTAAGCCATTTGGACTGTGTAATGCACCAGCCACCTTCTAGAGGTGCATGATGAGCATTTTTAGCGACATGGTCGAGAAGTGAATGGAAGTGTTCATGGATGAGACTTGACCATCTTCGGCCACTCCTTCACCTTGTGCCTTTTCAACTTAGAAGCTATTCTGACTAGATGTGAAGAGAAAGGCCTTGTGCTTAACTGGGAGAAATGTCATTTTCATGGTGCCATCTGGCATAGTATTGGGGCATGTTGTTTCTGAAAGAGGGATTGAGGTTGATTAGTCCAAAATTGAACTTATCTCAAAGTTGCCCACCCCCAAGACTATCAAAGACATTCAGTCTTTTCTAGGGCACATTGGTCTTTACAAGAGGTTCATACAAAAATTTTTAGCAATTTCTTGTCTGCTTTGTAACCTCCTGGCCAAAGACGCCGTGTTCAATTGGACACAAAAGTGTGAGGATTCTTTTCGAATGCTTGTGGCGAAGTTGACTTCCGCCCCCATCATTCAGTCACCAGATTGGAGCTTACTATTTAAGATCATGTGTGACGTAAATGCTGTGGGGGCAGTCCTTGGTCAACGAAGGGAAGGGAAGCCCTTTGTTGTGTATTATGCAGTAGAACTCTAAATAGTGCTCAAATGAATTACTCAACCACTGAGAAAGAGTTGCTCGCTGTGGTCTTTGCACTTGACAAGTTTCGTGCATATCTGATCGGTTCACCTATCACTGTCTTTACAGATCATGCTAACCTCAAGTATCTCCTTTCCAAAAGGATGCTAAGGCGTGATTAATTAGGTGGATCCTTCTATTGCAGGAATTTGACTTAACTATCAAGGACAAGAAAGGTGTCGAGAATGTCATTGCTGACCATCTGTCTCGACTCGAGTTCAATGATCCAGCCGATGGCCTTGCCATCCGTCATAACTTCCCTGATGAAAATCTTTTCGCCATCACTAAGCTGCCTTGGTACACTCATATTGTAAACTACTTGCTGACGGACGAACTTCCATCTGATTGGAGTGCACAAGATAAACGTAAGTTCTTGGTCGAAGTGTGAAACTTTTATTGGGATGATCCATATCTTTTCAAGTATTATCTCGACCAAATCATGAGACGATGCATTCATGATGATGAGATTACTAGTGTTCTGAACTTCTTCCATAACGATGCATGTGGTGGTCATTTATTGGCCTACTTTGTTCAAGGGCACTAATCAATTTTGTCATTCCTGTGTCTGATGCCAGACGTTAGGTGCTTTGTCCCGTAGTCATATGATGCCTTTGAACCCAATTCTTGTGATAGAAATATTCGATTGTTAGGGGATCGACTTTATTGGTCCATTTCCACCTTCTTCTAGGTACCTTTACATCCTCCTCGTTGTGGATTATGTTTCTAAATGGGTTGAAGCCGTGCCATGTCGAACCAATTGTTGATAGTGGAATTTCGCCAACAATAATCCAACCCGGTTACCTTTCGTTTCCCCTTGGATTACCGGCTGGATAACGTATTTATAGATAGAGAATTAGTGTTTTTATGAAATGAATGTAAAAACACAAGAGGAATTTTATAGTGGTTCACTCTGTAAAATCAGAGTTACATCCATTGTATGATTTATATTGCTTAGAGAGGGTTTACAATTTACACAAATTGTCTCCTTTTTCCTCTCAACAATCCGCTTCTCTTTTATTTTCTGACCCCTTCTTCATTGGGGTCCTTCTCTTTATATAGCCGGGCTTCCTTCACTGGGGGTTTTCCTCCGTAGGCCTATGCACTCAAGTGCTTCTCCTTTTTAGGCCCAGTGATAGCCCAGTAGCCCACTAATCAGCACTGTTCACTCTACTGATCAGTCTTTGATTACGGCTCTGTGAGTCTCCATAATACTTTTATGTCCCCTGTAGGCGGTTTGTAATCTTGCCATTAATGCTGTCGGCAGTCTTCTGCTTTCGCACGCAACCCGCTATGTCTCGACGGGAACATTCCCTCATCCTCAGCACCGCCTCAGCCCTTTTTTGTCCTCTTCGAGCGACCCTTCCTGCAGTCAAGGGGTCTTAGCGCCTTAGTTCAGGCACATTGAATCCGTCGACGCCACATGGAGTCGTCGCTTCAATTTGGACATTGGCTTTGTGCTCGGCGGCTGATTTTGAAACGTCGAAGCGTCGAGGGTTATGCAACTGGCAGAGAGAGCATGTCGCCACGTGTCGTGATTTTGGTGGTCCACGTCTTCATCACATTTTCCCACACAACAGCTACCCCCCAGGTCGAGGGTTCCTCTTTTTGGTGGCCTCGACCTCTAGGCTCGGTTTTTTCCTCCTGTGCTTCGGGTGTGGGAAACCGTCCCTGAACCTCCTTTCGCAATGAGTGCCTGGCTGGTTCGGGAACGCAACCGTCGCGTCGATTGCTCTGACTTTAATGATGGTATCCGTTTCTCGAGAGGTCGACCCTTGACCGTTAGATTTGCGCCCTTTCGATTTCCCGCCTAACGTTCCGACCATTAGATCAATGCAGAAATCCCTGACCGTGGGATTTTGAATTCTTCATCCAACGGTTGGGGTCGAGGATAGATTCTGCCTATAAATATCCCTTCGAAAATCCGAGAGCCATTTTTAGAATTTTCAAAACTTTGAACTCCCGTTGCTCTTTCGTCGAGATTCCTGCGCCGTACCAGAGCTTTACTTGCTGGACTTCTGACGTTGCTCTTCCCATTCTTTGCGGTGTACGTTGTCACAGAATCATCTTCACTTCATTCTCCGGTGAGTTCTTGAAACCTCTTTTTGTTTGGTTTTTACTCGCGTGATTTTTTTTTTTATGTATCTGGAATGTGAGAATATGTGTACACAGAGAATGGGAATATATGTTTAGTTTAGGAAAACTTACTTTTCTGTCGCACTGGATAACTTGGTTGTTATGCGTATGTAGCTGTCTGCCTGTTTGATTTTGCTTTAAGTTTCTGGGTTCTGGGAACCCGTGGTTCCCATGAATACTCGTTGCTTCCATTATGACATGAATGGTCGACGTTTAGAGCAGTCGTCGTTTACTCCTCTTGACGTTAGGGTTTTAACTTAGCTTTCTGTCCTTTATTTTGTCAGAACAATGGCTCAAAACTCTAGCAGTCGAGAGGATTCATCTTCCATCGTCCGCTCTGACCCGCCTTCATTTGTGGAGATCTCAGGGAGCTCCTTGTCGTATAGTGTCGGTTCTTTTCTTAGTAATATTGAAAACGTCGAGGACAGCTTCGAATCGGCCGATGACCTCAGGAGCGAGTTCGCCAGATTCGAGGAGCTGGTGGACCAGAGGGTCGAGCGGATTCCCTTTACGGGGGCCAGTGTCCAGGGGGTATCGCCACGGCGGCAGAACGCCCTGGCGGCCGCCACCAATGGAGATCCAAGTAGACCCTCCTTCAGCCGACGACGTAGCATTGAGGGTTCGAATAAGGATATTATCCGGGCTGTGAAGGAAGGAAGCATCGACGGGAGGTGGTCGGAGTATCTCCTTCCGGATAAGCACTTTAGGACCAAGATGCCGCCAACCGATACCTTCCGTCCATACGAGGGCAGGACTGGGGGATGACTCTTCCGATTCATCCCTTTGTTAAAGAGTACTGCCATTTCTAGGGCATCTCTCCCGCCCAGTTGGCGCCGAACTTCTGGTACTGCTTCGCAGGGGCCTGGATCCTGTGGCACCAGAAGTTTGACATGGAACTCCCACTGGACGAGTTCCATTTTATGTACAAGTTGTGCCACGTCGCCAAGTGCGATGGGTGGTATTTTTTGAGCGGTCATGGGAGGGCCCAGCCGAGGTTTGGGAAGCTCATTCTGGGCATTCCCTCGTCGTCTCATGGGTGGAAGCCCATGTTCTTTATGATTCGGGGGCCATTTAACTTTCACTCTAATGACCGCCGGCCTCACCAAAGGTTGACTCAGTCGGCGTTTGGGGACATGAGTAAGTCTGTCGATTGCGTTTCTAGCTGACTTGCCCCTTCTCCTCCCTTTCTTTTTCTTTTGTTATGACGATGAGCCTTTTTCTATGCAGTTAACCACGATCGGCCAAAGTTCTCGGCTAATAGTTTGGAGAGGATCGAGGCAGCTTTCTCCTTTCCATCGGAGGTTTGTCACATTGATACCCTTCTGACCCAAGAGAACCTCCGCCAGTCCGGTTTAATCCTCGACCTCCCCGACCCTTCGGACCTCGACGTCGTTCGTGAATACTTTCATTTAATCGACGATGTAATGACCGGGAAAATATTAAGTCAAAATCGGACAGTCCGGTATTTGACCGTAATTATTTCCCGGAACAGAAAGTAGTAGAAATATTGATGTAATCAGGAAAGTGTTATGTAGAAACTTTATATACGGGGTAAAATCACCCGAAAAGTGTAAAGTTATAATACGAATATTGTTACAGAGAAAATTCATAAATATCAGTTGTGAATAGTAAAATATCGGTTAAAAGTTAAAAATTTTAACAGTATATTTTAGTTATGAAAAATCGAAATATTTGGTAAAAAGACCAAATGACCAGTTAGAAAAAGAGTAGAAATATTAGAAGTAAGGAAAATGACAAAAGTTCTGAAATGAATTTTCCCGAGTCGGTTAAAGCGGGGAAGTCATGCGAAAAAACGAGTACCGCGAGGGTACGCGTTTTGGGCAGTCTGGATTGTTTAAAATGAAAATTTCAGAAAAAGAAATTGACTATTGAGATACCCAAGAGAAGTGGGTTGAATATGAGAAATTTGACCCAGGTTGCTCGACGGATCCGAAAAAGCGTTATAGAACCTGTCATCGAGTGAGAAATTATCCAGACGGGAAAAGAGACTCGTTTTTGAAAACGGAAAGTTTGGTCTCGATAAGAAAAATGTGGGGAACAGGAAACCACTTAATTTAAGTGTGAAACTTAATTAGAATTAGTAAAATTTAATTATGGAAATTAAAGTAATTATTTTTTTTTTTATTAGAAAGTAAAAAGGAGATATTTTTGGAAATATTAATATAATATTCCAATTGTATTAAAAAGGGCCTACGGATTACATTAGAAGCTATATTTGCTTCTTCTTCAAATTTGGCCGAGAGACTAGAGAAAAGAGAGAGAAAAGAGAGAAAATCAAGGAATCACCCGTTTTTTTGCGAAATTTCTTCCGTTCGGTCCGGTAGAAACATAACCCGAGGCATTCTAGCGGAGAATCTCAACTTTTCAAGGTAAGATTTGGATTTTTCATGAGAAACTGCATGCTTTTTTCGTGTGGATGAATAGTACTCATCTCGGGAAAAATCCAGAAAGCGAAAAAAGCAAAACCGAGGTTTTGTCGGGGACTACGATAGGAGTTTAATGTGCAAGTATTGAAAGGATTGAACAATTTTTTTTGGATTAACACTAAAAATCCGGAATACCCTAGAAATTGAGAAAATGTATTTTTGTTCAATTTATGTAGCAATTTGTGTTCAGGAATGTGAATCTGGACTATGGTGCGGAATCAAGTAAAACGAGTTATTGAAAACTCGGGAAACGAGGAAAATTAAAGGTTAAACTCTGCCGAAATTTCCTAAAATCTAGTTAGCAAGCAATGAGTTAGGCATTTGATTCTAGTGAATGGATAACAGTTTTAAACCTCGGAAACGAATAGATTAAGATTAGAAACCGAGATATATACGAATATGTGTAAATTGCCTCTTGAGCTAGAACTTTGCCTTAAGGGAAAAAGTCCAAAAATGAGTTTGAAATTAGATTTAAGAATCTAAGTATGAGGAATTGTGATTGGAATAGGAATTGATACCTATTTCCATGAAAGCAGTTTTGGCCCGAGAGCGAAAGCAACGAGAAAGAACTTCAAGCAAGCGGGTATCCTAGCGGATTACCGGTAAGTATAGACATATATGTTTGTATGCGGACTCGAGTAGCTGTAGTTAGACTTAGAACTATTAATTTATTTATGTTCCTAAGTCTATATGATTACATGTGATTATACATGTTTGGAGGGCTTAATGCTCTAGATTTCAGAAGGGCGACATATGGTTACCCTTATGCATAGTTACAAGACTGACGGGTCGTCGACCTCCGCAAGGGAGGAAAATCTCAAAGAGTAGAGATTCCGACTTGATTAGACAGTAAGTAATGAGCCAGTAAAGTAAAAGACTGACGGGTCGTCGGCCTCCGCAAGGGAGGGAAATCTCACAGAGTAGAGATTCTGACTAGACCAGCCAGTAAAGTAAGAACAGAAAGATAGAAAGTAGTTTAAAGCATGTTTCACACGAGCATATGATGTATGCATGTTTATACTTGCTGAGCGTTAGCTCATCAGTTTACTTGTGTGCAGGTAACAAAGGTAAGCAGCCAGTCATATAGTGGTTTGCTTGATGGACATCGGAGGCAAGGGTGGCGGAAATGTCATGGGTGCGGGAGTGGTCTTTACTACGCCGCTTAGAAATTAAATTCGCTGTAAATAAATGTAATATAGAATGATAGTATGTATGTTTAGTTCTAAGAAGAAGATATTACAACCATTGTCTTAGTAAAGAACAACGGATTGTAATAAGTTAAGACAAGTTTCGGGAACTAGTATGATACCGAATCTTTAAAGTAATGGCAAGATGTGCTATTAGGGTATCAACATCACATGTTAAGAACCCGATGGCCAAAGTAAAAAAAAAAAAAATTTACTCGCACATGAACGTAAATTAAAGAGACAATAGTCTAACAATGAATAATGGATTAGACTATAGCTTAGCCCATTAGTAGAGTAGTATAAGGAACGGCGACCGCGCCGTGAGGGCGCGGGACGCCACTGATTAATGTCAGGCGGCGTTCCTACTCCCCGCCATGAGAAGTCCCGCACCTATGCTTCTGCGCAGTCCAGGTAAATTAGTTTATGAACTAAAACTAAGAATTTCTTATTTCTTTTTGCAAGACAGAAGCAGGTACTAATGGATCGATCATATCCATCATCCCGGTTAGCGCCCACACCGCAAGAGAATACGTTGTGGGGACGGGTAAGAATGTTTCTAATGTCACGGTTCCTGACAAACAGAAAGGTCGGTACCCACTCCTGCTAGATATAGCCATCCACCAGTGGATCGGGAGTTAAGGGCTCTAGAGCCCATGGCGGCCCAGGCTGCACACCGAGCAAGTAGAGTTGTTTTGACTACAGGTCGAGCCGCAGCTAGGTTCTACACCTGTAATCCACCTTCCTTCGATGGGCTTTCACATCCCACTAGAATTAGGGATTGGCTGCATCATGTCGAGTATGTGATGCGAGCCTGTGACATAGCTCGAGAGGAATGGATTGTACTCGTGAGAAGTCTGTTAGAGGGCAATGCCCTAATCTTTTGGCAAGCTTTGGATGAGGACGAAATAGCAGAGATGCAATGGGAAGACTTTGCCACATGTTGAAGCATCGTTTTCCCCAGGTCATGCCATCGAAAGTACAGCACCAGAGTGGAGAGACACAGAGTCAGGCGAGTGTAGCCGTGACCTACACCCAAGCTCGAGAGTTTATCATACAAGCCGAGAGGGCGAGTATGAGATCGGATGAGGCCGTTGTAGCCTATATATCGAGAGTTTTGACAGAGGTACTAGCTCCGAATCGAACTTTTAATCTAAGTGAGGATGAGTGGTGTCAGATCCTATGGAGAGGTCTGACGGAAGAGTACCAGCGTCGGCTAGTTCCGCGATCGGATCAGACCCTCACACAATTTATCGCTGAGGCGAAGCATTGTGAGCATCAGCTGTTAGAGGAAAGGACACGGCCAGCGGCGGTTAGGCGAGACTTCCCGTTTTCCAATACCTGTATTAGGAGACATGACGCGGAAGCCACTACCTCTCGACAACGACCGAGACCCGAGATAGAGGCAGCGGACGAGCCTATGGCCGTTCGGCGAAGATGGACCTACGTTGGGACCGTTGGTGAGGAAGCTAGTGGTAACCCTCAGTCGGATCCCGAGGAGGATTCGGAGGAAGACCCCGAGGAGGATCCGGAGGAGGATCCTGAGGAACACGTAGATGATGAGGATTAAGTTAGGACTTAGCGTCTTATTTATTTAAATATGATGCAAGGTTATGTAAATAGTATTGAGAAACTTGACTAATGATGTTTTATGTATGATGTGATATGTATGGAATGGGACATACATAATAGATATGAATGAAAGGCTTAAAAACCTTTACTTTTGTGATGATTTGTATATGATGTGATATGCATGATATGGGGCATGCATAATAGGATAACATATAGAATGTATGTTTTGCTAGTTGATATGAGAATGAATGATAGTTTAAAGTATTGCAAGTCAAGGAACTTTAGAAGCGATTCTTTTGCACTTAAACTAGCGATGTTGCTCTTTGATTAATATAGACACAGCAACATGGTTCGTGACACGCCAAAAGAGAACACAAGGGCAGAACAGAATCCTCCAGCACCAGACCTAGTGAAGAAGCAGGAAGGGTCTGAGGGGGCGATAGCAGCACCAGCCGAGGAAAGCAGACTTATGAGAATTGCTTACCCAGTTGATACAGGGTCAGCAGGTTGGAGGAGCACCCCCTCCGCAGGCGGTTCCAGCACAAGCCGCCCAACCTGAGCAACCCGCAGAGAGGGTTGAACCCCAAGAGCCGGTAAGGGGTGATATGGGGTACCGAGAAATGGTCCCAAGGGAACCATTGTATGTGAGGTTTAAGAGAATGGCACCTCCAGAGTTCGATGGATCAACAGATCCACTCGAGGCTGAGGAATGGTTAGCATCCATTCAGACAGTGTTTGAGTTTATGGAACTCACTGACAGGGAGAAGATTCAGTGCGCCGCTTTTGTGTTAAAGAAGGATGCCCGCTATTGGTGGGAATCAGTGTGCGCCAGAAGGAATGTGAGACAGATGTTATGGGATGAATTCCTGTGGGAATTTAACCGTAAGTATTACAACTTGGAAGCCCTGAAGACTCAACAGAATGAGTTCAACAATTTTAAGCAGGGCGACCAGACAGTTGTAGAAGCATGCCGACGATTTGATCAGTTGGCACGACTATGTCCTCAGTTGGTTCCAACAGAGGAAGAGAAGGTTAGGAGGATGGTTAATATGCTCCGTGGAGATATAGCCACCGTTGTGGAAAGTGGGGAGTATCCACCAAACACGGTAGCCGATCTAGTGAATCGAGCAATACGTGCAGAGCATAACATTGCCAAATCCAGAGAGGAACGGGCTAAGATGTGGGAAGACAAGAAGAAACAGAGAGAAAAGGCACAGGCACCCACTAAGCAGAGCCCCGGTGCTAATCCACAAACCCAAGGAAGCCGTAGCGACCGGGGATCAAAACACGGACAGGGAACCAAAGAAAACCCCAACAAGAGGAAAGGGAATCGCAATCAGAATCAGCGAAACCCCAATGTAAGGTGACCAAGATACCAGTCCTAGTGTTCCTATCTGCCTGACTTGTGGAAAGAAACACCCGGAGAATGTAAAGTGGCACAGATGTATGCTATACGTGTGGACAGAAAGGACATTATGCAAGGCAGTGTCCGTTCAAAGCAGGATCTCCTGGAACGGCTCCACAAAGGCCACCCGTTCCACAATTTCATGCCATGCAAGCGCAGAGGGCATTCTCGACCCCTCAGCTGAACAGTAGTAGAAGCTGCTCCACAGGCCAATGCTCACTTAATGACATACACTAAGGAGGAAGCTGAGGCAGGCACGTCCAACGTAGTGACAGGTCAGCTTACTGTTGCCCATGTCCCTGCACGAGCATTATTTGATTCAGGGGCCACACATACATTTGCATCAGTAGAATTTGTTAAACGAATACTACATCCTCAAGAGAGGATAGGGCAAGCCTTTAAGACAGCACTACCATCAGGTGATGTGTTGTTGTCTAGTCTTTGGTTAAATCACGCACCAGTAGAGATAGCGAGGAAGAGAACTAAGTGCGGACCTAGTTGTTCGAACTTAGTAGATTATGATGTGATCCTAGGAATGGATTTTGTGGGAAAGTATAATGCTACAATAGACATGTAGAAAGAAAAGGGTAGTTTTTCAGCCCGGAAGGAGAACAGGTGTTTGAGTACATGGGTTCCACATCGAGGGGACACCTATACGTTTTATTAGTTCCTAGAAGCCGGATGATTGATGTCTAGCGGATGCCTTTGGATATTTGGCGTATGTGGTGGATAGGAACCATGAGGGGACACATCAACCGAAGACGTTCCCATAGTCAAGGAGTTCCTAGATGTTTTTCGGAGGAACTACCCGGACTTCCTCCGGATCGGGAAATAGCTTTTGAGATAGAGCTTCTCCCCGCACCGCACCAATATCCAAAGCACCGTCTGAAGGATGGCTCAGTGAGCCCGAAAGAGTTCGGGTTCAACTCCGGAGATGTTACACAAAGGTTTCATCAGACCGAGTTTCTCGCCATGGGGAGCTCCTGTCCTCTTTGTCAAAAAGAAGGATGGCACGCTTCGGATGTGCATAGATTATAGAGAGCTCAACAAAGTCACCATCAAGAACAAGTACCCGTTGCCACGAATCGATGACTTGTTCGACCAGTTGAAGGGAGCTACCACGTTTTCGAAGATAGACCTTCGATCGGGGTATCATCAGCTTAAGATTAGAGAAGAAGACATTCCCAGAACGGCATTCAGAACTCGGTATGGACACTACGAATTCTTGGTGATGCCGTTTGGACTTACAAATGCCCCAGCAGCGTTTATGGACCTTATGAACAGAGTCTTCAGAGAGTATTTAGATAAGTTTGTTATTGTTTTCATCGATGACATCCTTATATACTCACGAGATCCACAGGAGCACGCAGAACATTTGAGGATCGCACTACACACGTTGAAGAAACATCAGCTATATGCGAAGTTTTCGAAGTGCGAGTTCTGGTTAGATAAAGTCCACTTCCTCGGACATGTAGTACCCAAGGAAGGAATCACCGTGGATCCAACAAAGGTTGAAGCGGTTGAGAAGTGGCAAGTTCCAAAGAGTGTTACGGAAATTCGATGTTTCCTAGGATTGGCAGGGTATTACAGAAGGTTTGTGGAGGGATTTGCTCGTCTTGCAGCTCCTCTCACTGCCTTAACCAGAAAAGATAGAAGGTATGAATGGACAGATAGATGTGAACAGAGTTTCAGAGAGATCAAAAGAAGATTAATTAGTGCTCCAGTACTCACAATCCCAGAAGAGGGAAGAAAATTTGACATCTACAGTGATGCCTCAAAGACAGGACTAGGAGCCGTGTTGATGCAAAATGGCAAGGTCATTGCTTACGCATCTCGGAAACTAAAGGATCACGAGCGTAATTACCCAACGCATGATCTTGAGTTAGCCTTGAAGAGTTTTTGCGCTCAAGTTATGGCGGCATTACCTATATGGGGTTCAATGCCAAATTTATACGGACCATCGAGCCTAAAGTACTTCTTCACGCAGAAGGAGCTTAATATGAGACAAAGACGATGGCTTGAACTTGTGAAGGACTACGATTGTGAAATCCTTTACCATCCAGGTAAAGCCAATCGAGTAGCAGACGCTTTGAGTAGAAACCCAGCACTACGGACTCCAGTGGAGACCGAATTGTTGCCGAAGCAGCTTCAACAAGAGATTAATCTCCTAGACCTCGAATTAATCTCTGGTAAGTTAGCTTCTCTGAGGCTGCAGCCTGTGCTACAGGACGAGATACGAGAAGCTCAGAAAGGTGACCCAATTATGGATGGATACAGGAAGGAGATGGTAGATAATGCAAGGTCAAATTTCAGCCTTTCAAAGGACGGAATTCTCCTATACCAAAGAAGAATTTGTGTACCGGATCAAGAGGGGATCAAGAAGCAGATACTCGCGGAAGCGCACAGCACGCCATATTACAGACATCAGGTGCCACCAAAATGTATCAAGATTTGAAACAACATTTTTGGTGGAGGCGAATGAAGAATGACATAGTTGACTATGTTAGTCGCTGCTTGACATGCCAAAAGGTCAAAGCAGAACATCAGAGACCAGCTAGAAGCTTACAGCCACTTGATATCCCGGAATGGAAGTGGGAACACTTAGCCATGGACTTTGTGACCGGACTTCCGAGAACCAGTGAGGGATACGATGCCATTTGGGTAGTCGTGGATCGGCTAACGAAATCAGCGCATTTCATTCCGATCAAGATAACTTACTCCTTAGAGAGGTTAGCTGAGTTATACGTGGCTAAGGTAGTGAAGCTACATGCAGTACCAGTTAGTATAGTGTCAGATAGAGACAACTGATTTACCTCCAATTTTTGGAGAAGTGTTCAGGAAGCGATGGGGTCAGAATTACGCTATAGCACAGCGTTTCATCCCCAGATGGATGGGTAGTCAGAGAGGACCATTCAGACCCTAGAAGATATGCTTCATGCATGCGCTGTGGATTTCAAGAGCGCATGGAGTATGAAGTTGCCATTGATCGAATTCTCGTATAATAATAGTTGCCAAGCTTCCATCGGCATGGCGCCGTATGAAGCACTTTACGGAAGGAAGTGTAGATCCCCAGTTCATTGGTATGACACTCGGGAAAAGCAGCTTCACAAGACGGAATTCATTCAAGAGGCCATAGAGACAGTGCAAAAGATTCGTAGAAGATTAGAGACGGCTCAGAGCCGGCAAAAGAGTTATGCAGATAAACGACGGAGACCCTTGGAATTTTCTGTAGGGGACTCTGTATTCCTAAAAGTCGCACCAATGAAGGGTGTGATGCGTTTTGGGAAGAAAGGTAAGCTGAGTCCACGTTACATAGGGCCTTTTGAGATCATTGAAAGAATAGGAAAGGTAGCTTACCGACTAGCTCTACCGCCAGAGTTGGCCTCAGTGCACAGTGTGTTTCATGTAGCAATGCTCCAGAAGTATATCTCGGATCCATCGCACGTGTTACAGCATGAGCCTATTCAGATTCACGAAGATTTGTCCTATGAGGAACAACCAGTCCAAATTCTAGCCAGAGAAGAAAGGAAACTCAGAAGTCGTAGTATCCCAATGGTTAAAGTGCAGTGGAAAAATCACAATGTTGCAGAAGCCACTTGGGAAGTAGAAGAAGAGATCAGACAGATGAATACCCCCAGTTGTTCTGATTTTCGGGACGAAAATTCCTTAAGGAGGGGTGAATGTAATGACCGGGAAAATATTAAGTCAAAACCGGACAGTCCGGTATTTGACCGTAATTATTTCCTAATGAAAAAAGTAGTAGAAATATTGATGTAATCGTGAAAGTGTTATGTAGAAACTTTATATACGGGTAAAATCACCCGAAAAGTGTAAAGTTATAATACGAATATTGTTTAGAGAAAATTCATAAATATCATTGTGAATAGTAAAATATCGGTTAAAAGTTAGAAATTTTAACAGTATATTTTAGTTATGAAAAAACTGAAATATTTGGTAAAAGACCAAATGACCAGTTAGAAAAGAGTAGAAATATTAGAAGTAAGGAAAATGACAAAAGTTCCTGAAACAGAAATTTTCCCGAGTCGGTTAAAGCGGAAGCTCGAAAAAAAAAAAACCGCGCGAGGGTACGCGTTTTGGGCAATTCTGGATTGTTTAAAATGAAAATTTCAGAAAAAGAAATTGACTATTGAGATACCCAAGAGAAGTGGGTTGAATATGAGAAATTTGACCCAGGTTGCTCGACAGTCCAGAAAAACAGTATAGAACCTGTACCGGGTGTGAAATTATCGGTACCGGAAAGAGACTCGTTTTGAAAAACGAAAAGTTTGGTCTCGATAAGAAAAATGTGGAGAACAGGAAACCACTTAATTTAAGTGTGAAACTTAATTAGAATTAGTAAAATTTAATTATGGAAATTAAAGTAATTATTTTTTTTATTAGAAAGTAAAAAGGAGATATTTTTGGAAATATTAATATAATATTCCAATTGTATTAAAAAGGGCCTACGGATTACATTAGAAGCTATATTTGCTTCTTCTTCAAATTGTGGCCGAGAGACTAGAGAAAAGAGAGAGAAAAGAGAGAAAATCAAGGGAAAATCAAGGAATCACCCGTTTTCGCCGAAATTTCTTCCGTTCAGTCCGGTAGAAACATAACCCGAGGCATTCTAGCGGAGAATCTCAACTTTTCAAGGTAAGATTTCAGATTTTTCATGAGAAACTGCATGCTTTTTCGTGTGGATGAATAGTACTCATCTCGGGAAAAATCCGTAAAACTGAAAAACGAAACCGAGGTTTTGTCGGGGACTACGATAGGAGTTTAATGTGCAAGTATTGAAAGGATTGAACAATTTTTTTTGGATTAACACTAAAAAATCCGGAATACCCTAGAAATGGAGAAAATGTATTTTTGTTCAATTTATGTAGCAATTTGCGTTCAGGAATGTGAATCTGGACTACAGGTACCGGAATCAGAAGTAAAACGATTTATTGAAAGCTCGGGAAACGAGGAAAATTAAAGCGAAACTCTGCCGAAATTTCCTAAAATCTAGTTAGCAAGCAATGAGTTAGGCATTTGATTCTAGTGAATGGATAACAGTTTTAAACCTCGGAAACGAATAGATTAAGATTCAGAAACCGAGATATACGAATATGTGTAAATTGCCTCTTGAGCTAGAACTCTGCCTTAAGGGGAAAAAGTCCAAAAATGAGTTTGAAATTAGATTTAAGAATCTAAGTATGAGGAATTGTGATTGGAATAGGGAATTGATACCTATTTCCATGAAACAGGTTTTGGCCCGAGAGCCGAAGCAACGAGAAAGAACTTCAAGCAAGCGGGTATCCTAGCGGATTACCGGTAAGTATAGACATATATGTTTGTCTGGACTCGAGTAAGCTGTAGTTAGACTTAGAACTATTAATTTATTTATGTTCCTAAGTCTATATGATTACATGTGATTATACATGTTTGGAGGGCTTAATGCTCTAGATTTCAGAAGGGCGACATATGGTTACCCTTATGCATAGTTACAAGACTGACGGGTCGTCGACCTCCGCAAGGGAGGAAAATCTCAAAGAGTAGAGATTCCGACTTGACCAGACAGTAAGTAATGAGCCAGTAAAGTAAAAGACTGACGGGTCGTCGGCCTCCGCAAGGGAGGGAAATCTCACAGAGTAGAGATTCTGACTAGACCAGCCAGTAAAGTAAGAACAGAAAGATAGAAAGTAGTTTAAAGCATGTTTCACACGAGCATATTTGCATCATAACTCTTAATGTAATTTCTATTAGTTTATGATGTATGCATGTTTATACTTGCTGAGCGTTAGCTCATCAGTTTACTTGTGTGCAGGTAACAAAGGTAAGCAGCCAGTCATATAGTGGTTTGCTTGATGGACATGCGGAGGCAAGGGTGGCGGAAATGTCATGGGTGCACGGGAGTGGTCTTTACTACGCTCGCTTAGAAATTAAATTCCGCTGCAAATAAATGTAATATAGAATGATAGTATGTATGTTTAGTTCTAAGAAGAAGATATTACAACCATTGTCTTAGTAAAGAACAACGGATTGTAATAAGTTAAGACAAGTTTCGGGAATTAGTATGATACCGAATCTTTAAAGTAATGGCAAGATGTGCTATTAGGGTATCAACATCACATGTTAAGAACCCGATGGCCAAAGTAAAGAAAAAAAAAATTTACTCGCACATGAACGTAAATTAAAGAGACAATAGTCTAACAATGAATAATGGATTAGACTATAGCTTAGCCCATTAGTAGAGTAGTATAAGGAACGGCGACCGCGCCGCGAGGGCGCGGGACGCCACAGACGAAGGTAACTCCTTCTCTCGACGCCTCGTTTTTTTTTTTTTGATGTCGTATCTTCTTCTCGCCGTCAGAGATGTCGTCTTTGAGAATTCAACTTCCCGGGGGCCCGCGGCCGACGCCAAGCCCTCAACAGGCGCCAAGAGAACAGGCGCCTCCTGCCGTGCAGCCCCGTCGAGTCAACAGCCGTCGGCTAAGGGGAAGGAAAAGGCTGGCTCATCCTGACCTGCCTCAAAGGGAAAGAAGAGCAAGAGCAAAAACAAGAGGCAACGTACCGAAGCCTCGGTGGATGTTCATGCGTCGACTGCTAAAGGGTGGACGCCAGCGGTGCCTATCCCGGATGTTCCCATCACCCCGGGCCCAAGAGAACGCATACTGATTCCCGGGGGAAAGGTTATGGATGCGAACTTCCAAGTCTCGGACCTTTCTGACGCTGAGGTCGAGGCAATGCTAAAACTTGCTCCTCGTTTTTCTCTCGTCTTCCAGTCGTTGTATGAGTCCTTCCTCGAGCCGCACTGGGTCGCCGCCTCCCATTCTTCCATGGTCGATTGCCAGCGGAAGCAGATTTCCTTCCAGATCCATGTAAGTATATATACATATACATTTTCTTTGAAAGTAGATTGTTTAGCATTTTGTCCTAATTTCTTTGTGATTTTCAGAGCCTTGTCCTCTCTCTCCTCAACCTTCTCGATCTTGTTAAGGTTGAGGAGCGCCAGGGGGAGATGGATGAATTGGAGGCCGGGCTGAAATCCCTCGTTGATGAGGCCAACAAGAGTAGGGACGGCGCCCGCGAAGAGAGGGACTTGGCGGCGGCCAAGCTGTTAAGCCTGGAAAGCGGGTTTGCCAAGCTGAAGGCCAAAATCGACAATCTTACTCGGCAAGTGGACTCGATTGAGAAAAAATTGGCCGCGGCTCTTGTCGACGTCGAGAACCGTTATGCTGAGGGCAAGGCCGAGGGGAAGCTTACGGCTGAAGCAGCTTTCAACGCCAGACGGGCAGAGATGCTCGAGGAGTTCAAGGTCTCCCAAGAGTTTTTTGATATCCGCAACAGGGACTTCCAGTCGGCGGGTAATCAAATCGTCGATTTGATTAAAAAAGAGCGTCCTGAGTGGGATTTGGGCTTTCTTTACAACTCCCCAACTCCGACCGTCGACGAGGAGATGCTTCCTCCTGCGGGTGAGGCAACAAGCGTTCCCTCTGCGGGTGGTGGCGATGAGCCAGCGGCTGGTGGCGACGAGGCTTAAGGAGCCCTTTTTTGCCCCCTTCTTTTTTAATGGTTTTTTGTAACTAACTTTATTTTCTTCCAGACAATTTATCTGTATTTCAATATATATTTTTATATAATGGCAATGGTTTTTGTTCATACCTTGATTGTTGGTCGTTTGTTACTTTTTTTCTGTTTTTTATAAATCCTTTGGGATTTGTTGAGAGTTGTCTTTCTTTCTGGGAAGATCTGACGTCGAACTCATCCTGTGGGACCGTCATCTTAGGAAATTCCTTGGAATTTTACTAAGTATTACATCTCTCCTCCTTGGAGGATTTCTGACGTCGAAGTCACCCCTTGGGGTCGTCGCCTTAGAAAATTCCTTAGAATTTTCTTAAGTATTACGTCTCTCCTCCTTGGAGAATTTCTAACGTCAAAGTCACCCCTTGGGGTCGTCGTCTTAGGAAATTCCTTAGAATTTCACTAAGAATTGTGTCTTCATTTCCCCCGTGTTGGTTAAACACACCCTTGGGTTTTCTTTTAAGCAAACACGTTATTAGGGGGTCAATCCGTTTCATGCTACAAACACATCAATTTATTCCATCTGTTAAAGAATGTACAAAAAATAAAAATTGTGTAAACAACTTCATACGCTATTGGTAGTATATCTTTAGCTGCTCGGAGTTCCATGGGTGCTGAATCTTTTTGCCGTCGAGGCTTTCTAGGATGTAGGTGCCAGGTCGCAGCGTTTCTTTTATGCGGTAGGGTCCTTCCCAAGTCGGGCCAAGGGGACCAGTATTCTTAGCTTTCGTGCTTTGTGTTACCCGTTTCAGTACTAGGTCTCCTGGGTTGAACCTCCTCTGTCGAACCTTCTTGTTGTAGTACCGCGCCGTTCGTTGTTGATAAGCGGCGAGGCGTAATTGGAAGTCGAGTCGCTTTTCTTCCAATAAATCGAGTTCTCCATTCAAACCTTATGCGTTATCCTCGTCGTTGTGAACAACGGTTCTTAGGGTCGGCGTCTCGATTTCTATAGGAAGCACAGCCTCGACGCCATACGTCATGGAGAAAGGGGTTTCCCCTGTTGTAGTTCGGCTGGTTGTTCTATATGCCCACAAGACTTTGGGAAGTTCCTTGGCCCATCTTCCTTTTAGGTCGTCGAGTCTTTTCTTGAGAGTATACTTGAGTATTTTGTTGATTGCTTCGACCTGTCCATTTGTCTGTGGATGGATCGACGCCGAGAAGTCTTTTCGGATGCCCAAACCTTCACAGAATCTGCGCGTTGCGGCGATGTCGAACTGCTTTTCGTTGTCGGAGACTATCGAGTGGGGCACCCCAAACCTGCACACAATGTGGTCCCATAGGAATTTAGTGCAGGCTGCCTCAGTCGTTGTAGTCAAAGCCTTGGTCTCTGCCCACTTTGTGTAATAGTCCACCGCTACAATTGCGAACCTCAACCCCCCAGGTGCAGGGTGCAATGGTCCGATTAGGTCGATTCCCCATTGGGCGAAGGGCCATGGACTGAGAATGGATGTCAGTTTTTCCGGGGGTGCTCGGGGAATTGTGGCGTACTTCTGGCATTTATCGCATCGCCGGGCGTACTAAAATGCGTCCTTTTTCAGCGTAGGCCAGTAGTACCCTTGCCTCAAAACCTTTAGTGCTAGAGATTGTCCCCCGGTATGATTGCCACAGACCCCTTCATGTATCTCTTGGAGGAATTTTTGAGCTTCGGCATCATCCAAGCATCGTTGTAGGGGCGTTGAATAGCCTCGACGGTAGAGCAGACCGTCATATAATAAATATCTGGCGGCTCTATACCTGATTCATCGGGTCTCAACTTTGTCACTCGGCAGCTGTGCGTCCATTAGGTATTGGATGAGGGGAGTCATCCAATTTTTTCTTTCTTGGACACTAAGTGCCTTTGCCAGTTCCTTGACGGTTGGATGCTCTAGCTCCTCAATGGGCACGACGCCTAGTATGTCAGCATTTGATGATGCTAATTTTGCTAGTGCGTCTGCATTTGCCTTCTCGGCCTGAAGGATCTGAAATATTTCGTATTTCTTATATTTGAAGAGTTCCTCCTTTGCCTTCCTTAGATAGGCCCCCATCTTTTCGCCGCGTGCTTAGTATTCTTCCTTGACTTGGGCGACGACTAGTTGGGAGTCGCTATAGATGCTGATTCTCTTGACTTTCAAATGTTTTGCTAAGCGCAGTCCGGCAATCAAGGCTTCGTATTCGGCTTCGTTGTTTGAAGCCTTAAATTTAAACCGTACTGCCGAGGTTATTTTGTGGCCTTCGGGGCTGACTAATAGAATGCCGGCTCCTGATCCGTTTTCGCTCGACGCCCCATCTACGTAAAGCTTCCATGTTGTATTATCGATTTCTTCAGATGAGGTGGAAGCCGGCCTGTGAGAGAATTCAGCCAAGAAGTCGGCAAGGGCTTGACCTTTAATCGCGGTCCTCGGCATGTACTTTATGTCGAACTAGCTTAGCTCTACTGACCACTTGAGAAGTCGCTCGGAGGTTTCCGGCCTTTCTAAGGCTTGTCTCAGCGGGTGGTTGGTGAGGACTCGTATTGTGTGGGATTGGAAGTAGTGCCGGAGCTTCCTCGAGGCAATCATTAGGGCGAGAGCTAGACGCTCCATTTCGCTATATCTGGATTCGGCGTCGAGGAGTCTTTTCCTCACATAGTAGATTGGCAATTGTACTTTCCCTTCTTCCCTTATTAAGACGGAGCTCACGGCATGTTGAGACACGGAGAGATACAGGCTGAGCTCTTCGTCGGCGTTTGGTTTTGACAAGATTGGGGGCTTGCCCAAATGTTCCTTTAGCTTTTGAAAAGCTTCCTCACACTGTGGTGTCCACTCGAAGTGCTTATTTCCTTTCAACGCGTCGAAGAAAGGGACACATTTGTCAGTAGCCTTTGATATGAATCTATTCAGGGCGGCGACACAACCTGTTAACCTCTGTACATCTTTTGGTTTGGTTGGCGACCGCATATCCTGCAAGGCTTTGATCTTTTTCGGGTTGGCCTCGATCCCTCGGCTGCTGACCATGAAACCGAGAAATTTACCCGATCCGACTCCGAAGGCACATTTCTGGGGATTAAGCTTCATGTGGTACTTTCTCAATATTCCGAACATCTCTCCCAAATGATTGATGTGATGGCTGGCCTTGGTGCTTTTTACGAGCATATCGTCGACGTAGACTTCCATCGTTTTGCCAATCTGTTGAGCGAACATCTTGTTTACTAGCCTTTGGTAGGTTGCCCCTGCATTTTTCAGGCCAAATGGCATTACTTTGTAGCAGTAGAGGCCCCTGTTGGTTATAAAAGACGTGTGCTCCTCGTCGACTGGATTCAAGGGATTTGATTGTACCCAGAGTAAGCGTCCATAAAGCTTAACATCTCATGTCCCGCCGTGGCGTCGACCATTTGATCTACCTGTGGGAGTGGGAAGCCATCCTTTGGGCACGCTTTGTTGAGGTCGCTAAAGTCGATGCAAGTTCTCCAGCTTCCGTTGGGTTTGATTACCAGGACCGGATTGGATATCCAGCGTGGATAATGTGCCTCCCTGATGAAGCCATTATTGATTAATTTGTCGACCTCTTCCCTCAGCGCTTCATACCTCTCGGGGTTCATTGGTCGGCGTTTTTGGCTCTTGGGAGGATACGTAGGATCGACGTTCAAAGAGTGACACATTACCTCGGCGTCGATTCCTTCCATGTCGGAATGGCTCCAAGCGAAGACATCCAAGTTTTGCCTAAGGAATTTCTCAACTTCGCTTTTGAGGTTAGGAGTCAAGTCCGAGCCAATCTTCAGTACTTTAATGCTCCCATTTTGGTCGATTTTAATTTCTTCCAACTGTCCGATAGGCTGGGACCAAGTAACTTCCTCTTGAACCCTGGGGTCTATATCTTCGATGAGGCTTTGTTAAACCATCCTCATTTCTTGTCTCCCCGGCTGGTCATGTAATGACCGGGAAAATATTCAGTCAAAATCGGACAGTCCGGTATTTGACCGTAATTATTCCCGGAGCAGAAAGTAGTAGAAATATTGATGTAATCAGGAAAGTGTTATGTAGAAACTTTATATACGGGGTAAAATCACCCGAAAAATATATAGTTATAATACGAATATTTTTACAGAGAAAATTCGTAAATATCAGTTGTGAATAGTGAAATATCGGTTAAAAGTTAGAAATTTTAACAGGTATAGTTTAGTTATGAAAAACTGAAATATTTGGTAAATGACCAAATGACCAGTTAGAAAAAGAGTAAAAATATTATAAGTAAGGAAAATAGCAAAAGTTCCTGAAACAGAATTTTCCCGAGTCGGTTAAAGCGGAATCGCAAAAAAAAAAAACCGCGAGGGTACGCGTTTTGGGCAGTCTGGATCGTTTAAAATGAGAATTTTAGAAAAAGAAATTGACTATTGAGATACCCAAGAGAAGTGGGTTGAATATGAGAAATTTGACCCAGGGTGCTCGGCGATCCAGAAAAGCAATTATAGAACCCAGATCGGGTGTGAAATTATCGAGACGGAAAGAGACTCGTTTTGAAAAACGGAAAGTTTGGTCTCGACAAGAAAAATGTGGGGAACACAGAACCACTTAAATTAAGTGTTAAACTTAATTAGAATTAGTAGAATTAAATTATGGGAATTAAAGTTATTTCTCTAATTTAATTTTAGAAAGTAATGTGAGATATTTTTAGAAATAATATTATAATATTTATTAATACACTTAAAGAGGCCTACGGAAGGAAATTAGGAACATTATGTTCTATTTTCCTAAGGGTGGCCGAGAGACTAGAGAAAAGAGAGAGAAAAGAGAGAAAATCAAGGGAAAATCAAGGAATCATCCATTTTCGCGAAATTTCTTCCAGATTCAGTCCGGTGGAAATATAACCCGAGGCATTCTAGCGGAGAATCTCAACTTTTCAAGGTAAGATTTCGGATTTTTCATGAGAAACGCTTGCTTTTTTTTCGTTTTTTGTGAATAGTAACTCATCTCGGGAAAAATCCGTAAAACTGAAAAACGAAACCGAGGTTTTGTCGGGGACTACGATAGGAGTTTAATGTGCAAGTATTGAAAGGATTGAACAAATTTTTTTGAATTTACACTAAAAATCCGAAAATCCCTAGAAATGGAGGAAATGTATTTTTGCTCAATTTATGTAGCAATTTGTGTTCAGGAATGTGAATCTGGACTACAGATACCAGAATCGGAAGTAAAATGAGTTATTAAAAACTCGGGAAACGAGGAAAATTAAGGCGAAACTCTGCCGAAATTTCCTAAAATTTAGTTAGCAAGCAATGAGTTAGGAATCTGATTCTAGAGAATGGATAACAGTTTTAAACCTCGGAAACGAATAGATTAAGATTCAGAAACCGAGATATACGAATATGTGTAAATTGCCTCTTGAGCTAGAATTCGGCCTTAAGGGGAAAAAGTCCATAAATGAGTTTGAAATTAGATTTAAGAATCTAAGTATGAGGAATTGTGATTGGAATAGGGAATTGTACCTATTTCCATGAAACAGGTTTTGGCACGAGAGCCGAAGCAACAAGAAAGAACTTCAAGCAAGCGGGTATCCTAGCAGATTACCGGTAAGTATAAACATATATGTTTGTCTGGACTCGAGTAAGCTGTAGTTAGACTTAGAACTATGAATTTACTTATGTTCCTAAGTCTATGTGATTACATGTGATTATACGTGTTTGGAGGGCTTAATGCTCTAGATTTCAGAAGGGCGACATATGGTTACCCTTATGCATAGTTACAAGACTGACGGGTCATCGGCCTCCGCAAGGGAGGAAAATCTCAAAGAGTAGAGATTCCGACTTGACCGACAAAGAAGTAATGAGCCGATAAAGTAAAAGATCGACGGGTCGTCGGCCTCCGCAAGGGAGGAAAATCTCCGTAGTAGAGATTCCGACTAGACCAGCCAAAGAAAGTAAGAACAGAAAAGATAGAAAGTAGTTTAAAGCATGTTTGACACGAGCATATTTGCATCATAACTCTTAATGCAATTTCTATTAGTTTATGATGTATGCATGTTTATACTTCTTAGCGGCGTTAGCTCATCGGTTTACTCGTGTGCAGGTAACAAAGGTAAGCGACCCGGTCATATAGTGGTTTGCTTGATGGACATGCGGAGGCAAGGGTGGCGGAAATGTCATGGGTGCACGGGAGTGGTCTTTACTACGCTCGCTTAGAAATTAAATTCACTGCAAGTTAATGTAATATAGAATAATAGTATGTATGTTTAGTTCTAAGAAGAAGATATTACAACCATTGTCTTAGTAAAGAACAACGGATTTGTAATAAGTTAAGACAAGTTTTGGGAACTAGTATGATCTTTGAATCTTTAAAGTAATAGCAAGATGTGTTATTGGTGTATCAACATAACATGTTAAGACTCGAGGGTTAAGGTAAAGAAAAAAAAAAAATTTACCCATAATTGAACATAAATTAAGGAGACAATAGTCTAACAATGAATAATGAATTAGACTATAACTTAGCCCATTAGTAGTAGTATATGAACGGCGATCCGGCGCGAGGGCGCGGGCCACGGGGGCTTGGTATCAGAGCGGCGTTCCTACTCTTGCCATGACAAGTCCCGCACCTATGCTTTTACGCAGTCCAGGTAAATTAGTTCATGAACTAAAACTGAGAATTTCTTATTTCTTTTGGCAAGACAGAACAAGTACTAATGGATCGATCATATCCATCATCCCGGTTAGCACCCACACCACAAGAGAATACGTTGTGGGGACGGGTAAGAATGTTTCTGATGTCACGGTTCCGACAAACAGAAAGGTCAGTACCCACTCCTGCTAGATATAGCCATCCACCAGTGGATCGGGAGTTAAGGGCTCTAGAGCCCATGGCGGCCCAGGCTGCACACCGAGCAAGTAGAGTTGTTTTGACTATGTGTCGAGCCGCAGCCCAGGGTTCTACACCGTAATCCACCTTCCTTTGATGGGCTTTCGCATCCCACTAGAATTAGGGATTGGCTGCACCGTGTCGAGTATGTGATGCGAGCCTGTGACATAGCTCGAGAGGAGTGGATTGTACTGCAGCGAAGTCTATTAGAGGGCAATGCCCTAATATTTTGGCAAGCTTTGGATGAGGACGGAATAGCAGAGATGCAATGGGAAGAGTTTTTCCACATGTTGAAGCATCAGTTTCTTCCCTAAGTCATGCCATCAGAGTCGGCACCACAGCAGAGTGGAGAGACAAAGAGCCAAGTGAGTGTAGCCGTGACCTACACCCAAGCTCGAGAGTTTATCATACAAGCCGAGAGGGCTAGTATGAGATCGGATGAGGCCGTTGTAGCCTATATAGCGAGAGTTTTGACAGAGGTACTAGCTCCGAATCAAACTTTTAATCTAAGTGAGGATGAGCGGTGTCAGATCCTATGGAGAGGTCTGACGGAAGAGTACCAGCGTCGGCTAGTTCCGCGATCGGATCAGACCCTCACACAATTTATTGTTGAGGCGAAGCATTGTGAGCACCAGCTGCTAGAGGAGAGGACACGGCCAACGGTGGTTAGGCGAGACTTCCCGTTTTCCAATACCCGTATTAGGAGATATGACGCGGAAGCCACTACCTCTCGACAACGACCGAGACCCGAGATAGAGGCAACGGACGAGCCTATGGCCGTTCGGCGAAGATGGACCTACGCTGGGACCGTTGGTGAGGAAGCTAGTGGTAACCCTTAGTCGAATCCCGAGGAGGATTCGGAGGAAGACCCCGAGGAGGATCCGGAGGAGGATCCTGAGGATTAAGTTAGGACTTAACGTCTTATTTATTTAAATATGATGAAAGGTTATGTAAATAGTATTGAGAAACTTAGACTAATGATGTTTTATGTATGATGTGATATGTATGGAATGGGACATACATAATAGATATGAATGAAAGGCTTAAAAACCTTTACTTTTGTGACGATTTGTATATGATGTGATATGCATGATATGGGGCATGCATAATAGGAGAACATATAGAATGTATGTTTTGCTAATTTATATGAGAATGAATGATAGTTTAAAGTATTGCAAGTCAAGGAACTTTAGAAGCAGTTCTTCTTGCACTTAGACAAACGATGTTGCTCTTTAAGTGATAAAGACACAGCAACATGGTTCGTACACGTCAAAAGAGAACACAAGCAGAACAGAATCCTCCAGCACCAGACCTAGCTAAAGAAGTAGCAGGTCTGAGGGGGCAAATAGCAGCCCAGGCTGAGGAAAGCAGACAGTTATGAGAATTGCTTACCCAGTTGATACAGGGTCAGCAGGTTGGAGGAGCACCCCCTCCGCAGGCGGTTCCAGCACAAGCCGCCCAACCTGAGCAACCCGCAGAGAGGGTTGAACCCCAAGAGCCAGTAAGGGGTGAGATGGGGTACCGAGAAATGACGGAGTCTCCGGTGAATCCGTATAATGGCCTGGTGGTTCGTTCCAACTGCTCCTTGGGTATATCCATTTTCTCTAAGCAGTCGGAATACAGGAGATCTACCGAACTTTCGTTGTCCACCAGTATCCGACACACGGTGTGGTTTCCGATCACAGCTTCAACCACCAATGCATCGTTGTGGGGGAAGTGAACCCCACTGGCGTCATCCTCGTTGAAGGCTACATCAGTGTGGCTGTGTCTTGGGACTTTGGCGGCGGAGACGTTCCAAAATCGCTCCTGGTAGACCCCCTTGGCCTCGTGGGCATAGTCCTTTTGTGACCTTCGAGTGTCTCCTCCTATGTAAGGGCCGCCGAGGACCATTCTTATGACGCCGACAGGTTCCCGATCTTCTGGGCGGTGGTTTTCCTCTCGGCGTCAACCCTCATGTTGCCCGCCGTGGCCATCATTACGAGGTCTCCGATCAGCCCTGAATTCCTGCAGCATTCCCTCACGGATTATCCTTTCGACCTCATCCTTGAGGTCGGCACAGTCATTGGTGCGGTGGCCGACCTCGCTGTGGAACCTACAGAATTTCCTCTGGTTCCTTCGTTTAGGATCTGACTTCATTGGCTCAGGTCGGCGTAGCATGTTTTCGCGGCCTATCTGGTTAAATATTTCCTCGACGCCCACCGTCAGTTTATGGTAGGTGTCGTATTTTTGGAACAGCTGAGGCCTGCGGGGATCTTCCTGTCTCGGCTTCTTGGCCTCCGGTGTTCTTTGTGTCAAGGTTGGTTGCTTATCGCCGCTTCCTTCCCCTCGACGCTTCCTCCCAACTTGCCTTGGTGGTGCCGCTCCTTGCTCAACCCCCTTACCCTTGTTGGGTCTGTGGTCGGGGTCGTTAGCGTCTGCCTCTTTCGCGTTGATGTATCCTTGTGCCCGCGCAAGGAACTCTTTGTAGCTGGACGGGGGTTTTCGGTTCAGCTCCCTTTTGAAGGGAGTTGTCTTCTTTATACTTGACAGCGCCCCCATCAGGGCTTCCCTGTCGGTAATATCCATCGTCGCGGCGACGGCCTCTCCGTACCTGGCAAGCCAATCCCTCAGCGTCTCGTTTGGCTTCTGGTATATCGTTGTCAGGTTTTGTTTTGGGGGCACATACTTCTTGACCCCGATGAATTGAAGAGAAAATGCCTCCTTTAACTCATCCCAGCTGAGATAGAGTTTGTCTTCAGCGTCCGGAACCATCGCCGGGCGGAGTCGGTCAGGTGGTTCCGGAAGGCTCGGCACATGATCTCCTCAGCGTACCCATGCAAGAGCATGTGTCCCGTATACATCTCTAAATGATCGTCGGGATTTCCTCGTCTGTCATAGGGTGGAATCGACGGCGACCTGTACTTATCGGGGAGGGGGAGCGCCATTATCTCCGTAGTGAACGGGTGGTCGTGAGTGCAGCTGGGTGTAATGTCGACGTTCACCACTTCGGCCACCCGCCCAATATTCTTTTTCAGCCCCGCAACATCCCTGGTCAGTCTCCTGTCTAGGTTGGCCATGCGTTCCATGAGGGTCCGGGCTTCTTCCGTCGAGACGGCCGAACCAGCAGCTCCCGGTGCTTCCGGCCTTTAAGCGATGGATCCGCCCCTGGCCTGGCCGCCCGCCTGTACTGAACCCGAGTCTCCCGGCGGGTTTCCTCCCAGATTTTGAGGAAGTTCCTCGATGGCTCGGATCCCAGCAGCTCTCAATCGGCTGCCAGAAGAGTGGGTGGGCCGAGGCCTGGGAAGGCCCTGGCGGTGCTCGCTCTCTCCGGTTCCTTCTTGGACGTGTGGGTGTTCACCGTGATTTGGATTCTCCATTACGGCCGGTCCTTGAGGTCTCGGGGCATCTTCTAATGGCGGCATGGAGTTCCTTCCGTCTAGTCGCTCCACTACGGTCACTAGCCCACGCACCAGCTCAGTTAAAGCGGCTAGTTGGGCTTGCATCTGCATCGGATCCGGTCGTTGTGCGTCAGGAGGGGGAATTCCATTTCCGTCTGGACGCATATCTCCTTCCATCCCACTATCCATTTGGGTGGATGGCTGATTGCAACTTTATATTATTGGGGGTCGAAGGCTTTCGGTCCCCAGCGGAGTCGCCAATTGTTGACGGTGGAATTTTGCCAACAATAATCCAACCCGGTTACCTTTGGTTTCCCCTTGGATTACCGGCTGGATAACGTATTTATAGATAGAGAATTAGTGTTTTTATGAAATGAATGTAGAAACACAAGAGGAATTTTATAGTAGTTCACTCTGTAAAATCAGAGTTACATCCACTGTATGATTTATATTGCTTAGAGAGGGTTTACAATTTACACAAATTGTCTCCTTTTTCCTCTCAACAATCCGCCTCTTTTTTATTTTTTGACCCCTTCTTCATTGGGGTCCTTCTCTTTATATAGCCGGGCTTCCTTCACTGGGGGTTTTCCTCCGTAGGCCTCTGCACTCAAGTGCTTCTCCTTTTTAGGCCCAGTGATAGCCCAATAGCCCACTAATCAGCACTGTTCACTCTACTGATCAGTCTTTGATTACGGCTCTGTGAGTCTCCGTAATACTTTTATGTCCCCTGTAGGCGGTTTGTAATCTTGCCATTAATGCTGTTGGCAGTCTTCTGCTTTCGCACGCAACCCGCTATGTCTCGACGGGAACATTCCCTCGTCGTCAGCACCGCCTCAGCCCTTTTTTGTCCTCTTCGAGCGACCCTTCCTGCAGTCGAGGGGTCTTAGCGCCTTAGTTTAGGCACATTGAATCCGTCGACGCCACATGGAGTCATCGCTTCAATTTGGACATTGGCTTTGTGCTCGGCGGCTGATTTTGAAATGTCGAAGCGTCGAGGGTTATGCAACTGGCAGAGAGAGCATGTCGCCACGTGTCGTGATTTTGGTGGTCCACGTCTTCATCACATTTTCCCACACAACACCAATGATAATGCAACAGTTGTTAAGTTCTTGAAGGAGAATGTGTTATCTAGGTTTGGCACTCCATGTGCTATCATCAGTGATCAAGGCACTCATTTTTGCAACTGTTCATTTGAGGCTCTTATGCGCAAGTACGGTGTGCTTTATAAGGTTGCTACTGCCTATCATCCACAAATGAATGGCCAAGCTGAGTTGGCAAATAGGGAAATCAAATAAATTTTGGAAAAGACGGTAAACCCCGACCGCAAGGATTGGTCCTTATGTCTTCTTGACGGTCTTTGGGCATACCACACTACTTACAAATCCCCTCTTGGGATGTCTCCTTATAGGCTTGTCTTTGGGAAAGCCTATCATTTACCTGTCGAGCTCGAACATAAAGCTTATTGGGCCATCAAGGCCCTTAACTTTGATCTCAATGCTACAGCTATTCAAAGAAAACTCCAATTGTCTGAGATTAAGGAGTTAAGGAATGACGCATACGATAATTCTAGGATCTACAAGGCAAAAATGAAAGCGGCTCATGACAAGCAGATCCTGAGAAAGAATTTTAAGCCTAATCAGGGGTGCATCTTTATGACTCCCATTTGCATCTCCACCCAGGTAAGTTAAGATCGTGGTGGACTGGTCCATTTATTGTGAAACAAGTCTTTCCAAACAGTGCTGTTGAAGTCGAGGATCCAACTTCCAAGTGACAGAGAGTATTTAGAGTAAATGGCAAGCGTCTGAAGTATTACATCGATCGGGTGAGCCAACCTGAAGAGATCACTCTCATGGCTCCGGTTTACCATCCTTGAGTAGTTTGCTTCTACTCTACTGTACATTATTTTGTTTTTATGTGTTTGTATTTTCTTTTGTGTTTCGGTGTGTTTTTCATTTTGTTTTATTTGTGTGTTTTGGAGAGTCAATTAAGGCCAAGTCGGTTCCTATGTGGCACGCTCATCATCCAGGTGTTCTCTTTCCCTATTCTCTTTGCATTTTATATTTATAGACATTGAGGACACTGTCTGATTTTGGGTTGGGGGTGGTGAGCATATTCATGCGTGAGATTAATTTTTGTCTTGTTGCTATTTTAGATCAAAATTTTTGTGAGATTATCTGGGTATGATTTCGAAATGTTCGGTTTGAGTCAGTTTTTGCTATCTTAATTACCAAGAAATGATTTTCAGAGTTATTTTTGAGCACATGCTAGACCTGGTGGTAAGATGGTTGTTAACATATTTGGTTAAGAAAGATTCCCGAGTTTAAGTTTTTCATTTTTGGTAAGTTGTGAGAGTTGAGAAAACAGCTTTCTGAACTTTCATTGATCTTTTGAGTTGGTTGAGTCATTAACGGAGCACCTTTACTTGACTTGAAACATTTGCTTGAGGGATGATTTCTGGTTAGAAATAATTTTTAAAAAGTGAGCCATGCGTTGTAAATATTTATCATATTTCTTTTTTTGTATTTTTTAAAAAAAAAAAAAAAAAAAAAAAAAGCAAGAGCAACATTTCATCATCAATGTTTACGTAGTTTGGTTGCACTCACATCTTGTGCTACATAGCAGCTAGTCAAAAGAATGCCTTACTACATCTGCTTCATCAAATATATGTTGTCTCTTGCCTAAAAAAAAAAACAAGAAAAAAAAAAAACAAAAGAAGAAAAGTTTGTGTATATTTGTTTGTAATTTTTGGCTCTTTGTTTGTTTATGAGATTCTCTTTTTGACCAGAATGAAATCCCGAAAGCTTATTTATGGTTTGAGTGATGGTTTGTTCCAGATATTTGATTTGCCTATCATTTGATCAATGTTTGTTTATTAGCTTGTCCTTAAAATTGCCTTCTCTCATTTGAGTGTTGACTGATTGACTTCCAACTCCATGAGTGAAAACCCTTTGCATTAAAATATTTCTGACGCCCGTGACGTAAATGAAGTTGAGACTTTTTCTTGGTGAATTCTTCAATGCTATTTGTGTTATGGAATGTGGTAAGAAGGATACAGTTTGGTGCACACACACACGACTCTGGAGTTATGACTGAAGTAGTTTTGAAAGCGCAAGCTGATGACTTAGTAATGTTTTGTTTGATTGCTTAGGTGATTTTGCTAGTTTTGATTTGAATTTTCAGTTTGACATGATTTTTCTTTCGCTTCAATTGCTAGGGACTAGCAATAAGCTGGTTGGGGGTTTTGATAAGTGCACAAATTTGCACTTTTAAAGTTCATAATTGTCATATTATTTTATCAAATTTGTGATTTTAATTTCAAATATTCTTAAATTTAGAGGATTTAATTTTAATTAGATTTATTTTATTTTTCAGGTTTTGGAAGAAAACAATTGGATTTGGGCTAGTTTACCAAGCAAAACCAAAAAGTTGAACCCAAGAAAAGCCTAAAGCCCATCAGCCCATCTGAGGCCCATCAGCCATAAGCCAGCCGTCGACCCGAGCCGATTGGAGCCAAGCCACGCGAGCCTCACCAGCGCGCCACGTGTCATCCTTTGCCACGCCGCAGGTCCGTGGGACCCAGCTGTCCCCGCGCATACACGCGCTTGGCGCGCACAGCCGTTCCTTCCAGGCGAGTTCTTCTCACGGGCGCGTCAGGCACACTTCCTTTTTCTTCCGCGTGGGTTCCGCCATTCAGCAGCCCTCCTACCATCTCCCGCCATGCATCCAGTGGGATCCAAAAGCTCTCTCCAATACGCGTGCTTGGTGCACACGACTTACGTCCCCGAGCGAGTTTCTCTCAAGCGCGCGTTAAGTCTTCCTCCGCGTTGGCCCAGCTGTGCAGCTGCTTCTTCCTCTCCGTGAATCAGCGAGCGCCACGTGTCACAATTGATGCAGCTATAGGCTATTTCTTCATTTCCTTGAATCACAGCGTGACACGTGTCCCACCCGTTTGGGATTCTTCAGCCAGCGTTCCATTTTGTTCTGTTGGGTTGATTTTAACATTCAATTCCAGAATTAAGCCTAGTAAATCCAATTCAATGGGATAAAACGTTCCGTATATTTTCTTTGCCAAGTATTTTCTTTTACATGCCCAGAAACTCTATAAATAGGGCCTTTATAAAGTGTGTGAGGTCGTTGATTTTAGAGCCTAAATTCTCACACATTTTCTCTTGTTTTCTTGTTCTTATTCTCATACTTTCTTTTTAGAATTTTGTGGGAATTATGTGCAAGCTAGGCTAGAGTATTTAGGTGAGGCTAGAGATGATCCTATATGTGTAGTGAACTTGTTTGGATTTTGATTCTCTAATGATTTGTAAGCTTTATACATTTGAGTAAATAATTTTCTTTTATCATATTTCTTCCTCTTATCAATATATTTTAATGTCAACTTTCATATAAATCTAGTCAAGCTCTTTTTATGTGATTGTTGAACTATATTATATATTGATTGGTATTGTATGAGTAGTCTTTTACTACAATATTTCCAATGGTATATTGTCGCTCTTAGATTTCTCATAAGATAAGTTTTCCTAATTCTAAACGTTAGAATTTTATTTACTCGAATACTTTTTTAATTCATATGTTCTTCAAATATTTATTTTCCGATTGATTATTTGGGATGTGAAACTTTCAATTGAGTCAATTTATGAATCAAAATCCAAATAGGTGAACAAAGCATACGGAGGATTCTCAAAGCCTTATCCCTTTTTATTATTAAATTTTCTCCATTTTAAATTGTTCAAAAAATCATCAAAAACACTCATTCTTTTTCTTTCAATGATTACTTACTTTCCTAACGCATTTTATTTGCTAGTGATTTCTTGTTCAATTTAACACCTCCTCATGGGATTCACCGTTCAAATTGTACTACAATTGACCGCTTGTTTTTGTACACGTTTGGGCGTAATCAAGACGCAATTTATAGAGGAGAGCCCCACCCCAACCCGAGCTTATGCCATCATGCCCGGTGCATCATTGCCAACCATACTAGGAGGCGAGATTGTCTCGCCTCCCCGGTACGTGTTCTTATTCCCTTGTTATTAATTTTAAAAATTGTTTGATATTGAGTTTGGGGGTGAGACACTTTGTGGTTAATTTCAGTGGATTTTGGGCATTACTTCTGAGTTGGTTGTCATGACTTGTCTCCATTGAGTTGTGTTCTTTTGGCTATGTTTTTACTTGCTTTTCTTTTAGCTTATTCGAATAAATTGTGAGTTTTGTTGAGATGAAATGACTAGATAATAATGATGAGTATAATCACTTGATGCTTTCTTAGGTCTTTTGAAATGTGTTTTATTGAGATTTCTGTGTGCTTGACTCGTATTGATTGAAATTCACTCTTGATTCTCTGCTTTTGAGCACCATGAATCATGATCACTTGATCTTTTGAGCATTTGGAGAACATTTATATGCATTAGGTAGACTTTGATATCTCATGAACACTAGAACCCATTTGAGTGAAACTTGAGGCGAAATTGTCAGTTTAGTTCCATTGGAGACAAGATTAAGGCATTTTATTTGGATCGATTGGGCCTTTGAAGCTAACCCTTGAAAACAAAATTCATCATTTGTTTACCCCCTTTGAGCCATATTGCTTATTTCGTTCATCACCCATGTTTGTACATCCAAAGCACCAAATGCACTTTCACTTCCTAAACCCATCACTAATAGGCATGATTGCATTAAACACTAAGATTGAGAGCTAGTGTGGGTTATGTTTGGGAAATCATTAGTGGATTGGCTTGTGTTGTTAGTTTTTTTTCTTCATCAATTCAAAAAAAAAGGAAAAAAAAAAGAAAAAATAATAATAAGAGTTAATCGGATGAGGAATTGAGTTACCATTCCATTTCTTTACAACATTGGGGATAATGTTGAGTTTGAGTTTGCGGGTGTGGTCTTTATTTCTCAAATTTTTGTTGTTTTTATTTCTTTTTGGGTTTGATTGAAAGTGAATGTATGCTGAAAAGAGGAGTTGGTGAAATTTTTTTTCTTTTCTTTTCTTGGAAATCATGCGAGATCCATGAGTTGTGATACATGCCTAGGGTGATTTGAGCCTAAAAATTCTAATCTCATCCACCTGTTTACCCTAGCCATACATTACAACCCTCAAAAGTCCTTTTTACCTTCAATGACAAGTGAACCTTTATTAGTAGAGAGTGACACAAAAAATGGGCCTATGGTAGTTCTTATTAAGATATCACTCATAGTCACCTTGGCACATAGGTTTATCCGGATTTTATTTGGTTGATTGAGATTGATTGTGCACACACTTACACTTTGAGAGTCTTGAGTGGAGTGAAATTGATGCTTGATGTTGAAATTCTAGATAATCTCAGTGTTTGCATTTCTTTTGAGCTTAGAGCATTATGTGGCTTTGGAGATACATGCACAGTCGTTGACTCAATACAAAACCCACACTTTTTTTTTCATTTGTGTCTTAGTACTTGATTTGTGTTTTCTTTTTCTTTCTTTTTTTTTTGCTTGAGGACCAGCAGTTGTTTGAGTTTGGGGGTATTTGATGACGGGTATTTCTACCAACAAATCAAGTACTTTTAAGCTTGAATATTTGTAAATTTTCAAGCATTTTTGTTAGTTTAATGTCTTTTGTGTGTTTTTTATAGGAGTTATAAATAAATGATAACTTGGATGATTTTGCATGAAGCAAAGAAGAATATTTGCCCAACTTGTGAATCAATTGCAAGAGGAGGTGAAAGAGGAGATTAAGGCACAAAAGAGGAGGCTTTGGAATGCAAGAAAGCGGGCTGCAGCGCACCATTTTGGGCTACAGCACACAAACGAAGGCAAAGAAATCTAGAGACCAAGGGAAGCGCAAGCTGCAGCGCACCAAAGGGGCTGCAACACGCCCAAAACGTGCCCAGCCCCAAAAATGTGCGCTCTAGTGCACCAAAGGGTCTGTTGCGCGCCCAAATGCGTGCCCAGAGGCTGGATGCGCGCTGTAGCGTGCCAAAAAAGGCCCAGGAATGTGTCCTATACGCTGCAACGTGCCCAAACGCGCTGCAGCGCGCCTCAGCCCCCTGTGAGCGATATCCCTCTTCCAAAAATGCGTGCCGTAGTGCATTTTCACGCAGGCTGCAGCGCACGACTGAATCCCTAGCTCTAAAATGTTGTAGTATAAAAGGAAAGAGATGCCAGAAGAGAAGGGAGCCCAGGAAAACTGAAGAAAACATCAAAAGGACGCCGAAATCCTTCATCTTGGAGGTCCTTGGAAGCTCTTCAATGGATATTGGGTTTTATCTTCTTTCATCTATTTTTCCATGTTGAGCTAGGCATTAAATCTAGGACTTGATGTAATTTTATTTGAACTATGTTTTGAATATTTTGTTGATTGTTAATTTAATTTCATTTTCAATTCATTTATGTTTCTCTATGCTTAATGCTTTTAATTTATTTGGCCAATGAGTTAGATGATTTTTAGATTGCGAATTTGATGTTTGGGAGAGATTGAGTTCCTTATCTAGATTTGAGAAGCATAGTCTAAGTTGTTGTGAGACCGGGAGGAGATCAACGCTTAGATAATCAAATTAGGATTTAGGTCGTTGTGAGGCCGGGAGGCGATCAATATTCCTATTTTCTAATTCTAAAGGCGAAGCTTAATTTGTGTTTAAATTTTCATTTCGAATAGGGATATTGTTTTGGGTATTTAAATACAATTTCTTGTGAGGCACTCGGGAGAGGTTGCGAGATGACATTAGAGTCTTGATTAATGAATTGAATGGAATTGATTAGCGATTACATAATAGGATGAACATAGGAATAATAAAACGAAATCAAGTCCCTAGACCATTTGTGTATAGATACTTTATTTTCTTATTTTCATATTTATTTTGTTTTATTTTCTTAATTGTCATTCTATTAGGTTGCCTATATAAAGTTAAGTTACAATAACTGCGGTACTTAATGGCAATTCTAAACCCAATCCCTATGGAGACGATACTCACTCACCCTATACTCAAAACTTGACACCGTACGCTTGCGGAAATTTATTATAGAAAAACCAATTCGTACCAAAGGGTAAGCAAGTTACCTAACCGGTATACTGAGGAAGCACAGAACGTCACTGCTGATGACAGTAAGGAGGATCCGTTGACCTTTAAGAGTATTCGAACATACAAGAGGACTCAGCCATTAATGAAGATAAGAAAGAAACAACCACTCTAGAGGAGAGGTTGAATTTGAATAAAAAATCTAAGGGAATAGGAGTGATGAATTCTGACTTAACATTTGAAAAATACATGCCTCCTCTTCCATACTATTGGGAATGGTGTCCTAGAAGCATGAGATGTAATAGGATATTTATTATTTATTTAATAAAAGAGTTTATTCATTATTTTATGTGCATATAGTTATGAATATTTTATGAATATCAATAAAAATTCCATGATTATTTATGTAGCCTCAAACATTGTATATAAGTGTTTTATATGAGAGGATAATGTTTAAGGATAATAATCAAAAAGCAATGTTCATAATGAATTTCATTAAAGTTCAGAATCTTTAATTAAAACATTATTAATACATGTCATTCCCATTTAGAAAGGAACGGTGTTATCCGCATTGTTAATATGGCGAGATATTCAATGAGTGTATTTTGCATAATGAGATAATGTGGAACAATGACACAGACACAATATGAATTTCTAATAATTTTTATTAAGTATAGAAATTCTAATTGAGTCTACCGATGGTCATATATAGAATGATCTTAATCCTATGTTCTTAACATACTCCTATTTCTGGATTTGTGTCTTTTGATTTACTCGGTACGGATTTTGAGATCCTGAATCCTATTCCTTGTATTTTGGAGACATGATGAAGAAGGTAGCTGGGAATGTTATTATACGAGATGGAATCCATTCCTTCTTGAGAAAGAAGTAGATAAATAATTCTCTTGAGGATTGATTCGCTACTTGGACCAGTAGGAGCTCCGATTCATGAATGTGTTTTATGAATCACTGTTCATTAGGGAATTAATGACACTCAAGGATAAAGATATAATTAGAGAGGTTAACGGATTTTATCTAGCTCTAATTATGACTTACTTATGGAGGATCGATCTATATGCATTGACTATAGCAAATGGACACTTCACAGTTTAGAAGTAATTTATATCTATAATTTCGAGAGTGCAATTCTAAGTTTATAGTGGAGTAACTATTGGAATTAATAGAATTAATTAATTAATTAAAGTGTTTAATTAATTATTAATTTTATTGGAGCTCGGGATTATAGGTCCATTAGTCCTCGTGTCATCCTAGTAATTCTACCAGACACAAAGGGTAAAATGGAAATTTTAGAATTATGAAATTCTAAAATTAAACACTCGAAAAATAATTAATTGAGAATTAATTATTATTTAAATAATGTGCTTATTTAAATTTGAATTTGAACACATCTAGGTTTATCCATTTAAACTTATTTGATAAGTTGTTCAAGTTAGAATTCAAATTAATTTAAGTTTGACTTAAATTGGAATTTGAATTTGAGTCAAAATTAGACTACATGATAAAGGATGATTTTCTCTTCCTTCCCTATCTGAAATTGGTGCCACACAGGGATGAGAATCCCTTATCTTGGCCGGCCACGCTAAGGATAAGGGAATGGAAGATTTTGTTTCAAATTCAAATAGGAAATAATTAACAAGCTTTATCTTGGAGATAGAGATTGGATTCCTTCTAGAAGTTTGACTTCTACTTGATAAATAAGAGAATAGTTGAAAATTGTGGACACAATTTTTGAGACAATTTTTGAAACAATTTTTGCCCTAATTTGAATAGGGTGGCCGAAATTCTCTTAGAGCAAGGGAAGGAAAAAAAAATTTCTCCCAAAATTCCACATCGTGCATGCATTGGTGTTTGTGGAAATTCGGTGTTTGTTGTAACCCGTTTTGTCTCATGTGTGCCCACACACATGTCTTCATGGATTCTAGGAATTGACGTGGAAGACATTGGTTTTCTAAACACAAAGCTTTGGAGCAAAGATTGTTCGGTCAAAGAACTCAAGTTATCAACCGAGTCGGCCTCTAGGTATTTTTCCTAATTGAGTTCTTAATAAATGAATTAATGAGATTAATTTATTCGTGCATAAATTAATATAATCTATAGAGTATCTCAAAGGTTTTATGAAAACTTTTGTCATACACGATCCACCTCCCCCCACGCTTCTACATCCGAATTCGATTCGGTTACTGATTACGCCCAAACGTGTACAAAAACAAGCGGTCAATTGTAGTACAATTTGAATGGTCGATCCCATGAAGAGGTGTTAAATTGAACAAGAAATGACTAGCAAATAAAAAGCGTTAGGAAAGTAAGCAATCGTACAAAGAAAAAGAATGAGTGTTTTTGATGATTTTTTGAATAATTTAAAATGGAGAAAATTCAATAATAAAAAGTGGTAAGGTTTTGAGAATCCTCCATAAGATTTGTTCACCTATTTAGATTTTGATTCATAAATTGACTCAATTGAAAGTTTCACATCCCAAACAATCAATCGGAAAATAAATATTTGAAGAACATATGAATTAAAAATGTATTCGAGTAAATAAAATTCTAACGTTTAGAATTAGGAAAAATTATCTTATGAGAAATCTAAGAGTGATAATATACCGTTGGCAATAATGCAGTAAAAGACTACTCATAAAACAATACCTATCAATATATAATGTAATGCAACAATCACATAAAAAGAGCTTGACTAGATTTATATGAAAGTTGACAATAAAATATATTGATAAGAAGAAGAGATATGATAAAAGAAAATTACTTACTCAAATGTATAAAACTTACAAACCATTGGAGAATTAAAAATCCAAATAAGTTCACTACACATATAGGATCATCTCTAGCCTCACCTAAATACTCTAGCCTAGCTTGCACATAATTCCCATAAAATTCTAAAAAGAAAGTATGAGAATAAGAACAAGAAAATAAGAGAAAATATGTGAGAATTTAGGCTCTCCAAAATCAACCCCTAATCACGTTGACAATGGCCCTATTTATAGAGTTTTGAGAATGCTAAAAAGCTAAAAACTGGATCCTAATTAAGAAGTTACAAGGCTTAATCGGGGGAGAAAAACCATCACAAACGTGGCTGAAGAGTGGGACACGTGTCGCAAGTTGATTCACGCGCAGGAGAGACATGGTGCACAGCTGGACCACGCGGAGGGAGAGCTAGACGCACACGGGAGAAGAACTCGCGCGGGGAGGGAACGTGCACGCAAAGCGCGCGTACGCGAGGGAGAGCTGGACCCCACTGGGACGTGTGGTGAGACGTGGCTGGAGGGATGCTGGAACGTGGGATCCACGTGGAGAGGAAAAGAGATCCGGGTGATGCGCGTGATTAGGGTACAATAAGTACCTGCAGCTGTAAGAGAAAGGGAGGGTCCTTGGTCATAATTTGTAAGGAGAGGCGGCTGCACTTGGAAAAGGAAAACCACCTCCATTTTCTCTGATCAAGTACCAGCTCCAGTACTGGAAAGAAGAAGAAGGAGACGTAGCAGGGTGTTGAACGTGAAGGACCATTGTTGACACGGAAGAAGCTAGAAGAAGCCTTGGAAAAGGGGGATTCAGATTCTCTCCTCATCACCTTAGTTTTCTTTACTCTTTACACTCTGTTTGTATCTTATTTAAGAATATTTACGTTCTTCTTCATGAATCTGAACGTGATTCCATATATAACTTTATAAGAGTATGTTTGTTGGTTGAAGTTGCTGAGATGTTTAATATTGAAATGTTAATTGATGTTAAATGGATTTAATGATTGTTTCTTTGTTTATTCAAGTAAGCTGAACTCATGCCTTAACTGTGATTGGGAAATCATAAGAGAGGAGCATAGCTTTGATTAGATCTGGGAATATTTAGTTGAGTGGACATAGCTTGAATTGTGCAGGTTCTTAGATCTTCTTTTAGATCTTTGATTCACATGATATAGGAATATATTGTGTCTTGCATAACCAAACAATTTAGAGCTTCATTCTCTGATTTTAGAGTCTAGATTTGCAAAGGAATTTGTGGGGTTTAACTTTAAAATCAGTAGACAGAGAATTGGAAAATCACTGGTTTAGTAAATCCGGTTAACAGGAAGTAGTCATTATCATCCATTGCTGCAGCATCATACAACATTGATAGGAGACAGTTTAGCAATTGTAAGCTACGCACAACGCATTTGGCCAATTTTAATAGCACATTTTGTTACTAATTAGTTTTATCTCTGTTTTTCTTTGTCTATAGTCAAGTTATTATTAGTTCTTCACATCTTAAAAATCAATTTTAGTTTTTCTTTTAAAAACTTGGATAGAATTAACTTAGCAATTTGATCTCAAAAACACACAATCCCTGTGGGACGATACTTGATATTTCATCATTTTACTACTTGTTGACTCGTGCACTTGCGAGATTCTATAAACATAATTGTAGGCAACACGCACCAAGCGCGCGTTTGCTAGGGGACAGCTGGGTCCCACGGATCTGCGGTGCAGCAGTGGTCGACATGTGGCGGCTGGGATGGCTCGTGGCTTCTTGGCTCGGCTTCAACCCATTTAGAAACATAATCCACAGCGAGGAGGATGTAAAGGTGATGACGGGTATTTCTACCAACAAATCAAGTACTTTTAAGCTTGAATATTTGTAAGTTTTCAAGCATTTTTGTTAGTTTAATGTCTTTTGTATGTTTTTTATAAGAGTAATAAATAAATGCGAACTTGGATAATTTTGCATGACGCAAAGAAGAATACTTGCCCAACTTGTGAATCAATGGCAAGAGGAGGCGAAAGCGGATTTTAAGGCACAAAAAAGGAGGCTTAGAATGCAAAAAAGAGGGCTGAAGCGCACCATTTTGGGCTACAACATGCAAAGGAATACAAAGAAGTCCAGAGAGGAAGGGAAGCACAGGCTGCAGCGCACCAAAACGTGCCCAGCTCAAAAAATGCACGCTGCAGCGCACCAGAGGGGCTGCAGCGCGCCCAAAACGTGCCCAGAGGCTGGACAATCGCTGCAGCGTGCCCAAGGGGCACTCCAGCGTGCCAAAAGGGCCTAGGAATGTGTACTAAGCGCTGCAGCGCGCCCAAAGGCGCTGCAGCGCATCTCAGCCCCTTGCGAGCAAAATCCTTCTTCCAAAAATGTGCGCCGCAACGCGTTTTCACGTGGGCTGCAGCGCGCGACTAAGTCCCTACCTCCGAAATGTTGTAGTATAAAAGGAAAGAGATGCCATTTGGAAGGTGAGCCCAGAAAAGTAAAGAAAACATCAAAAGGAGGCCGAAATCCTTCATCTTGGAGGTCCTTGGAAGCTCTTCAATGGATATTGGGTTTTATCTTCTTTCATCTATTTTTCCATGTTGAGCTAGACATTAAATCTAGGACTTGATGTAGTTTTATTTGAATTATGTTTTGAATATTTTGTTGATTGTTAATTTAATTTCATTTTCAATTCATTTATGTTTCTCTATGCTTAATGCTTTTAATTTATTTGGCCAATGAGTTAGATGATTTTTAGATTGCGAATTTGATGCTCGGGAGAGATTGAGTTCTTTATCTAGATTTGAGAATCATAGTCTAGGTTGTTGTGAGACAGGGACGAGATCAACGCTTAAATAATCAAATTAGGATTTAGGTCATTGTGAGGCCGGGAGGCGATCAATATTCCTATTTTCTAATTCTAAAGGCAAAGCTTAATTTGTGTTTAAATGTCCATTTCGAATAGGGATATTGTTTTGGGTATTTAAATACAATTTCTTGTGAGGCACTCGGGAGAGGTTGCGAGATGATATTAGAACCTTGATTAATGAATTGAATGGAATTGATTAGCGATTACATAATAGGATGAACATAGGCATAATAAAGCGAAATCAAGTCCCTAGACCATATGTGTATAGATACTTTATTTTCTTATTTTCATAGTTATTTTGTTTTATTTTCTTAATTGTCATTTTATTAGGTTGCCTAGATAAAGTTAAGTTACAATAACTGCGGTACTTAATGGCAATTCTAAACCCAATCCCTATGGAGACGATACTCACTCACCTTATACTCAAAACTTGACACCGTATGCTTGCGAAAATTTGTTATACAAAATAAATTCTCATCAAAAGGTACCCAGAAGAAGGTGGAAATGGACCCATAAAGTCCATCCGCCAATAATCGAATGTTTCTATCACGAGAATCGGGTTCAAATGCATCATATGGCGGCAGGACAAAGCACCTAACTTCTGGCACCGGACACAGGAATGACAAAATTAATTAGTGTCCTTGAACAAAGTAGGCCAATAAAGACCACACTGTAAGATTTTTGCAGCGGTCTTTTTCATAGAAAAATGACCACCACATGCATTGTTACGGCAGAAGTTCAGAACACTAGTAATCTCATCATTAGGAATGCATCGTCTCATGATTTGGTCGGGACAGTACTTGAAAAGATATGGATCATCCCAATAGAAGTTTCGCACCTCGGCCAAGAACTTGCGTTTATCTTGTGCATTCCAATTAGAAGGAAGTTCACCCGTCACCAAGTAGTTTACGATATGAGCGTACCAAGGCAACTTAGTGACGGCGAAAAGATTTTCATCAGGGAAGTTATCGCGGATGGCAAGGCCATCGGCGGGATCATTGAACTCGAGTCGAGACAGATGGTTGGCAACGACATTCTCGACACCTTTCTTGTCCTTGATGGTCAAGTCAAATTCCTGCAATAGAAGGATCGACCTAATTAATCACGCCTTAGCATCCTTTTTGGAAAGGAGATACTTGAGGGCTGCATGATCTGTAAAGACGGTGATAGGTGAACCGATCATATATGCACGGAACTTGTCAAGTGCAAAGACCACAGCGAGCAACTCTTTCTTAGTGGTTGAGTAATTCATTTAAGCACTATTTAAAGTTCTACTCGCATAATACACAACAAAGGGTTTCCCTTCCCTTCTTTGACCAAGGACGGCCCCCACAGCATAATCGCTTGTGTCACACATGATCTCAAATGGTAAGCTCCAATCTGGTGCCTGAATGATGGGGGCGGACGTCAACTTCGCCACAAGCATTCGGAAAGAATCCTCACACTTTTGTGTCCAATCGAACACGTCATCTTTGGCTAGGAGGTTACAAAGCGGACAAGAAATTACTGAAAAGTTTTGTATGAACCTCCTGTAAAAACTAGCATGCCCCAGAAAAGACCGAATTTCTTTGACAGTCTTGGGGGTGGGCAACTTTGAGATAAGTTCAATTATGCCCAAACGTGTACAAAAACAAGCGGTCAATTGTAGTATAATTTGAATGGTCGATCCCACAAAGAGGTGTTAAATTGAACAAGAAATGACTAGCAAATAAAAAGCATTAGGAAAGTAAGCAATCGTACAAAGAAAAAGAATGAGTGTTTTTAATGATTTTTTGAATAATTTAAAATGGAGAAAATTCAATAATAAAAAGTGGTAAGGCGTTGAGAATCCTCCATATGCTTTGTTCACCTATTTAGATTTTGATTCATAAATGGACTCATTTGAAAGTTTCACATCCCAAACAATCAATCAGAAAATAAATATTTCAAGAACATATGAATTAAAAATGTATTCGAGCAAATAAAATTCTAACATTTAGAATTAGGAAAAATTATCTTATGAGAAATCTAAGAGCAACAATATACCGTTGGCAATACTGTAGTAAAAGACTACTCATAAAACAATACCTATCAATATATAATATAATGCAACAATCACATAAAAAGAGCTTGACTAGATTTATATGAAAGTTGACAATAAAATATATTGATAAGGAGAAGAAATATGATAAAAGAAAATTATTTACTCAAACGTATAAAACTTACAAACCATTGGAGAATCAAAAATCCAAATAAGTTCACTAAACATATAGGATCATCTCTTGCCTCACCTAAATACTCTAGCCTAACTTGCACATAATTCCCATAAAATTCTAAAAAGAAAGTATGAGAATAAGAACAAGAAAATAAGAGAAAATGTGTGAGAATTTAAACTCTAAAAAATCAACCCTTAATCACCTTGATAATGACCCTATTTATAGAGTTTTGAGAATGCTAAAAAGCTAAAAAAAAAAGGATCCTAATTTAGAAGTTACAAGGCTTAATCGGGGGAGAAAAACCATCACAAACGTGGCTGAAGAGTGGGACACGTGTCGTAAGTGGATTGGCGTGCGGGAGAGATGTGTTGCACAGCTGGACCACGGGGAGGGAGACTTGACGTGCGCGGGAGAAGAACTCACGCAGGGAGGGAAATCGTGCGCGCACAGAGGGAGCAACTACACATGAAACATGTGGCATGCTGTGGTTGGAGGGCTCCTGTACACGGGACCCACGCGGAGAGGAAAGAAAATCCGGGTGACGCGCGCGTGGAGGAGACTCACGCAGGGGAGCGGGCGGTGCGTGCCAGGCGTGCGTTTGTGAGGGGACAGCTGCATCCCACGGTCCTGCGATGCGGCAGTGGTCGACACGTGGTGGCTGGGTTGGCTCGCGGCTTCTTGGCTCGGCTCATGGCTTCCCAGCTCGGCTCGACTGGACAATGGGCTAATGAGCTTTGGGCCGAATTGGGCTTTTCTTGGGCTCAACTTTTGGGTTTTGCTTTGTAAACTAGCCCAAATCCAATTGTTTTCTTCAAAAACCTGAAAAATAAAATAAATCCAATTAAAATTAAATCCTCTAAATTTAGGAATATTTGAAATTAAAATCACAAATTTGATAAAATAATTTAACAATTATGAACATTGAAAGTGCAAATTTGTGCACTTATCAGTTACCAACATATTGCATATAGATTTTAAAGGTTTTCAATAATCACAGTGATTTGTGGTGGGCTACAATTGTGTCGTATTAGCGTGTTGTCCCTAGTGCTATAACTTTGGGTTGATAGGCTTGCCTGAAGCCTGAATTTTTCTGGCTCGGCAGGCATACCCATATGGCCACCTGTCCAAGCAGCTTTTCGGGCTTAGGCTCTGGTCGCCTGAGAAAAGTCAGAATTGCCTAAGCTCGCCACCAAGGAAAGCCCCCAACCGTCGACCACCGAAATTTTTTTTTAATTTTTTTTCCCTCTGGCCCGAATTGCCCGAAACTGATCAACGGCTAGTTTTTTGAACGTTGGCGCCCTACCTGACCTATCGCCTGAAAGCTCAATTCCAATGGCACTTTTTTGACCGTTGCCTGATTTTTGGCCCGAAACCGACCCACTGAGACCAAAAATGACCGTTGGATCTAAATTTAGGGGAAAAAAATCAATTTTTGAAATCAAAAATTTTCATATAAATACACCTTATACCCCACACATTTGTCTCACCCAAACTCTCTCAATTTCTCTCAATGTCTCACAATTTTTCTAAAAACTATCACAATATCCTAAAGCTCTCTCTCTCTCAAATCGTTTTTACTTTTTATAATGGATTCTTTTGGTTACAGTGGTATTCCTATTGATGCCCAACAAAATGTGCAAAGAAGGGCAATTTCATACTAATGAATTTATTACGCAGGAATCACAAACATAACCAACTAAAGAACCTGTAAATCCAAGCCGTGGTGGACGTATTAGAGGTCGTGGTTGCAATGGTGGTGGGCATGGAGGAGAGGCGAGTGCAAGTGCTACTACTTCTGCAAGTGTTGCAACCTCAAGAGGAAATGCAAGCGCACCTCGACAGTTTGAGGAGTTCGACAATGACGGTAACACTAAACACATAGCTCAATGTAAATATTGCTATTCTAAATTAGAAGGTGACACTATTCACGGCACAACTCACTTGAGAAGACACTCCAAAAAGTGTTTTCAAAAGCGTGGCCAAACCGGCGGAGCCAAACTTCGCCAAACACAATTATCCTTTGATCGCACAACCGGTGGTCTAACCACTTGAAAATACTATCCGCAAGTAGATCGTATGAAAGTTGTGTGATATGCCTATAAGATGGAACTAAACTTATATAATGCTTTAACAATACCTTCCATATAAAGATGCTATAACAAATTATATCAGTGCAAAATTAGGAGTATGACATATAGACCTATGTGATTGGCAAATTACCGAAACTTTGTATCAATTTTTAGGTAGGTTTCATGAAGATACTTTAAAACTTAGTGGAACATATTACCCAACATCACCTTTAGCTTTAGGTGAACCTTTAAGAATTAGTATTTTATTTAGTGAATTTAGGGTGGACCCAAGTTTAAGAGTTCCTATCACTTCTATGGAAAAGAAATTTTAAAAAATATAGGTCTAAATTACCAATGTTGTATGGTTTTGATACTATTTTTGATCCTAGATTTAAAATTAGGCAGTTTAGAAAGTGGTTTAAAAAACTTAGGTGAATTTTTAGGCATCAATTGTTCTGACCAATTTCTGACAATAAAGACAAATATTTTCTCTCTATAGTAAATATGAGAATAGGTTTAGAAACACAAACTCTGGAGTACAGGAACCACAACAAAGATATGAAAACCCACATTCATTCATGAATGTTTTCAGTTTGAAGAAGAAGAAGATGATGACTCAAACATAAGCTGGAAGTGGATCTTCATCAACAGGTGGTGGCAGCGGCGGCGGCTTCAACGAGCTTATTGTTAGCGTTTATGCCCTTAGGAATAAATGTAACAATTTTCTTCGAGACATTTTGACTATTAATAAGGATTTGTTTATTTCATATATCTATGTATTGTCCTCTTTATGTTCATAATAGTTGAATGTATGATAAGCAAACTGAAAGTCTGAGACTGTCATTCTAAATCTTTAGATCATGCATGTAATGTGTAGAACATGCGGAAGACAAGAATCTAAAGATGATAGTCTAAATCTTATGATCCACAATCGAGGGAATAAAGTTGGGCGCTTTATTCATGTTAAGATTGTTATGTTGTCTACTTCCTAACGGAGACGGCTTGTCTTGGTCGTCGGAGGTGGGACACCATGGGTAGAGACATTGATATAGTTTCTAATGGTGAAATCTATATTGGATCGGACCAAAGATGAATTGTTTTAATTAATAATTCTGTTTGAATAAAACAATTCACTTTTGACGAATTATATGTTGTCATCTTAATCCACGAGATGGATGATGAACCCGTATACTTGACTTGTAACCTTTGATGTACTAAAGGGAGACATCCTGACATTATGTAAAGGTACGCTTGCCGGTACATTGGGGGTATGACTCGTGTATGCGTAGATTCGTTATTCATAGATAGTGGAATCCATAGCTCCTATAAAGAGTCAATGATATCCTCTTATGCATTATCAGTGGATTGGAAAATACGAGCGCTCGGCCATTAGACTACTCTGTGTTATCTAATGGTTTACTAGTTGTAATAGTATGAATAGTGTTTTTCCAATGGTTTGATAATGGAACATAAGATAAATGTAATCGGGAAGGTAAAACAGAACTTGAGCTCAAGTCGATTATGGATATCCTATGGGGATGATATACTAATATATTGAGTCATGGACTAGAGCTGATCAGAGCTTTGTAAATATGCTATATAAATCGAGAGTGCAGCTCTAGGCTTTTAGTGGAATAGCGCTAGAGTTTTATAATCATGAGATGGACTTTTTGGTTTACAAGTAGCGTTGTGATTATAGGAGCTTGATTTATATATGTCCATCGGGTCCCTTTGCTAGCTCACATAATTTCCTGTAACGATACGGTATATTTCCTACATATTGGTAACTTGTGTTATTTCCGTAAAAGAGGTTCAAAGTTAATTCATGAGTGATTTATCGGGTGAATTAATTGATAAATTGATTCTAGATAAATTGGTTGAATTATTGTTTTAAGAGTTGTTTAATATGGGAAGACTATTATATGACTGTTTTGATCAGGCAATTTCTCTATTGGGTTGCTTGAATCAAAACTGAGGCTCTATACAAGTTTCCCATGTTGAAGAACTAGGAAAACAACTTTCGTCAGTGCAGACAGGTTGACCGGTGGGTAGACCGGTCACAGGTCGACCGGTCAACCGGTCGACCGGTCAGGTCGACCGGTGGGTAGACCGGTTTGTGAAGGACCGGTCGACCGGTGAGTTATAACGTCTCTGTCTCCGGTCGACCGGTTGTAACGCGTAACGCGTGCTGATGTGGCAAAATTGACTCTGAGTGTGATTAAATCTTTGGGAAACCTAATTGTTATGGAAGTATGACTTCCTAAACAGTATAAATAGCCTATTAAGTCACATTACTCAATAGATCACTTGAGAGACTTTTTGGAGGCTATTGATAAGAGATTCCAAGAGGAAAAATTGTTTAATTATCAAGAACAATTTTTCTTTGGCTCTCTTGTGATTGGAAGGAGATTAAGAATACCAAGAGGAGATTAAACGAAGTGTGCCCACCCGCACACCGATCGTGGAAACGAGAATAGCAAAGAAGACCAGTTGGCTGAGGCACTTCCGGTTGTTGTTTGGAACGCTTTGATCTGTCAGACGTGCTGTTTCCTGAAATCTCAAAAGGTATGATTTAGATCTTTAGTATTTATGTTATATAGCATCATGAACATGTTCTAGTTTGGCTTTGACGTTGATTAAAATTTTTAAATTCCGCTGCGCACTTGATGCCATTATTTTCCAACAATTGGTATCAGAGCCATGGTTATTTGTTCATGATTATGCTATGTACATAGATTTGTGATCTAAAAATATCTCTTTTTTGCTTGAATTGATATTTTAGAGAGATGGCACTCTAGGGTTTCTATATTATGTTGTTGTCATGAATATATGGTGAATGAATGATTAAATAATTATTATTGGTTGTCATTTATGAATTATCAATGATTATTTATTATTTAATTTTTACCGGTTATGGTTCCTTAGAGTTTAGAATGGTTGTATAGGAATTTTTTCTTTACAATGTAAGTAGATATGCGGCCTATCATCGCCGTTAGGGTTTATTTTATTTTCTTTAGTAGAAATTTTGTAAACCGGAAAACGGTATAGGAATTTTTATGTAAAATTCTTGGAGGAGATTGAAGATGGATTTTCAAGATGAAGGATATGAAGGTATCTAATTTTTTCTTGGTTTATAAAATTGTTTTGTGTTTTTGAATAAATTGAAAAACTGCTTTGATTTCTGAAAATCTGGGTTCTTGTCAAGACGGGCACCCCGTCGACCCACCGCATCGACCGGTTAGTGTAAGGCGGTCGACCGGTAGAGTATAACTACTCTGTCTCCGGTCGACCGGACCTAACGGGACAGTATACGATTTTGCAGTTTTTTGAGATTTTTTTCAAGAAAACATGGAAAATAATTTTATGATAACCGGAATTAGATTGTCATGAAGAATTCAAGGACAACCGGGAAGATTCAAGATGAAGAATCGATACATGTTTCGATTATTCTTTGTAATCTTTAATTTCTTTCTTTTCTCTAGGATGGAACCATAATATTACGGTTATTATTATTATTATGCTTGTTGCCTAGCTTAATTGCTTTGTATGATTGCATATAATATGATTTGCTATATATGTGATAACATGTCATATAGAATAGGGAGTGCCGCTCACTAAAATTGTTCATGCATATTTCTCAACGTAAAACCTTGTTTTCCAAAAGATTGAGTGGGTGAGGATTTTTGAAGAAAAGACCCATGGCCTCCATCGTTGGTCCGTAAGTAACACATGGTGATACCGACCCCTAGGAAGGGATTCATTATGTACCGGTGTGGATCTCCGAGCGGATAATTTATTTGAGCATATTTTTATGGTTGTACACCCCTAGGTGACAATTGTAATATATGGATCAAATAGTTGAAACGATGGTTATACACTCAAGATTAATTTAATTATTAATCTCCCCTAGGAGCTCTGCTAATGAAATTAATGGCCAAAGAAAACGGTTATCAATATATCTTTGAGAGATTGATCCGGATGGTATATATTGATCGGAGGGGATCCGTGTTCCCAATTAAATTTTGCATGATCTCCCTAGGAGACTTACAAAATTTGGAGCTGGGAATTATCGTTGTAAGGTTGTGATTTTTTTTCAAGGTTTTGACACACAAACATATTTGTTGCATTTGTTGTATATATGTTTGATTATAACATGCTTATACTAGATATATGAATTTGATTCAAAATGGATAATCATTGATACTTAATAAACAACTTAATCAAGCGAGAATTGTTTGAAAAGGCCAAAAGCCTAACCTTTGAGAAAAACGAACACACCGGAAGCCCTTGATGCTCCTAATGAACCTTATTGGAAGGACTCGACGATATGGCTCATTTGTTATATGATGGGTCATTCCATAAAGGAACATATGTCCGATTATGGATAATGGGCTATGTTTTGGCCAAGCCACCGAAAAACGTTTAGCAACCAATGGGTCTTCCATAAAGGAACATATCGTGATGGGCTATTTGGTGAAGTTCTCAATGGGACCATGATCTTCGACCATGATCTTTGACTTTGTCGAAGGAATATATTCCGTTTAGGGCAACGTTCAATTTGAGCGCTAGCAGAATATAACCCCGACAGAGTTGATGCAAGAACTCCAAAAGTTCGAGCGGATGATCAAGGGGTCGACTATTGTGGAAGCCAACTTTGCTGAGGCATCTTCTTCCAAACCCCCTTCAGGGAATGGAAAGAAGAAGCAAGTAGCTAAGAAGGAGAGTTCTTCAGTTCCGCCAAACAAGGGCAAGAACAAGAAGAAAAGGAACCCGAACAAGCTTAAATGCTTTCATTGCGGGAAGGTGGGGCACATGAAGAAGAATTGCAAAGACTACCTAGCCGGTAAAGGCAAAGGAGGTGAGTGTGATCTTTTGATTATGGAAGCATGTCTAGTTGAGGAATCCAGTGACAACTGGGTCATAGATTATGGACCAACTAATCATGTACGTGTTTCTCTGCAGGGGTTCAAGCAAACGAGAAGTCTTCTAAATGAAAGCTTCACGTTGAGGATGGGCGATGGAACACTAGTGTTGGCTGAAGCGATGGGAGACGTCCATCTTTATTTTGATAGTTATAGGAGTTTATTTTTTGAGACTGTTTTTATGTTCCTCAATTTAAGAGGAATCTTATTTCATTGCTTGTTTATTTAAAGATTCTTATTCGGTTTCTTTTAATAATAAAGTTGTGATTCGTAAAAACAAGTCTTTTATCTGTGATGGATGGATGCAAAATAATCTATATTTTATCAAACCAAAGATGGACTCACTGCTAAACACTGAAGTTGTTAATAATTCTAAAAGGCTTAAAACTTCTCACTCTAATGAGACATATCTTTGGCATTTGCGACTTGGTCACATTAGCCTTAATAGGATACAGAGGTTGGTAAAGGATGGACCTTTAAGTTCTTTAAAGGTTGAGTCCTTACCCCAATGTGAATCTTGTTTGGAGGGCAAAATGACCAAAAGACCATTTGGGTCTAAAGGCAATAGGGCTGAAGGTGTTCTTGAACTTTTGCATAGTGATGTTTGTGGTCCCATGAACATCAAGGCAAGAGGAGGGTATGAGTATTATGTCACTTTTATTGATGATTACTCAAGATATGGTTATGTGTACCTATTGCATCACAAAAGTGAAACTTTTGATAAATTCAGGGAGTTTTGGGCTAAAGTGGAAAAGCAATTGGGTAAACCCATAAAGGCACTTCGATCCGATCGAGGTGGAGAATACCTCTCTGATGAGTTCACCGGATACTTATTAGAGAATGGGATTCTATCCCATTTAACTGCACCTGGCACTCCACAGCAGAATGGTGTAGCTGAGAGAAGAAATAGAACCTTGTTGGACATGGTACGGTCCATGATGAATTATTCGACATTGCCTATATCTTTCTGGGGATATGCTTTACAAACTGCATGTTATCTTCTGAACAACGTGTCAACAAAGTCGGTTCCTAAAACTCCTCACGAGTTGTGGACGGGCAGGAAGACATCCCTGAACCATATTCGCATATGGGGATGTCCTGCACATGTTCTGGACAAGGAAGTGAACAAGTTGGAAGCACGTTCAGAAGTATGCATTTTCGTAGGTTATCCGAGAGGGACGAAAGGGGGTTATTTCTATAATCCCAAGGAAAATAAAGTCGTGGTTTCAACAAATGCAACATTCCTTGAGGAAAGTTACATGAACGACTTTAAGCCTCGTAGCAAAATAGTGCTTGAGGAAATGTCGAGTGACTTAGTCATACCAACTGTTCCTTTGGAAACCGATCCAATCAGAGTAGAAGAGGAAACCCAACAACAACCTAAGGGGCTTCGGCATAGTGGGAGGATCAGACATGAACCTGAGAGATTCATGGCTAATGGGGAAACCTTTTTGGCAGAATCTCTGGAACATGACAGAGATCCTTATACTTACAAAGAAGCTACGGAGAATGTTGATGCAAACCTCTGGACAGAAGCCATGAAAGCTGAGATGAAATCTATAGATTTTAATCTAGTCTGGGAACTTGTAGAACTTCCCGATGGGATTAAGCCCATTGGGTGTAAATGGGTCTACAAGAGAAAGAGAAATGCAGAAGGAAAGGTCGAAACCTATAAGGCTAGACTGGTAGCTAAGGGATACACGCAAAAGGAAGGAATCGACTACAAGAAAACCTTTTCGCCTGTAGCAATGCTTAAGTCCATCCGCATTCTCTTATCCATTGCGGCTGCTCTCGACTACGAGATCTAGCAAATGGATGTCAAGACGGCATTCTTGAATGGCCATCTTGAGGAAGTATCTATATGGTACAACCAGAAGGCTTTGAGGCTAAGGGTCAAGAGGGAAAAGTTTGCAAGTTGTTGAAATCCATTTATGGATTAAAGCAAGCTTCCCGTTCTTGGAACAAAAGATTTGACCAAGTGGTCAAGACTTTTGGATTCCTACAGAATATGGATGAACCTTGTGTTTATAAACATATTCAAGATGGGAAAGTGGTTTTTCTACTTTGTTATATATTGATGATATTCTACTTATTGGCAATGATGTAGGGGCTTTATCATCGGTCAAAGTTTGGCTTACCAAACAATTTGACATGAAGGACTTAGGAGAAGCTAATTATGTTCTAGGCATTCGAATCTTAAGGGATCGAAAGAACAAAATGATAGCTCTCTCTCGGGCTTCATACATAGATAAAATTCTCTAGAAGTATGCAATGCAGAATTCCAAGAAAGGTGGGCAACCATCTAGGTCTGGAATTACTCTTTCGAGCAAATGATTGTCCCAAGACATCGAAGAAAGAGAATACATGGCGAAGGTGCCTTATGCTTTGGTCGGGGAGCCTCATGTATGCAATGCTTTGTACTCGACCGGACATTTGTCATGCGGTTGGGATTGTAAGTCGATTTGATCGAATCCAGGACCTAACCACTGGGTTGCGATCAAGCATATATTCAAGTATCTTCGGAGAACTAGAAATATATCTTTGGTATATTCCGGGGAGGATTTGACACCTCTAGGATATCTGATTCATTTTCAATCTTGTTTGGATGCTAGGAAATCGACTTCGGGTTCTGTCTTTACTCTGGGAGGCGGTTCTGTCGTTTGGAGGAGTGTCAAGCAAACTTGCATTTCTGACTCAACGATGGAAGCCGAGTATGTGGCAGCTAGTGATGCTTCAAAAGAAGCAGTGTGGCTCCACAAATTTTTGATGGATCTTTAAGTTGTTCCTGGTGTGGATAAGCCATTGAGACTATACTGTGATAACATTGCGGCAATAGCTAACACCAAAGAACCAAGATATCAGAAAATGAGTAAGCACATAGACAAGAAGTATCATGTGATAAGAAGCTTTATTGAAGAAGGGCATGTGGAAATATGCAAGATTGCGTCAGAGGACAATATGGCTGACCCGTTCACGAAGACCCTGCCGGCTAAGGTCTTCGAGAAGCATGTCGAGGCTATGGGGATGCATAGCATGTCACATTTACTCACTTAAGTGCAAGTAGGAGATTGTTAGCGTTTATGCCCTTAGGAATAAATATAACAATTTTCTTCGAGACATTTTCACTATTAATAAAGATTTATTTATTTCATATATCTATGTATTGTCCTCTTTATATTCATAATAGTTGAATGTATGATAAGCAAACTGAAAGTCTGAGACTGTCATTCTAAATCTTTAGATCATGCATGTAATGTGTAGAACATGCGGAAGACAAGAATCTAAAGATGATAGTCTAAATCTTATGATCCACAATCGAGGGAATAAAGTTGGGTGCTTTATTCATGTTAAGATTGTTATGTTGTCTACTTCCTAACGGAGAGGGCTTGTCTTGGTCGTCGGAGGTGGGACTCCATGGGTAGAGACATTGATATAGTTTCTAATGGTGAAATCTATATTGGATCGGACCAAAGATGAATTGTTTTAATTAATAATTCTGTTTGAATAAAACATTTCACTTTTGACGAATTATATGTTGTCATCTTAATCCTGAGATGGATGATGAACCCGTATACTTTACTTGTAACCTTTCATGTACTAAAGGGAGACATCCTGACATTATGTAAAGGTACGCTTGCCGGTACATTGGGGGTATGACTCGTGTATGCGAGATTCGTTATTCATAGATAGTGGAATCCATAGCTCCTATAAAGAGTCAATGATATCCTCTTATGCATTATCAGTGGATTGGAAAATACGAGCGCTCGGCTATTAGACTACTCTGTGTTATCTAATGGTTTACTATTTGTAATAGTATGAATAGTGTTTTTCCAATGGTTTGATAATGGAACATAAGATAAATGTAATCGGGAAGGTAAAACAGAACTTGAGCTCAAGTCGATTATCGATATCCTATGGGGATGGTATACTAAGATATTGAGTCATGGACTAGAGCTGATCAGAGCTTTGTAAATATGCTATATAAATCAAGAGTGCAGCTCTAGGCTTTTAGTGGAATAGCGCTAGAGTTTTATAATCATGAGACGGACTTGTTGGTTTACAAGTAGCGTTGTGATTATAAGAGCTTGATTTATATATGTCCATCGGGTCCCTTTGCTAGCTCACATAATTTCTGTGAACGATACGGTATATTTCCTACATATTGGTAACTTGTGTTATTTCCGTAAAAGAGGTTCAAAGTTAATTCATGAGTGATTTATCGGGTGAATTAATTGATAAATTGATTCTAGATAAATTGGTTGAATTATTGTTTTAAGAGTTGTTTAATATGGGAAGACTATTATATGATTTGTTTTGATCGTGCAATTTCTCTATTGGGTTGCTTGAATCAAAACCGAGGTTTCATGCAAGTTTCCCATGTTGAAGAACTAGGAAAACAACTTTCGTCGATCTTGACGGGTTGACCGGGCCGGGGTAGACCGGTCGACCGGTCAGGTCGACCGTGGGTAGACCGGTTTGTGAAGGACCGTCGACCGGTGAGTTATAACGTCTCGTCTCCCGGTCGACGGGTTGTAACGCATAACGCGTGCTGATGTGGCAAAATCGACTCTGAGTACGATTAAATCTTTGGGAAACCTAATTGTTACGGAAGTATGACTTCCTAAACAGTATAAATAGCCTATTAAGTCACATTACTCAATAGATCACTTGAGAGACTTTTTGGAGGCTATTGATAAGAGATTCCAAGAGGAAAAATTGTTTAATTATCAAGAACAATTTTTCTTTGGCTCTCTTGTGATTGGAAGGAGATTAAGAATACCAAGAGGAGATTAAATGAAGTGTGCCCACCCGCACACCGATCGTGGAAACGAGAATAACAAAGAAGAGCAGTTGGTTGAGGCTCTTCCAGTTGCTGTTTGGAACGCTTTGATCTGTCAGACGTGCTGTTTCCTGAAATCTCAAAAGGTATGATTTAGATCTTTAGTATTTATGTTATATAGCATCATGAACATGTTCTAGTTTGGCTTTGACGTTGATTAAAATTTTTAAATTCCGCTGCGCACTTGATGCCATTATTTTCCAACACTTATGGCGTACCTCAATGAGAGCTTAGTAGTCGACGGTAGTGGAGATTTGTTTGATTTAGTTCAATGGTGGAGGGCACTAGCATTAACTTAGTCAATCCTAACTCGATTGGCAATGGATATTTTTTCGATCTTAGTCTTCACTGTTTCATCCGAATAAGCCTTCAGTACTACCAGATGAATACTTGAGGAAAAACGAAACGCATTGCAAAAGGACATTGTTGAAGCCTTGGTATGCATTAAGGATTGGGATCGTGCCGATCAACGTTTACCAGATACAATTTTGTCGGTAAGTCAAGAATTGATCGATCAATTTAATAGATTTAATTTTGAAGACAATCCTTCAGCTTAAAATTAACTTGTAATTTGTAAATATGTATTTACTTTCGACATTGTAATTGTATAGTAAGACTTTCTAAGTTTGTAAAATTTGTAAGTCATCACAAAATGATTGCACTCGTTTTTCCTTACCAAGTTTTTATCCCAATTGGGATTTTTCTTGGTAAGGTTTTTAACGAGACAATCATGAATTACAAATTTAAAAATTAATATACAAAATTAATTTATTAAATTGTATTAATAGTATGTGTTGATTTTAGTTTTTATATAATTTTAACACAAAATAACTTAATAAATATTTATATACAAATACAATTACTAAATAATAGTATATTATATAATATATATATATATACATATTATAAAAATTAAAAAATATAATAAAAAATATTTTTTTCAGGCCATTCGAGTAGGCTTGGGCAGCCAAAACTAGGCCTGCGGTTCAGGCGGCCCAAAAAATTTGGATGGACGAGCTTGGACGTCGGACTCAAAATTAATTTTTTCGGGCAATCATGAGCGACCCGTCTAAAGTTCCAGCACTATCTATCCCTATTACGCATTGCACTTAGCTCAAAAACTAAAACGGAGGTTCAAAGAGTTTAGAGGTACACATTGTGTGTTATCAATTATCATGGTTTGTTATAGTTGTGTGTGTTGTGCATGCATATTAATGGGACCGAGCTAAAAAGAAACAATTTTAATCAAGAGTGATGGAGATTAATATAGTTTTTTCATCAGGCCTCACTCTAATTATGGCGAAAATACAGATTCATAAATATACATATATATATATATATATCTGTATTTTTTTAGAATTAAATACACCAATAACCCCTACACTTTGTCATCTAATCTATTTAAGACTAGTCTTTTAATTTTAAAACTTTCTACCAAGCACCTCTAGTTTTGAAACCCTCCCAAACAAGCCCAAAAATGCCACTTTTTATTTTAATTGACATAAAACATATCTTTTAACACATTTTTTCAATCTTATAAGGAACCTATTTATCAATTAAACTATCAAATTAGGCCTTTAGACTCAATTGGACCGTTTTGAAAAGCCAAGGACTTAATTGTAAAGTGCTAAAAATTTGAAGCCGTTCTTGGATAAGACTCCAAGTTTAGGAGTCTTAAGTTTTTTTTTTTTTTTTTAACCTTGGATTTATTATATTTATTAATCATCTTTTTATTTTTTTTTTCCATTTCAAAAGAGAATCATCTCTTTTTTTATTTTTTAATTAAGTCTTTATAAAGCCTTTGCAGATATTCAAAAAAGAAAAAAGGAACAAATAATAATTATATACCCACAAGAAAAACAATTTCCAAGAAATTTTTTTATGCATTCATTAAAAAATGAATAAAATTTCACTAATATATTTTATTAAAATTTTTTATCATCATTTTAAATATAAATTTAAATTTTAATATATTTAAATATAAATTTAAATAGATTTTTAATTTAAATTATAACTTAAATATGTACATCAAAATATAAACTTAATTTCAACTTAAATTCTCATTTATTTTATAAATTTAAATTTTTAATTTAAATTAATATTTTTTTAAAAATTTTGTTATAAGAAAAAAATTAAATATAATATTTTTTAAAATTTTACTCTAAAAATTTAAAATTAAAAACTTAAATAAATAAAATAAACGAGCTTAATATTTACACTCTCACTGTAACTCAAAAATAACAAACCCAAGTGGACATGTTTGGTGATGTTTATAAATAAAGCCGACGAAGACTGGCCGTTGAGCCAAAAAATTTCCCAAGCAGGAGTATTTTAGATCATCACGTTTTCTCTCAAGTAAAAATCCAATCACTTTCTTCTTCTTCTTCTTCTTCTTCTTCTCTCTCTACAATCTTCAATCTTCAATCTTGTTCATCCATGGACGACTTTCCAAAACGAGAGACCCCACGAGTACTTAAAGTCCTCGAAGCTCTGAAGCAAGCCTCCCACGACCTCCAAGCCCACCCGAGTCCCGACTCGGACGATTCCAACTCGTCCGCCATTAAAGCTCTTTTGGAGCTCGAGACCGAGTCCGACACCATCCTATCCAAAGACCCAAACCTCTCAACTCTCTCGCAGCTCCTTGCCCGCCTCAAGACCCACGTCGAAACCTTGCAGAAGTCCCGGGCCCACCACGGGATCAGCTCGTTCGTCGCCCGCCGAGTCTCGACTTACTCCATCTCCCGAGTCGCCGAGTCGATCGGGACCGAAATCCAGGCGTGGATCGACCGCGAGAGCGTCGAGAATCTGGCGAGGGCGTTGAGGGAGAGGGAGAACGAGGACGAGTTGGTCGGCCTGTTGACTCAGTTCGAGGACCGAGTCTCTGAGGGGTTCAATCGCGAGTTGCAGGATCTGGTGCTGAAATCGAAGATTTTCGCTTCCTTGGAATCCGTTCTCTGCGACACGGGTTCTTCGAAGAGGATTCGGGAACGCTGCGCTCTCGCAATTGGCGCTCTGATTCGATTCAACAAGGATGTTTTTGTGGGACAGGTTCTGATGGGTCCGACAATCAAGGCCCTCATAACAATGTCCTTGACATGTTCGATGAAAGTACTCTGTGGACTAATTGGGTCGATAAAGTCCCCGCTCGTCGACGAGATCGAATCGAATGGAGAACTACCGAGAATCATTAATCTGTTGAACAGCCAGGACCTGCAAATGCGGGTCCTGGCATTCGAATGCGTGCTCGAGATTGGGTACTTCGGTCGGAAAGAGGCCATTGATGCCATGTTGGAGGAAGGTTTGATAAAGATTCTTGTGGAATTGCAGCGGTCGGAGTTAGGCGGGGACTTGATTGGGTTGGAAAGGTGTGAGGGTGAAAGTGAAAGTGAAAATGAGGGTGAGAAGAGCAGAGAAGTGAGTGTTGGTGGGCTGGTTTTGGAGAGGAGGAGAGAGAGTAGAGAGAGAAGATTCTTGGAAAGTCATCCGTTTGCGAGCTGTGTAGCGAGGTTTGCGGTGCAGTTGGAGGTTGGGGAAGGGCTTAGGCAGAGGGAGAAGAGGGCTTTTAAGCAACAGATTTTGGTGGCAGTTAGAGAGGCCTCTGTTTCTGATGCAGAGGCTGCCACTATTCTTGCTGAGGTTTTGTGGGGCTCTTCCATGATATAACCCGCCCCCTCAAAAAAAAAAAAAAAAAAAAAAAAAAAAAAAAAAAAAAAAAAAAAAACTAGGAAAGGAAAAAAAAAAAAAAAAAAAAAAAAAACCAGAAAGAAGAGGGATTCAATTTGTAGTGATTTTATTTATTTTTTTTCTCTCTCTCTCTCTTGGGATGTGAATGTATTTTATTTGTAAAGAAATTGTTTGGGATGTAAATAATTTGTGGGAAGTTACGTGATATTCTTTTGGTTCTAAGATAAAGGAATTTCTGATTGGTTTTTTTTTTCTTATATGGTTTCTGAGGTGTTATTGGCAAATTCTTTTACCTTTTTGTGTGTTTGATATTCTTTTGGTTCTAACAATTTTTTTTAGCAGAACATTAACATTTTTTTATGCAAACATTAACCACATTTGGAGTCAGATGAAGTGGTCTCTTGGCAATCCGCGGCACCCCTATTAACTGCAAAAACACTAAAAAATAAAATAAAATAAAATGATTGGTTAACAAATAAATATGAACCATCAAATTCAGCCACTAATTTACAAAATCGTGTTAGAAAAACAAGTTTTTGAGCTCATTTGTGCATCCAATCAATCAAGCATCTTAAAGCTTTTCCTATAATTGCAGAATTTCTTGATGCCTTTGGAGGTCGAAGTTGACATTTGTTTTCATTCAAGAGAGCAAAAAGATCGACCAGATCCATTTCAATGGGTCATACTTAGGCTTCTTTTGCTCGGCCTGTTGCTGCTCTTTTCATAATGGAATATATTCATCTCAAATTTTGTTCAACAAAAGTGCAAATGGAAAATTCACCAAATTATGATTTTTTTTTCTTCCTTTTAAGAATTCTTCTTAACTACCGTTAGAATACAGTTCCTTTTCCTTGAAAAAAAAAAAAATGGTGCAGTTCTTACCTTAGAATTTCACCAAGTTTTGTTTAGTTATTATATTTTATTTAATTTAATATGATTTTGATTTAATCGAAGGATTAAATATTCTTTTTCTTTTTATATTTTTTAAAGGGTTTTCCTTTTTCAAGTTGAGGTAAAATTAGAGGGGCCCTTCTTTCAAATATAAAAATATTATACGGGCCTTATGGTATGATCCTTATATCGGGATTGTTCAAAAAAAAAAAAAAAAAAAAAAAAAAAAAAAAAAAAAAAAAAAAAAAAAAAAAAAAAAAAAAACAGATATTGATCGCCACTGGACAGCAAAATCGACAATGACAAACAAAACAAACATTTCGGTTGGATAAAGGGGCAGTTCTTTTTCCATCGCAGTTTTTTCCCTCTATCGGAAACTGAACAAAACAAGGGATTTTTTTTCTTATTATTTCTGTTGTACTATGATACGCTTATAAAAAAAAATAAAAAAAAAAGGTGAGAAATGAAGGGTACATTTGTGTTGGGAAAATTAATACTAATAATTACGGAACAAATTTTTTCCTCTTTGTGCGCAAAAATAGGATCTCAAACAAAGTGTCAACAAATCTAAACAACTAATGTACTAATTAATCAAAATAATCAACCACAAATGAAACACTAATTTTTAGCGTAGAAAACCTCTCAAATTGAGAGCAAAAACCACATGACCCTTATGCCATTTAAATTTATTCCACTATATTAACAATGAGATTACAAAGTTTCTCTCTAAAATCAAACTAGAGACTCACAAAAATAATATCATCAAGAAACAGTATTCATCATTAAAGATGGATAATAACAATAACAACCAAAGAAATGTTTAGGTCTCACCAAAATAGGAGTACTCAATAGAGTACTAAAGAGAGGCTAAATGAGAAATCAAGCCCGGTAGATTGGAAGAGCTTGCCACAAGGATTCTCCACGTCGAATTTGAGCTTGCAAAAGCACCAAAACCCTACCCGTTTTCTCTTTCTCTCTCTCCTTTTCTTCCTTTCTCTTTCTCTGATTTTTCTCGGCTGCACCATTTGTTGCCCGATTCTCCTTCTTCTTTTCTTTTCTTTTTTTTTTTTTTTTTGGTTTTTGCCCACGTGAGCATCATGCCTTTCTTTTATTTTTGTTGGCATTTGGGCTTGAAGCCCACTAGTTGTTCCAACCCACAAATGAGGCGGAACCCAACAAACTCCCCCTCCGGATCATTTGATGGGCTCAAATAAGCCCGCTCTCTGCCTACAAGCTTCAAGTTTCTCCTTAGGCAAAGTCTTCGTCAACATATCTTATCCATTCTCACTGGTGTGGATATTCTCTAAGTGTAATTGCTTCCCTTCAAGCACATCACGAATCCAGTGATATTTGACATCAATATGCTTGGATCTCGAATGGAATATTGAATTATTGGAGAGGTGGATGGCACTCTGACTGTCGCTGTAAACAATACACTTCTCTTGTTGCATGCCCAGTTCTACCTCTCAGATATCTCAATATCCACTTTACTACAGCCCAATGTTCTATTCCAGGATTAGAGAGAAATCGGCTAACAACTCTAACTGCATGAGCAATATCTGGCCTTGTACAGACCATGGTATACATCAAACTGCCAACTGCAGATGCATATGGCACTTTGCTCATTTCTTCTTTTTCTTTCTCACTTGTAGAACATTGCTCAATTGTAAGCTTGAAATGACCTGCAAGTGGAGAACAAATAGCCTTGACCTTACTCATATTGAATCTTTCAAGAACCTTTTCAATGTAGCTTTCTTGAGATAACCATAACTTCTCATTCTTCTTATCACGGGAGATCTTCATACCAAGTCACTGTTTCGCCAATCCCAAGTCTTTCATGGCAAAAGACTTGCTTAACTCTCTCTTTAGCTTCTCAATCTTGCTAGCATCATGGCCAACGATCAACATATCATCAACATATAGTAGAAGGATGATGAAATCATCACTAGAGTGTTTCTTAATGAACACACAATGGTCAGATGAAGTCCTCGTGTACCCATGACTCCTCACAAAAGAGTCAAACTTTTTGTACCACTGTCTTTGTGCTTGTTTGAGCCCATACAAGCTCTTCCTCAACTTGCACACAAGATGCTCTTTTCCCTTAACTTTGAACCCTTCTGGTTGCTCCATAAAAAATTTCCTCTTCTAAGTCACCATGAAGGAATGTAGTTTTCACATCCAGTTGCTCTACCTCTAAATTCAAGCGGGCAGCTAGACCAAGAACAAATCTGATGGATAACATCTTCACAACAGGAGAAAATATTTCTTCAAAGTCGAAACCTTTCTTCTGACCAAACCCTTTCACAACTAACCTTGCCTTGTACCTTAGTTGTGAGCTATTGTTCTCAGTTTTCAACCTATAAACCCACTTGTTCTTGAGCGCTTTCTTGCCTTTAGGTAACTTCACCAAGTCATAAGTGTGGTTCTCAGACAAGGATCTCATCTCTTCTTGCATGGCTTTAAACCACTCTTGCTTCTTCTCATATGAAACAACTTCTTGGTAAGTTTCTGGCTCTCCCCCATCAGTTAGCATCACATACTCATTTGTTGTGTATTGACTAGGCGGATGGCGCTCTCTTATAGATCTTCTCACCTGAGACTCAACTAGTGGTGCTAGCGGTGCTTGCTCAACTTGTTCAACTAGCTCTACATCATCAACTGGAGGGGCTTCATCATTAACAACATCACCACCATCTTCTTGGACATCACTCCCTTGATTAGTATTCTCTACAGGTGGAGAAAGTGGATCCAAATTGACAGGAATTTCAGCAGAAGAACAAGACTTTTCACCCTTGTTACCATCATCAATCACTTGGTCTTCAAGGAAGACAACATTTCTACTTTTGACAATTTTCTCATAATCTGTACCTAAGCTCCTTGTGGCCATAGCCTAAGAAAATACATGGTTTCGCCTTATCATCAAGCTTAGATCTCTCATCTTTAGGAATATGAACGAACGCCTTGCAGCCAAAAACTCTCAAGTAATCATAAGAGACATCTTTCCCAGTCCAAACTCTATTTGGAACATCACCATCCAAGGTAGCTACTGGAGAAAGATTAATCAAATTGACTGTGGTTCTCATGGCCTCCCCCCAAAAGGGCTTAGGAAGCTTTGCATGAGAAAGCATGCACCAATTGTTCTGTTCATTCTCTCCGCTACACCATTAAGCTGAGGTGTCTTAGCTAGAGTCTTCTCAACCCTGATTCCATGGAGTTTGCATTAATTCTCAAACGGTCCCCTGTATTCACCACCATTATCAGTGCAAACTGATTTCAACTGTTTTCCTGTTTATCTTTCAATCTTGGCATGAAATTCAATAAAGACATCAAGCACATGGTCTTTAGTTTTCAAAGCAGTAGCCCAAATCTTTCTTGAATGGTCATCGATGAAAGTCACAAAGTAGAATGCACCTACAAGAGTTTTTACTTGCATAGAACAAACATTAGTATGAATCAAATATAGAATATTTGATCTTCAAGATGGAGGGTGTGAATAAAATGCAACTCTATGTGTTTTTCCAGCTAAACAATCAACATAAGTTTTAAGAGGCATACCTTGCAAACTAGGCAGGAATTGCTTTCTAGCAAGAAGTTGTAGTCCTTTCTTTCTCAACCTCTTGTGCCAAGATCAATGCTTGCCTCTTGTGCCATTTATAGATCAATGCTTGCAACCACTAGAGAACCCTTCTAAACAACATTTAATCTCTCATTTGTGTACAACAAAAATTTTATAAAACTTTTGAGATAACTATAGATTGTATTCATTTTCAATAAATTTTCATTAATTTGCAATCCACTAAAGAACCTCGGATGATATCTTGATTTTCTTCCACTTACTTTCACCAAAATAACTAGTAAAACCCTCATCATCAAGTCTACTTGATTGGAGATCAAGTTTTGGCGAATACGTGAGACAAAGCATGCCTAACATCCTTGAGTACCAACTTGCTTCCAATATTAGTTTCTAAGAAAAATATCTCCAATGCCCACAATTTTAGAGCCACCACTATTTCCCATTTTGACATTACCAAAATCATATTTAAAGAGAAGAAGTCAAAGAAGGTCTCCAATTTTGAATTTGGAACAAAAAATCACCATGATTCAAATTAATTTAAATAAGTAAGGAAACATGAAATAATTTAGGCACAAAGTATTTAATTTTAAAATCAATCACCCAATCACTTTAATTTAAATGAAACAACTTATCAAAAAGTTTAAATGGACGGCACACAAGACTAACACAATTGTCATCACAAATGATGGTAACATCACCTTCGACAGCTACTATATTAGTCTCTTTCTCATCTTTATTTCCTTCACCTTGCTCTCTCTTTCAACTTATGCATTCTTTCTTTATGTGACCCATCTTGTTGTAGTGATAACATTTGACATTTTTCCTATTTTTAGATTTTTCCCTGAATGTATCCTTTTTGCCATGACCCTGAGGATGCCTTCTTTTTAATAACTTTTCTACCTATTTCATTTGTCTTTTTCGGGGGTCGGAATCCGTGCCGAGTAAATCAAAAGACATAAATCCAAGTACAGTTTGTTAAGAAGAAGATTCACCCTCAATTTCCTTTCTTCCGGCTTCTTCACTCAACAAACTTTCTTTAACCATCTCCATGATTAGCTTTCCTCTAAATGGGAATGACATGTATTAATAATGTTTTAATTAAAGAAACATTAACTTTAATTAAATGCTTATAAAACGATTTTACATAAATGATACCACTAACATTTCCTTATAACCATGTTTAAGGTTACATAAATAATCAAGGAATTTTATTTGATATTCATAAAGGAGCTAAGAAGTAACAATGCTATTTTGCTAAATAAAACTCATCTTCAAGAGGCACTTTTCATTGTGGCTAATTGGTTCACCAAGCCTAACATTGAAATCACTAGTATGCAAATATCTCCAATGCCCATAATTTTTCCATCTTTTTGACATTCAAATTCACAAGTCTTCTAATGATCGAGGCTTTATTCACGGAGGTATTTTTCTCATACATAGCCTCTAATTTCATTTCAAAGATGCATCAACTTTCATTTCTTCATAAATATGATTAAAAATATTAATATCAACTCATTGCCTAATTGTAGTGATAACATTTGACATTTTTCTATTTGTAATGTTTCCCAATCATCATCACTTTCTTGTTTTTTTTTTTTTTGGCTTTCAACAAACTTTCTTTAACCATCTCCTTGCTTTCCTCCAGCGAAGTGAAGTTTAGTGATACCACTAACATTTCCCAATAATAACAAGGCCCATACAAATCTTTAACAATAAGCAAATCTTGCATTTTGCATTTCCAAATTGAATAATTCGATGAGGTTAATTTTATCATCCCATACTTTTTCCAATTTTGTTCTTCAATATTCTAATGACACACTTTAAGAATTAGCCTATAGCCAACCAAAGGCATCAACTTTACTAGTTTGTTTAAAAAACTAAATCAACTCAACAATTAGGAATAAAACTTTCCATCTTTTTATTTTTTGCTTTGTGCTATAAAAAATAGGATCTCAAACAAAGCATTTTGCCAACAAAGCTAAACAACCAATTTTGTTCTTCAATTAATCAAAATAATCAACCAAACAAAGTTTGAAAAACCAATTTTAGCGTGGAAAACCTTTCCATATTGAGTGCAAAAAAGGATGGGAAACAAAGGCCAAACTAAACAAAATTTCTTTCACTATATTAACAATGGGATTATAAAGTTTCTCTCTAGAATCAAACTAGAGGCTCACAACAATAATATCATCAAGAAACACTATTCTTGGTTCACCAACAATATTGACATCATCATCAAAGAAGGATAATAATAATAACACCAAAGAAAGGCTTAGGTCTCACCAAAATAAGAGTACTCAAGAGAGTACTAAAGAGAGGCTAAATGAGAAATCAAGCCTGGTAGATTAGAAGAGCTCGCCACAAGGATTCTCCACGTTGAATTTGAGCTGAAACTGACATTTCGCCACCTAATCGTCTTGCACAAGCACCAAAACCCTATCCCTTTTCTCTTTCTCTCTCCTTTTCTTCCCTTCTCTTTCTCTGGTTTTTCTCAGCTGCACCCTCTGCTGCCCGATTCTCCTTCTTTTCTTTTTCTATTTTTTTTTTCTGGTTTGCTGCCCACATGAGCAACATGGCTTTCTTTTATTTTTGTTGACATTTCGGCTTGAAGCCCACTAGTTGTTCCAGCCCACAAATGGGGCGGAACCCAACAATTTGGAATTGTTTTTTAGTTGTTTTTCAAATATTTCTAGACGTCTTTTAAGGCACAAAAATAAAAACAGTCTATAAATCACGTTTGTTTAATAAAAGTTTTGAAAACGGAAACGAAAAAAAAAAACAATGAAAATGGTTTTTGTCAAGAAAGTAGAAAACGATTGAAAGTTGTTTTACCTTTTCCGTTTTCATTTTCTAATACTTATCAACAATGTTATATTAAATAATTAATTATTAATTACCAATTATATTATATATTAATTAATAATTAATAAATAGATATACTTAATAACTAATAATTAGATAGTAATTACTTAATTATTAATTAAATATTAAATTATTACTACTAAGTTTTTAATTTTATTAATAAAATAATAAATAATGTAATAATTAATTATTTAGTTAAAGATTAATTACCAAAAATTAATTATATAACATATTAACAATAAAACAAGTAATAATAGGTTATTAAATAAATAATTAATAATTAATATATCAATCATATATTATGTTAATTATAATATGTTAATTAATAAATAGTTGGTAAATAAAAAATATATAGTAATTACTCAACTAATAATTAATATTAAATTATAAATATCAATATGTAATATACTAATCAATAATAATTAATAGTTAATAATTAGTAATTAATCATTATAAAAAGAATAATTACCAAAAATTGATCATGTGCTATATCAAGTAATAGATTATTAAATAAACATTAGTAATTAATTAACTAATTATTAATTATGTAACTAATAGTTAATAATTTAAGTAGTAAACGGAACATTAATAAATTATGTATATACTAATTATTTTTCTTAATACACTAATTAATTACTTATAATCTAATAAATATGAGTACATTACTAACATATTAATTACTTATAATTAATTACTAATTACTTTTTTTAATTATTTAACATATTAATTTATTTTATGTAGTTTAATTACAAATATACTCATTAAAGATCATTTATCCATTATTATTATATTATTAATATATTAATTTTTATTTACTAAATAATTATTAATTACTTAATACATTAATTTAAGATTATTAATTACATGTACTCAAAACAAACATAAATATAGCCAAACACGATTTCACTTTTTTATTATACTCAAATCAATCTCCCGAAAGACTACCAAATGTAATTTTAAAATTAATTTCAGAATAATTTTCAAAACAAACTCTATTTCATTTTTATACCGAAACTAAAATCATGTTAAAAACATTACCAAACGGATCCGAACATTACCAATTTAGTCCCCCCCTCTGCCAATACAGTAGATTCATGAGCACTTTACCAGATTATCCTCGTACAAGAGAAAAAAATAAAAGAAAATAAAAAAAGTTTAGGCTAGTGTTTGGTTACTGTCCGTACACTGACAGGTTACTAATCTTCAAAATCACTCAGAACCGACTGCCAGAGAACCGACACTAAGAGTTGAAAACCAACCAAAACTCGTCCTCCATAGTCCGGTCATTGCTTCCCAATTCTTGAAACTGATGGTGCTTGGTCGGAAACAACCGACAACACCAAATAATAATTCTTAAAAAACGGGAGGATTTTTATTGTTCTTCGGTAAACACCATATTCTAAATTATATAAAAGTTGAAACCAATATACGAAGAAAAATAAGCCGAAAGGCAGACGATCCAGGTGGTTTCCAAGTATCAAAATGGATATTGGGAAAATGGATACGTAACTAATGATTGATGAGGCAACCTCCAAATTTTGACAAGTTCACCTTGTTAAACTGGCTAGTCCGAATGCTCCTAGAATTTATCAATATTTGACAATTAGTCTCTAAACTTTTCATTTTAACTTATCAGTCTTTGAATTTTTTTTTAATTTTTATTTTTGACAGTTTTGATCCCGACACTAAATTGATGAACAATTTCTAAAATTTAACATAAATAATCACATTCTTAATCCATAGTACCTAAAAATTTTACATACATAGTTGCTAGTCCAAAATATTATAGTTTTCTAGCAGGTTTTAATATTAATAAAAAGAAATTTTGCATATAATGACTCTTTTCTATAAAATTTTAAGTTATAACATAATGAAAACAAAATTATATTCGTTAAAATTCACAACATTGTTTGTTAATTTTACTGTTAGAAACGAAAAAAAAAAAATCCCCAAAAGTTCAAAGACTAATATACCAAAATTAAAAATTTAAAGATTAAAATGTCACTATGTTCAAAATTCATAGACTAACAATACCAATTATCCATTTAAATATTCTATCACATCACATGTACAGTAATAGCATCTCAAAGCAGCAGTAATCTATAATACTTTTTTTTTTATAAAGAGTATGGGTGTATCTTGTTAGAGTACAAAACATGACAGAACTTGGAAAATCTTTCAAATATTCAACAATGGTTACCTCTTGTTTCTATTTAGATTAAACCACTTGAACGAACAAAATATATATCTCCAGAGTCGCTGTACACTTGTTGCCTCATTTAGTTGAATATGAAACAAAACCTCCGCGCCAAAATGTTGGCTGCCAACTGGAGTCTCGGACCCATAAAAAACACATCACTCAGCAGCAATTTCAAGTAGACATGTCAAAGGAGGGACGTTGGAAACGTGGGTGTGATGGGCCGAATACTCAGATTTTGGTTCTTTCTTCGAAGGGCAAGACACCGATAACTTTTCCGCATATGATTGATTAATGTCTCCCTAACAAAAATATCTCGGCTTCAAAAACGTAGGAGAACCTTATCTGTCATCTTCATCTTCTTGAGTCGAGCTCACAGTCCCCCTTCTTGAAAGGGCCTTGAATAGCGTAAAAGCCGAAATCAGAGCAATTTGCAAATTCTCAGAGCTACTTGTTTTTACACAAATCTGCCCCATCTTCCGACTATTTATATTGGCATTAACTGACAATCTCATGTTTCGGTTAAGCCGGAATTCAGACTGTAAATTCCCACCCAACACCATTTCCTTGTTAAAGGAGAGGAGAGTCATTGCCAGGCTGACCACGTCATTTCTAACAGGGTAGTGTCTTCCCCTTAAAGTAGCCTCAAAGCTCCCACCATACGCCACTTGCCCAGAACCCCCCATTCTACCAGCATTGACCACGAATTTCAATCTTTTCCCGACTGAAATGGTATCTCCAATCTTGGCACCAACGTAATATTTATTCCCAAAGGATGTCAAAGAAACACCATAATCAGCAATGTTGTGCCACACTTTTCTCAGCATTGTATCAGTGTGAAGTGTATACATCAAATCTTTTCGAGTAGACTGAACATCAAGACCAACAGAGTAAGTATCTCTCTCGGGAGCTGAGTAAGAAGCAGTGCACTCAGATTGAATACTAAAATCCTGCTTGTCCTTGCTCATCTGTCCTGTGACTAAGGCAGAGACGTCTCGTTTAATTGCCATAGCTGTTTCAATGCTAATTCCGTCAAAGCCAACATCATGATCCCATCCTTGGGGATCAAGAACTGGTCTCACGAGCCATTGATCACTTGTAACAAGGCAACGATATCTATGCACAGGGCAATTCGAGTCAAAACTAGGAGGAACTGCCATATCTGGTAGCAAGACATCCTCTGGAGGTGCTTGCTGGCCATCAGAATCATCATCACCTGCCAAATTTCTCCCCTTTGAAAGTTTGTTATCCTTTTGCCTGCGGTACTCTTCCTTAAATTGTTTCTTCAAGTAAAGCGTCTCTCTATAGTCCACCTCATCGAGATATTCTTTTTTCTGCGATTTAGTCAGTCTCTCAAATTGAGATTTTGTAAGGATACGGATTGGAGGCAACTGGTCATACTCATCTTCTTCCTCCACATCTGAGAGTACGCTTTCATCAATTTCATTCTCAGCTCCGTTTGGACTCGCTGCAGGACGCTGCTTTAGAAGAGATGAGAGGAGATGGGGAAGTGAAGGTAGCCGGTTAGCACTCGCTGGCCCGAGTTCAATGCTCTCTTGCAATTTCAAGATGATATTGACATCACTGAGGACTTTAGTACAGATAGACAATAGCAAAAACTGTGATCTCCAAACCTGTCCATTGGGAAGAATCTTTTCCCCCATGATATTCTTCCTACACTGAGGGTGGTTCTCAACTAAAAGCACGGGATTTTCAAGTTTTGAGTCCAAAACTGCCTGGTGTATATGCTGCTGCACCAAATCTGTGCAGTAGGTCGCATACGACTCATAATTGATGGGATGACCGTCAGTTCCCTCTGGAGGAGCCGAGGAAGAATGAGTCATGACAAGGATGGTGTTGAACCAAATTGCAGGACCAAATACTTCAGTAATAAGTTTCAAAAGGGGGAACTCACTGTAACACTTACTTACAAGGTCTAGCCGGTCAAAGTATAAAACTATATCAGGAGGAGATTTTCTTATGAATCTCTTCACAGAAAGCAAGACCTTCTTATTTCTTTTAACATTACTTGCAGATGGAGGCAAAAGACCAGGGGTATCGATGATGCTTATTCTAACTCCTTTAATAGTTCCCACAACCTCTTGAATGCCATCTGTGGCAGGTCGAAATGCATCTGTCATGGTTTTAGTTTGATCAAATATAGAATTTATTGTAGCACTCTTGCCAACCCCTGTTTTTCCAAGAACAAGTATTCTTATAGAGAAATCCAGTTCAGGCTGGCTGGCCGTCTCTTGCTCAGCAACTACAGTTCTGGCTCTATCGCTTCTGAGATTAATTCTTTTTAGATCTGATTCCTCTGCCCGTATCAGAGTTGCCAGGTGAATTCGGTATAAAACCTTTGCCACCAGAAGATTGTTCTCTGGCAGCCCAAGCCGCCGGAGAAGGCACAAGAACTTAACTTGAAGATCCTCAATCTTTACCAGTGGATCCTTCTTTTTTTCCTTGCGCTCATTATGAGATCTGTCAGAATAATCAACTAACTGCCGGGAGGTTTGTAAATTATTTTCCTGATCTCCATCTGAGCATGATGCATTAGGAACCGGGGTTGCCACCAAACTGGAGGACTCGGTATCACCTAATGAACAAGAAACATTAGGTAATGACATACACAAATGTTAAGCAAGTTTATCTTACAGGTCAGAATTTGTTTGTGGCATTTAAACCACAATTTGAAACTGGAACCAGGATTATAAACACGGTGAAAGCATCAAATAATTATAAACTTTTAAAATTGTGCAAGCATCAAATGATCATAAATTTATTAGATCTATAATAAAATTATCAAACATGGTATTTGATCCACGTAGATCATACACAAGAAACAATTAACACCTTACGCACCAAAATTTACACACACAAGGTGATGATGGCATCAGAGCAAGCAACTTGTTTTCTCTCTTTTGCCATAATTGGCAATTGTGTTAGACATGCAAATTAGAGAACCCAAGCAAGCATTATTACCAGTCTTCCAACAAGTAACAAGTTATAGAAGACCACATTTGAAATTAGTAAGAAGTTCAATTCCTTCTATCTAAACTGCCCTTAATAACTCATAAATCCATACAATAACTCATACATATATATGTGTGCGTGTGTGTGTGTGTGTGTGTGTGTGTGTGTGTGTGTGTTTTAAATAAGTTATAACTACCCAACATAATACAAACATACAAACGAAAGTCCAAAAGTCCTTATTGATAAGTCCCGTCAATAATACACTCCATAAACTAACCCCAAAGCCAACTTCCCACAAAAATACTTTAGGCATAAACACTACGATCAAAGTATAACAGGAAAATACTTAACCCCCAGCCTTTCCAGCATACTTTTTTCCCAAGTTTAAATAATACAAACTGAAGAAATAATATGTTGAAGATATGAAGATTCGGTTTCAATTATACCGAATATGGAAGATATTGGGCTAATCATAGGAGATTAAGTCAAAGAGCCTAATTGAAGAAGATTAGGAAAGTAGTGATTAGGATTGATTTTGTACAGCAATTAACATTTCATATTTACTAGTCTTTCCTAGAATAGTTTCCTCTGTAATTAGTATTTAAGGATGTGTTGTACACCTACTGAATATACAATTTCATAATTCTTTCTTCTCTATATTTCTCTAGATGGTATCAGAGCATTGATCCTTTTTTTTTTGCTCAACCCTAGCTGTCCTCTTACAACCCTAGCAGTCCTTTGAACCCTAGCCGTTCCAGCCTTCCCTCCATCATGTCTGAAACAATGTAAGAGTCCACAAATACCACCAGTCAAAACCCACTAAAACTGATGCGTCCAGGCCTCATGTCCCTGCCCATGATTCCCATTCTGTCCAGATTACTACAATACGATTGAATGGGTAAAACTTTCTGTGTTGGTCACAATCTGTGCGCATGTATTTCCGCAGGAGAGGGAAGATTGGCTACTTGACCGGAGAAAAGAAGGAACCAGCCCTGGAAGATCCTTCTCATCCAACTTGGGACGCTGAAAACTCTATGGTGATGATGTGGTTGGTGAATTCCATGGAGGAAGAGATTAGCTCCAACTACATGTGTTATCACACCGCTAAGGAGCTTTGGGACAATGTCAACCAAATGTACTCAGACTTGGGAAATCAGTCCCAAGTGTATGAATTAACACTGAAACTTGGAGAAATCCGCCAAGGTGAGGGAAGTGTCACAAAATACTTTAACTTTGAAACTTTTGTGGCAGGATTTAGATCTATTTAGTATGAGTGGAAATCTCCTGAGAACTGCAACCACTATAAGAAAACCTTGGAGGATAATCGTATCTTCAAGTTCCTTATTGGACTCAATGTCGAGTTTGATGAGGTTAGAGGGCGAATAATAGGCAGACAGCCCCTTCCATTCCTTGGAGAAGTTTTTTCTGAGGTTCATAGAGAGGAAAGCCGTAGATTTGTCATGCTTGGTAAGAAAATACCAGGCCATAATGTCGAAAACTCTACTCTTGCCTCTGCCACTGCCGACACACATGCTGGACGCTTTAATCCGCGGAAAACTGAGGAGAAACCTCGCGTGTGATGTGATTACTGCAACAAGCCACACCATACACGTTAAACATGCTGGAAGCTTCACGAGAAACCAGAAAACTGGAAAGGGAAACATGAAGGCAGATTCAATTCCTCACCTGTTGCACATGAAGTCGCGGCTGTCCCATTTAGCAAGGAGCAAGTTGATCACATTCTTAAACTATTGAAATCCAACTCGGGATTATCGGGTACTCCTAGTGCTTCTCTTGCTCAAACAGGTAGAGAATCAATTGCCTTATCTTGCTGTTTTCCCGACTCTGCTCCCTGGATAATAGATTTAGGAGCTTCTGATCATATGACCAGTTTTTCTCACTTATTTGACACTTATACTCCTTGTTCTAGCCATGAAAAAATTCGTATAGGAGATGGATCTTTTTCTCCCATTGCCGGCAAAGGTTTGATAAAATTATCTAGTTCCTTAACACTTAAATCTGTTCTTCATGTACCTAAACTTGCATGTAACCTTCTATCAGTGAGCAAGTTGTCTAAGGATTCTAATTGTCATCTCACTTTCTTTGAATCTCATTGTGTGTTTCAGGAGAGGAACTCGGGAAAAATGATTGGCAGTGCTAAGGTGATAGATGGCCTTTACTATTTAGAAGATGGAAACTCCAAGAATAAAAAAGCTCAAGGCTTAAGTAGTATTAGTTCTATCTCTATTAAGGATCAAATAATGCTTTGGCACTATAGACTAGGACATCCTAATTTTTCCTATCTAAAAACATTATTTCCTATGTTATTTCGTGGTGTGGATTATTCCAAACTTTATTGTGAGAATTGCATCTTATCAAAAAGTTAAGAGGACTAATTTTTCCTCAAAACCTTATCAATCCTCAAAACCATTTTATTTAATTCACAGTGATGTTTAGGGTCCTTCAAGGATCAAAACCCTTTCTGGTAAAAAATGGTTTGTAACTTTTATTGCGATCACACTCGTTTATGCTAGATCTATTTAATGAGTGAAAAATCTAAAGTTGAAAATTTGTTCAAAGATTTTTATACAATGGTTGAAACTCAATTTCAACCATACTAATAATGGCATACTAATAATGGCACCGAATATTTTAATGTAAGTCCTTGGAAATTTTTTAAAGGAAAAAGGGATTCATCATCAATCCACTTGTGTTGATACACCTCAGCAAAATGGTATTATTGAGCGAAAAAATAAACATTTACTAGAAGTTTCTCGTGCCATTATGTTTTCTATGAATATTCCTAAATACCTTTGGGGTGATGCAATTTTAACTGCAGCCTACTTAATTAACAGGATGCCTTCTCGAATTTTAAACTATAACACTCCTCTTGAAAGTTTGAAAATTTTTTTTTCATCTAATCGTATTCAGTTGGATCTACCTCTTAAAATTTTTGGATGTACCGCTTATGTTCATTTACCTATTAAAGGGAGGTCCAAACTTGATCCAAGGGCTAAAAAATGTGTTTTTATAGGCTATGCTCCAAATAAAAGGGGATATAAATGTTTCAATCCTACTACTCGGAAAATTTTTGTTACTATGGATGTTTTATTCCTTGAACACCAACCTTACTTTCAAAAATAATTTTCTTTGGGGGAGAACCTAGTAAAGAAGAAAATTGCTAGGATGTTATTCCTTCCTCTACCCCTTTACCTAAAATTGTTGATACAACACCTAATGATAAAGATAATGTTCTTGGTAATAATACTCCTACATCTATTTTGCCAAGCATTGTTGATACTTTGACAGGGGGAGAAATACTACCGGTTGTTCCTAAGAAAAGCAACTTAGAGCTTCAGGTTTACTCAAGGAGGAAGACTCGGAAGAACAGTAAAGAGCCTACTATTCCCTTGGTGCAAGCTCAATCTGATTTCCCGAGATCTGAACCTACAAATACTCTAGGTATTCTTGATACTGCTTCTTCTTTAGAACCAACCAATGAACCAACTATTGTGACTGTTCCTATTGAGTCTTCTGTACAAAAACCTTATGACCTTGATATTTCTATAGCCTTTAGAAAAGAGAAACGTTCCAGCACCAATTACCCAAAATCCTATGACAGACTTTCTCCTAAACATAAGGCCTATACATCTAAAGTCTCTAACTTGTTTGTCCTGAGAAACATCCGGGAAGCACTTGATAATCCTGATTGGAAATTAGTAGTGATGGAGGAGATGAATGCTCTTAAGAAATGTGAAATTTGGGTGATTGAGGATTTACCAAGAGGTAAAAAGACAGTTGGCTGATTGTGAAATGCAAGGCCGATGGAAGTATAGAGAGATATAAGGTGAGACTTGTGGCTAAAGGATTCACACAAACTTATGGTATTGATTACCAAGAAACGTTTGCCCCTGTAGCCAAGATTAATTCTATCCGTGTGTAGTTATCCCTTGCAGTGAATTCCAACTAGCCGTTATACCAGTTAGACGTAAAGAATGTGTTCCTTAATGGTGATTTGGAAGAAGAGGTGTTTATGAGTCTACCTCCTGGATTTGAAAAGTGTTTTGGTCAAGACAAAATCTGCAGACTCAAGAAGTCCTTATATGGTCTTAAACAGTCTCCAAGGGCCTAGTTTGAACGCTTTGGAAAGGCTATAAAAAATCATGGCTATCATCAGAGCCAAGCAGATCATACCATGTTCTATAAACACTCTGAAGGGGGTAAACTTGTGATTCTAATTGTTTATGTGGATGACATAATTTTAACAGGTGATGACCTTGAAGAGATGACCAGACTAAAGAAGAAACTGGCAGAAGACTTCAAGATCAAAGATTTGGGAACACTAAAGTACTTTCTTGGCATGGAATTTGCAAGATCAAAAGGAGGAATTGTTGTAAATCAAAGAAAGTATATTCTTGATTTACTCGACAAAACAGGCCTTCTAGGATGTAAAACTGCTGAAACTCCAATTGAAGCTAACTTGAAGCTTACTCCAGCAAAACCAGAAGACGTAATTGATAGAGAAAAATTTCAGTGATTAGTACGTAGATTAATCTACTTGTCACATACCCGTCCTGACATAGCTTTCACTGTAAGCACGGTGAGTCAATTCATGCGACAAGAGCATTTTGATGCAGCCTACTGGATTTTGAGGTATTTGAAGGGAATTCCCAACAGAGGACTGATGTTCAAGAAGAGTAATAATCTACAAGTTGAAGTCTATACAGATGCGGATTGGGCTGGAAGTACGACTGACAGACGATCAACTTCAGGATACTGCACTTTTGTTGGAGGAAACCTAGTAACTTGGAGAAGTAAAAAACAAAGTGTCGTAGCAAGAAGTAGCGCCGAGGCTGAGTTCAAATCCCTAGCACCGGGATTTGTGAGGTAATATGGATCAAAAGGCTATTTGAGGATTTGAAGATCTCAGTTCCACTCCCTATAAAGGTGTATTGTGACAACAAGGCTGCCAACTCAATAGCTCATAATCCAGTTCTACATGATAGAACAAAGCACATTGAAGTTGACAAGTATTTCATGAAAGAAAAAATTGAGTGGCCTAATCTGTATTTCATATGTACCAACCATTCAACAGGCTGCGGATATACTTACAAAAGGACTACAAAAGAGACAGTTCGAGTTCCTAATAAGCAAGCTAGCTATCGAAGGCATCTACAAGCCAACTTGAGGGGGAGTGTTGAAGATATGAAGCGGTTTCAATTATACCGAATATGGAAGATATTGGGCTACTCATAGGAGATTAAGTCAAAGAGCCTAATTGAAGAAGATTAGGAAAGTAGTGATTAGGATTGATTTTGTACAGCAATTAACATTCCATATTTACTAGTCTTTCCTAGAATAGTTTCCTCTGTAATTAGTATTTAAGGATGTATTGTACACCTACTGAATATACAATTTCATAATTCTTTCTTCTCTATATTTCTCTAGATAATACAATAAGAATTAGAGAGGCTAATTAGGTCCACATCATTTCTTCTTCGTCTCTAGGCTCTCTACTCTACCTCCATTCACTCTACCCTACCCCAAACATAATCAAATGATAGATAAGTTGTGAAATTTTGAATCTCTTTGAATCTCATACATTTGCTTGATGTTCAATGTATATATTATTTCAGCTAAATTAAAAGCACAACCAAAAGGGCTAAAGAGGTTTGATACCTTGGTCATCAAACTCTTCCTCGTCAAGAGATTCACCATCAAAGAAACTGTCACTTCCCAACAGTGGTCTAGCTGAGACCACCGCCTTCGATACCAGCTGAGGAAAAAACCAATCCCGGAGGCCCTTCATTGTTCTCCGAATAATTCACAACCAAAATGTTTCCTGAACTTTGAAATTCTGATACCAAGAACAGAAGTTCATATAAATTACTTTCTCAATCTTCGTAAAACTGCATGAAACAAAAACATAAATGTCTGTACTTCCAACAAGCAGAAAAAAGATCTAGATGGCAATGAACCTTGGTAATTTTCGTTGTAAAGTTTGAATAAGAACGCAATTGGTCATAAGAAAATCCTAAAGCCGAAGTATTTAGCAAATATTATGATCTAATTGTATCATTAATCATATTAATCAGAAAGGAAACATGATTTTTTCTTTAGTTCCGAGCAAATCACCTTGAATTTCATAAATTATAACTCTTTCCCCTAAAAAAACATGACTTTTTAGTTCCTCATAAAATAAGCACCTTGAATTTCACTAAATATAATTTCCAATTGGAAGCTTGAATTTCCTAGAAAAATAAGCATCTTGAATTTCACTAAAAATAATTTCTACTCTCCAAGAATTGACAAAATCCACTTAATTATTAAAACCACAAGAAGTCCTTAATGAAGAAAAATAAAAATAAAGTAATTAATATAAAAGCAAGATTTTACCTAAAAATGAACGAACTCCGTTGCACTAGTTACAAGTTGAAAGGCCAAAAATAATGATAGAAAAACCGAAATTGAATTAGAACAGCTCCGAAACCCTAATACAAGAACAATTCACGAGAATCTGCAAATTCGAATTCAGATCATGAAATTGGAAATATTTAGCTCTGTGCTCTTCGGGATTTGATCTTCGCTCGCCGAAAATGAGGAGCGACGAAGCTTTCGGCCAGGCTAGGGAGGTAAAAATGAAGAAGAAGAAGAAGAAGAGATAAGACAGACGCAAAACACTTCAAAAATTAATTAGATTAAATGCAAATATATTTATTTATTTTGAATTGTAAAAAAAGAAAAGAAAAAGAGAAGAAAAAGAAAAAAGAAAAAAGAAAAGTTTTAGACGGCTGGGCGCTTGCTGCCCCGTGCTTATTGAAATACATGTTTTGTTCCCTCAACTACTAAAGGTTTTATGATACTCCTTAACTTTTTAAATTTGGTAATTTGATCTTTTTTTTTCAGCTCATCTCTTTAATTGAAATATCTTTATAATTAAGTTCCAATAAGAAAGGGTTATATTTTGTTGTTTACGATTGTGATCACATGAACGCTCACATGAGCAATTATTGAGAGTAATGACGCTCATATAATAACATGATGACACGAATTGAATTATGAGTTTGGGTTTATTATAAATAAGTTTAGTTGGGAAAATCAAATCATGACCCGTGATTCGCCACGATAGTTTCTTCACAAAAAATAATCGAAAATGGTTCAAAACTTGATTAATTGAACCCCGTTTAGGTCAAAATCAAATTGAATTTATTAAATAGCGTGTCAACTTGTAATTGACCCGTCATAACAATTTATTAAATGTGTCATATTTAGGTAGCACAAACACACAACACAATTACAACCCGTTTGTTACTTATGTTTACAAATATTATTTTTTTTAAGAAAAACAGGTTGAGAAATAGGTTGATACGACCTTTTATCACTCATTTTATAAACGGATTAATAAACGAACTATTAGAAACAGGTTGACACATTACTATTATGACCTGTTTAATAAACGGATTAGTCGTGTCATGTCATATCAACCTACCAATATATAGATTGTGTTTGGATTTTGTATTTCGGCACGAGTAATAAATGAGTCGTATTCTTGCCAAATCTTATCGTGTCAATTAAGGGGGTCAACACGACATGGTAACACAAATTGCCACCCCTAATGTCACCACATACTTAACACATAACACATAGGTCATGTAAGGTCCTAAAATAGTGCCGTAGAGTATTGAACCCTAAGTGCATCTGGTAAGGAAAATGAATAAATTAAAAAATAATTAAATAAAATTTATATAAAATTCTGTTGTGTCAAACGTCAAATTAAACGGATTCAAAACAAATATAAATAATAAAAAATCCAAGAGACAAAAAGATTTAATGTGGTTCGCTTTTAGCCTATATCCACGAATAGAAACGACGAAGAAATTGCACTATAACTAAAGGAGATTACAAAAATTTGTCAAATATCTCTCACCACCTAAATTCTGAATACACCCAACCCAAAAACAAGAATAACAAATACCAAAAAATTAAATTCTCTGATCAAATATCACTCAAAAGAAACAAGAAGAAGAAAACTGTGTATCAATGAAAATAAACACTCAGCGGCTGCTCTATATATATATATATATATATATATATATATGCTCCCAAAAAGAAGTCAGCTAGCCCAAGTCGAATTAGAGAGAAAGTCACGGGCCTTGGACCTAAACAAAAGACAAAATAATGCTTATGGGCTTAATTTAAGCCACAAGCCTAATAATCTCTACCTTGGTGAAAATTAAACCAAGCTCAAATAATTAAGCTCCTTTGCCATCTCCTCCAAAACCCCGTAAGGCTAATTCCAATTTGCAACACCAAATAAGTCCAAGTGATGCCTGAACTTTCAAAACAGCAACCAACTTGATCACTAAACTTATCACAACTAATGTAATACAAACCAAATTATCAAGCTCCACCTGCTCATGAACACTGAGATCTTTATCTGCAACTACTAACTCCATGTCTTCAAATAGAATGGCAAAATCATCAACTCTGCGAATTATCATACTTAGTGACTTTGGCTCAACAAACCACAATCAATAGCCATTCACCCTAAACTCAAATCTTAGGAATGTTTTTTGTCCTTTGCTCAAGCTTACCATCATTCACATAAGCACAAATAGAACAACCAAATCTCAAAACAAAATCAACAGAGCAACCAAACCATACCTCAAACGGAGTCTTCAATCCAAATGCAGTTGATGGATATCTAACCAAATAGCCGGCCAGAAAACCAAAAATAGAAAGCAAACAACAAGCTTTCCCTAAGAGAGCTGAATTCATACTATCTACGACTAACAACTGTTATGGCAAATCTCAAATAGTGCGGTGTCTCACTATTTTCTTCTCGCAGAACCCATAACTCTCACCAAATTGCACATCATCATAGTCATCAACAAACGTCAAAACTCACATCCCCACATCACTCACATGACCCAAATGCAAATGCCATGAACGAGTGATCCTAAAATCTGGATCTAAGCAAGATGAGACCGCGGTAGCACTAACAACTGTACTACCCTATAGAAAATAGAGACCATTATGCAACTCTCCCTTAGTCACCATAGAAGCTCCCTTACTAGCTCTCAGAACTCCACCTTCAGCAGAATACCTATAACCTTGTGAGTCAAGAGTCCCCAAAGAAACAAGACTTTTCTTCAAATTTGGCACATGTCTAACATCAGTCAAAGTCGTAACTCTGCCATCAAACATCTTAATTTTGACTATTCCAACACCAGTAACTCTACAAGACATATTATTCTCTAAAAAGACAACACCCACATCAAGAGACTGGTAGTCAATAAACCAATCTCTATTAGGGCACATATGTTGAGAACATCCAGAATCAAGAATCCAACAATTGCCTTTGCAATCACCAGACACAGATAGGACATAATCATCATCTTCAAAATACTCAACAATATTAGCTGATGCTTCTTCACTAGTTTCCTTGTTTCTCTTGAGCTTCGGGCAATCAACTTTCCAATGCCCTGGTTGGCGACAATAATTGTCGTTGCCTTTTCTATTTTTGACTTTCCTCTATTTTTGTTTTTGTCTTTTTCTGTAATGACCGGGAAAATATTAAGTCAAATCCGGACAGTCCGGTATTTGACCATAATTATTCCCGCAACAGAAAGTAGTAGAAATATTGATGTAATCAGGAAAGTGATATGTAGAAACTTTATGTACGGGGTAAAGTCACCCGAAAAGTGTAAAGTTATAATACGAATATTTTTACAGAGAAAATTCGTAAATATTAGTTGTGAATAGTAAAATATCGGTTAAAAGTTAGAAATTTTAACGGGTATATTTTAGTTATGAAAAATTAAAATATTTGGTAAATGACCAAATGACCAGTTAGAAAAAGAGTAGAAATATTAGAAGTAAGAAAAATAGCAAAAGTTTAAAAGTAATTTTCTTGAGCCGATTAAAGTGGGAAAGCGCTAAAAATGAGTACCGCGAGGGTGCTGCGTTTTGGGCAATTCTAGATCGTTTAAAACGAAAATTTCAGAAAAAGTAATTGACTATTGAGATACCCAAGAGAAATGGGTTGAATATGAGAAATTTGACCCAGGGTGCTCGACAGTCTAGAAAAGCAGTATAGAACCTGTACCGGGTGTGAAATTATCGGTATCGGAAAGAGACTCGTTTTGAAAAACGGAAAGTTTAGTCTCGACAAGAAAAATGTGGAGAACACGGAACCACTTAAATTAAGTGTTAAACTTAATTAGAATTAGCAAAATTAAATTATAGGAATTAAAGTGATTTCTTTAATTTAATTTTAGAAAGTAATAATAGATATTATTAAAAATATTATTATAATATTCATTATTACATTAAAGAGGCCTACGGAAGAACATTAGAACACAAAGTGTTCTATTTTCTAAAGAGTGGCCGACCAAGAAGAAAGAGAGAGAGAAAAAGAGAAAATCAAGGGAAAATCAAGGAATCACCCGTTTTTTGCGAAATTTCTTCCGTTCGGTCCGGTAGAAACATAACCCGAGGCATTCTAGCGGAGAATCTCAACTTTTCAAGGTAAGATTTTGGATTTTCATGAGAAACCGCTTGCTTTTTTTTCGTTTTTATGAATAGTAACTCATCTCGGGAAAAAATCCGAAATCGAAAAAACGAAAACCGAGGTTTTGTCGGGGGACTGTGATAGGAGTTTAATGTGCAAGTATTGAAAGGATTGAACAAATTTTTTGGATTAACACTAAAAATCCGGAATACCCTAGAAATGGAGAAAATGTATTTTTGTTCAATTTATGTAGCAATTTGTGTTCGGGAATGTGAATCGGACTACGTGTACCGAAATCGGAAGTAAAATGAGTTATTGAAAACTCGGGAAACTAAAAAAAAAAATAAAACTACTCACGAAATTTCTAAAAACCTAGTTAGTAAGCAATGAGTTAGTAATCCGATTCTAGAGAATGGATAACAGTTTTAAGGCTCGGAAATGAATAGATTAAGATTCAGAAACCGAGATACACAAATATGTGTAAATTACCCCTTGAGCTAGAATTCGGCCTAGAGGGGTTAAGTTCGAAAATGAGTTGAAATTGGATTTAGGAATCCAAGTATGAGAAAATTTGATGCTTGAAATAGGTGGTTAATACCTATTTCCATGAAACAGGTTTTGGCATGAGAGCCGAAGCAACGAGAAAGAACTTCTAGCAAGCGGGAATCCTAGAGGATTAACGGTAAGTATAGACATATATGTTTGTCTAGACTCGAGTAAGCTATAGTTAGACTTAGAACTATGAATTTACTTATGTTCCTAAGTCTATGTGATTACATGTGATTATACGTGTTTGGAGGGCTTAGTGCTCTAGATTGAAAAAGGGCGACATATGGTTACCCTTATGCACAGTTAATACTGACGGGTCGTCGGCCTCCGCAATGGAGGAAAATCTCACAGAGTACAGATTCTGACTATACCAGACAGTAAGAAATGACCAGTAAAGTATAAAGACTGACGGGTCGTCGGCCTCCGCAAGGGAGGGAAATCTCACAAAGTAGAGATTCCGACTAGACTAGCCAGTAAGAAATGACCAGTAAAGTAAAAGACTGACGGGTCGTCGGCCTCCGCAAGGGAGGAAAAATCTCAAAGAGTAGAGATTCCGACTAGACCAGACAGTAAGCAGGGGCCTAGACCCATAGAAGTAAGAACAGAAAGATAGAAAGTAGTTTAAAACATTTTTCACACGAGCATATTGGCATCATAACTCTTAATGTAATTTCTATTAGTTTATGATGTATGCATGTTTATACTTGTTGAGCGTTAGCTCATCAGTTTACTCGTGTGCAGGTAACAAAGGTAAGCAGCCAGTCATATAGTGGTTTGCTTGATGGACATGGAGGCAAGGGTGGCGAAAATGTCATGGGTATACGGGAGTGGTCTCTACTACGCCGCTTAGAAATTAAATTCACTGCAAAGTAATGTAATATAGAATACTAGTATGTATGTTGGGTTCTAAGAAGAAGATATTACAACCATTGTCTTAGTAAAGAACAACGGACTGTAATAAACTATGACAAGTTTTCGGAAACTAGTTTGATATCCGAATCTTTAAAGTAATAGCAAGATATGTTATTAGTGTAACAACATAACATGTTAAGAACCCGATGGTTAAAGTAAAGAAAAAAAAATTTACCCGCACATGAACGTAAATTAAAGAGACAATAGTCTAACAACGAATAATGGATTAGTCTATAGCTTAGCCCATTAGTAGAGTAGTATAAGGAATGGCGACCGCGCCGCGAGGGCGCGGGTCGCCACCTTTTCAATTCCTCTACCTCTAACAACCAATGCACCTGATTGATTTTCAACCCAATTTTCAAACACATTTTTCTTCAGCTCTTTGGAATTCAAAGACGCCTTAACATCTTCCAAAGAAATAGTGTCTCTACCATATAACATAGTATCAACAAAATGCTCATACGAACGTGGTAAAAAACATAACAAAATTAATGCCTGATCCTTATCATCTATTTTCACATCAATATTCTTCAAATCCACAAATAATTCTATTAAATTCATCATGATGATTTTGAATAGATGTACCTTATAACATGCGAAGAGTGTACAAACGCTATTTCAGATGGAGTCGATTGGTGAGAGACTTAGTCATAGATAGACTTTCAAGCTTAAGCCACAACCCAACAGCAGTAGTCTCATCAATAACCTCACGAAACACCTCATTTGCCAAGGACAGCTGAATAGCACTGTGTGCCATTTCTAAGAGGTCTTCTTTTTAGCATCATCTGACAACACAGCCGATAAAGCCTCCATGCCGATAAAGCCTCATTTGCCAAGGACAGCTGAAATCATTCTTCCAGCCGAATTTTACAATTTCATACTTTGTTGTCATTGTGGAGGTCATAATGTAGGATCTAGTTGTGATTTATAGATGAAAAATCATTTGAACAACAACAACATTGTAGGCGGAATTTCTAAAAATTTTATCATATCCATTTAATTCCAAATTAAACGTAAACCACAACGATAGATACATGCATGATATATGTTTATAGACAAAGGATTAGAATAATACACATACCTTTGTGACGATTGAATTAAATGACCGCAAGGATCTTGTCTCACTATCTCACGTTCCGAGATGGAGAATTGCCGTGAAACAAGATCGTTGATCTATTGACACGATCACACCAAAAACCACTCGTTGATTCAAGGCTATGACTCTAAGTGTTTTGGGATGAGAGAGTGGGCTCTTTTTCAAAAACCTAAGGAAACAATTTTCCTTCTATTTTTGTCTCTAAAATCCGGCCACCCTAGGAGAGAAAAGTGTGTGATATTTTTTTCTCCAAAAACTCATTCTAGGGTTTTCAATAAAATATCCTTATATAGGAGGAAATTCAAAAACTCAAACCCTAGATGGGATTTTCGAATTTCCCCTTAACCCTTGGATTAAAATCCGAAAATCCCCACATGGCTAGGGATTTCCGAATTTTCCTTCTCATTTTGGAGCACAATTCGAAATCCCCTTATGGCAAGGGATTTCTGAATTTTCCCAAAATAATATATCAACTTTCTCTCTCCTTTAGTTGCCAAATAAAATCATGTTTAAATTTTATTTTGAATTTTAAATTAATCACTATTAATTTTGAAATTCAAAATTCATTCCTTTTATTTTTCAATTATCAAATAAATGAAAAATAACATAATGAATTTTAAACATAATTATATAACAAAACATCAGTTTCTATTTTCCCATTTATCAGAGCTAGCCTTGAGACCGAATGGACCCACACAAACAAAGCTATGGAATTACAATATTCGACTAACTCATCCCAATAAGTTATCGACATATTTAATTCTGACATCGCACAACTCCACTAAAAGTTCGATGCCGAATAATCTATCGATTCATGTGCGCTAATTTTTCTAATGGTGTTGATACAATTTACCACACGGTCCACAATGTAAATGCATTATTATCCTTCGTAAATATCAGTGATTAGAATGGTATAAAATATTACCGTTTTACCATTCCAATCATTATTTCCTCAACTCCTTTATATGACTGTGAATAAGAAAGACATATGTTCGTAAGATGTCTCACACATGTCACGATGTCTTAATCAATGAATATCATCATTGAATACCGGCCTAGTTTATTTATTCACACCCGTCAATAAAGCATGAGGTGATATTATTTCTTCACGAATTCCATATCGTGAATCACATAACTCCAACTCAATAATGTCATGATCCCAATGACCGAGATGTCGTTCAAAAACTGTGAACTAATCTCATTGGTGAATCAAAGATCATGAGATATTAAGTTGAGCTATGCATTCACTTCAGGATTAAGATAATTACACAAATATACTTAAGTTGTGATAATTAGGTTTAGAGTTGTGTAAACGGTTTTTTCTCTAACCTAATCAGTCACATGGTCTATTCAACATGTTGCGAGCATGTCTAGATCAACCACAGAGTCCAACTCCCATGCCCTGAGACCAGCATCACATGGTTCGATCTAACAGTCATAATCGGATTCGATTGCCCAATCAATCCTAAGACTGCGAATATCTATTTTAAAGCGTATCGAGAAGAGTTTGTCCGTGAGGGGTTCCCCGACTCTTCTTTCGTTAGTAACGATCTATGGACTAAGCAATATCACTAACACTCTTGAGTATGTGTCAAAACATAACTTTATTTCATTTTATAAAATCAGCAAAAAACAATAATGTCTCGACATTTGTCATTTCACAAATAACAAATTACATCCCACTTTATGGACACATTTCCAACAATAAAACCCAAAATAATTTGACAAATAAACTAAAGCTTTGATACAATTGCATGCCCAAATTAAATAGATTCAAAAAAATATGAATAACAAAAAATCCAAGAATGGATTTAATGTTGTCATGACTTTGCCTAGGTCCATGAACAGAAATCTTTGAAGAAATTTCACTATAACCAAAGTTGATTACAAAAGCTTATCAAATATCTCTCACCATCAAGGCTCCTTAGAATACACCCAAAATCTCTCAACCAAAAACAAAAATACCAAATACCATGGAATTAAATTCTCTGATCAAATCTCACTGAAAAACAAACAAAAAAAGGAGAAAACTGTGTTTCAATGGAAATAAACACATCAGCGGCTCCATGGTATATCCCTTTCACAAGTACATTTAATTCCAGCGAACCTCCATTCGGGACAAACATATAAATATATATATATATATATATATATATATATATATATATATATATATATATATATATATATATATATGGTCCCAAAAGGAAGTCAGCTAGCCCTAGTCGAATTAGAGAAAGTCATGGGCCTTGGGCCCAAAGAAAAAAAAAAAACAATGCTTATGGGCTTAATTTAACCCAAAGCCTAACAATTCCTCTGTTCTATATTAAAATTCAATAAATAAACATATATATTATATTATATTTGCGTTTTTCTTTTGGATTTTTTTTCTCAAGAATGATGTGGAAATTCTTTGAATTGTTTGGATTTTTTAATACTAGTTATGGTATGTGTGAGGCACGCACTTAGTTATAATTGAAGTTTTTATAATGTAAAATACCAATAATAATAAATAAGAAAAAATAGATGAAAATTTTTACATGAATCTTAAAAAGAGTATATTTTAAGTGGTAGTATGCTTGTCCTAATGAAGATTGCACACTTACCTATACTACAAAATGTAGAGTTTGAATCCCCCACATAATATTTTCCGATCGGTCTTAAAATCATTCCTAATGAGTAGTATGTCATCTACATATAAGACTAAGAAAACCACTTTGCCTTCTTGTATCAGCTTATACACACAAGGCTCATCCATTGACTGAACAAAACCGTAAGCTTTAATAGTCTCATTGAATCTGATATTCCATGATCTGGATGCCTGCTTCAGTCCATAGATGGACTTTTGCAATTCGCAAACCTTTTCTTCTTGACCCTTTTCGATGAATCCATCTGGTTGTGCCATATAAATGCGCTCATCCAGATTTCCATTCAGAAAAGCTGTCTTCACATCCATCTGCCAGATTTCATAATGTAGGATCTTATTGTGATTTATATAAGAAAAATCATTTGAACAACAACAATATTGTAGGCGGAATTTCAAAAACTTTATCATATCCATTTAATTCATAATTAAACGTAAACCACAACGAGAGATGCATGCATGATATATGTTTATGGACAAAGGATTAGAAAAATCTCACATACCTTTGTGACGATTGAATTAATTGACCGCAAGGATCTTGTCTCACTATCTCACGTTCCAAGATGGAGAATTGCCGTGAAACAAGATCGTTGTTTATTGTCACGATCACACCAAGAACCACTCGTTGATTCAAGGCTATGTCTCTACATTTTTAGGATGAGAGTGGGCTCTTTTTTCAAAAACCTAAGGAAACCTTTTCCTTCTATTTTGTCTCTACAAAATCCGCCACCCTAAGGAAAGTGTGATCTCTTTTTTTCTTTTCTCCAAAAGACTCTCTCCCTAGGGTTTTCAATAATATCCTTATATAGGAGAAAATTCAAAAACTCAAAACCCTAGATGGGATTTTCAATTTCTCCTTAACCCTAGGATTGAAATCCGAAAATCCTACATGGCTTAGGATTTCGAATTTCCTTCCCCATTTTGGAGCAAAATTGAAATCCCCTTAAGGCAAGGGATTTCAATTTTTCCAAAATAAAATCTCACTTTTCTCTTTCCTTTAGTTGCCAAATAAAATCATGTTTAAATTTCATTTTGAATTTTAAATTAATCTCCATTAATTTCAAAATTCAAAACTCATTCTTTTTATTTTTCAATTATCAAATAAATGAAAAATAACACAATGAATTTAAACATAATTATCGATTCTGTTTTTCCCATTTATTAGAGCTAGCCTTGAGACCGAATGGACCCACATGAACAAAGCTATGGAATTACAATATTCGACTAACTCATCCCTATAAGTTATCGACATATTTAATTCGACATCGCATAACTCCACTAAAAGTTCGATGCGAATAATCTCGATTCATGTGCGCTAATTTTTCTTTTGGTGTTGATACAATTTATCACACGGTCCACAGATGTAAATGCATTGTTATCCTTCAGTAAATATCGGTGATCGAATGGTGTATATAATATTACCCGTTTTACCATTCTAATCATTATTTCCTCAACTCCTTTATATTTGTGAATAAGAAAAGACAAACGTTCGTAAGATGTCTCGCACATGTTACGATGTCTTAATCAATGAATATCATCATTGAATACCAGGCCTGGTTTATTTATTCACACACCCGTCAATAAAGCATGAGGTGATATTATTTTTACGAATTCCATATCTGTGAATCACATAACTCCAACTTAATATTGTCATGATCCCAATGACCGAGATGTCGTTCAATAACTGTGAACTAATCTCATTGGCGAATCAAAGATCATGAGATACTAAGTTGAGCCACGCATTCACTTCAGGATTAAGATAATTATACAAATATACTTAAGTTGTGATGATTAGGTTTAGAGTTGTGTAAACGGTTTTACTCTAACCTAATCAATCACATGGTCTATTCAACATGTTGCGAGCATGTCTAGATCAACCACAGAGTCCAACTCCCATGCCCCGAGACCAGCATCACATGGTTCGATCTAATAATCATAATCGATTTCGATTGCCCAATCAATCCTAAGACTGCGAATATCTATTTTAAACCTGTATCGAGAAGAGTTTGTCCGGTGGGGTTTCTCGACTCTTCTTTCGTTGGTAACAGTTTATGGACTAAACAATATCATAAACACTCTTGAGTATGTGTCAAAACATAACTTTATCTTATTTTATAAAATCAGCAAAATAATAATGTCTTACATTTGTCATTTCATAAATAACAAATTACATCCCACTTTATGGACACATTTCCAACACATAATCTAAAGCAGCAACAATGGATAGAAGAATACGGATGGATTTAAGCATGGCCACCGGAGAGAAGGTATCCTCATAGTCAATACCTTCTTTCTGGGTGTAGCCCTTGGCTACTAGCCTTGCCTTGAATGTCTCTACATTCCCATCTGGACCCCTCTTCTTCTTGTAGATCCATTTACACCCTACGGGTTTTACCCCTTCAGGAGGATCAACCAGAGTCCATACGCCATTTTTATACATCGATTGTATTTGGCGTTCATGGCTTCACGCCATAGGTTTGTTTGAGAACTTTCCATAGCTGCGAGTAGGAGACAAGTTCGTCAATGTTTAAATCGAGGCTCTTTTGTCAATGCATCTCCATAAGACATGTACCTATCAGGTTGTCTCACAACCCTCCTACTACGTCGAGGCTCTATTGGTGTTAGTTCTTGTTGTGGTTCATCTGTTGTCGGTTCAGGAATAGACCGCGGACATGTTACCTGAACATTTTCACCAGTCAATTCCTCAAGTACAAGCCTGCTTTTAGGCTTCATATTCTTTATAAAATCCTCTTCCAGAAAACGAGCATTCGTGCTAACGAATGTTTTCTGGTCAGTAGGACTATAGATGATGTAGCCTTTTGTCCCTTTAGGACATCCTACAAACAGACATAGTTCTGAACGACTGGCTAGCTTACCAGTCTTCTTTCTAAGCACATGTGCTGGACAACCCCATATTCTGGTGTGGCCAAGAGATGACTTCTTGCCACTCCATCTTTCATATGGAGTTCCAGGCACTGCTTTAGATGGAACTTGGTTCAAAATATATGCTACTGTTTCCAAAGCATATCCCCAAAAGGAATCTGGAAGGGATGAGTAACTCATCATTGATCTAACCATATCTAACAGAGTTCGGTATCCCCAAGAGGAGTACCTGGCGTGGTCAGTTGAGAAAATATACCTTCTTCCTTAAGAAAGTCTTCGAACTCTCCCAGCAAGTATTTACCACCACGATTAGATCGTAGTGTTTTGATCTGTTTGTCTAATTGCTTTTCAACCAAGGCCTTGAACTCTTTGAACTTTTCAAAGGTTTCAGACTTTTGACGCATTAGATAAATGTGACCAAAACGAGAATAGTCATCAGTGAAGGTTATGAAATATTCATATCCTCCTCTTGCTTGGATATTAAATGGCCCACATACATCACTATGTACGAGTTCTAGGCGTTCATCAGCTCTATTACCCTTTGCTGAAAAGGGTATCTTGGTCATTTTTCCTTCTATGCAGGATTCACATGTAGGTAGTGAGCCTACACTTAGGGTTTGTAAGGGACCGTCTCTTACCAACCTTTTAATCCTGTCAAGGCTAATATGTCCAAGACGTAGATGCCATTTCTAGGTTTGATCAATTGGGTCTAACCTCAATCTTTTACTATCCCTTATTGAATCATCATTCAATTCAGTATCATAAATCGTTGGAATAATTGGTTTGACGTAGAACAGATTGTTTATCATGGTCGAGAAGTAATCATGAAGCCATTCTTAAGAATTCGAATAACATCATTATTAAAATCCAAAGAATATCCTTGCTCAATCAAACGAGCTACGTAAATAAGGTTTTCCCAAAAAACCAGGACATAATAAACATTGTTCAAAACAATAAAACTGTTCTCAAAACTAATTTAATACTTCCAACGGATGTCGCTGACATCGATGCTTCATTCCCAAATGGAAGTTGAACTCATCCTTGCTAAGCCTTTTGTTTTCCCTGAACCCTTAAAAAGAACAACAAACATGATTAGTGGCTCCAGAGTCTACAATCCAAGAAAAAGTAGAGTCAGCCACAAAACAGGCTTCGGTAACAAGTAATGTACCTTTAGCTTTAACCTCCTTGAGGTATGTAGGACAGTTGCATTTCCAGTGGCCAACTACTCCGTAATGGTGACATTTGGCATTACTCTTGTCCACCTTTGCAGTGTTTTTGCCTTTTCCAGCCGGCTTCTTCTTGTTGCTGCGGGCTTTCTTCTGTTTCTTGGCGCCAGAGGTGGAAGGCTTCGCTTCAGCAAGGTTTGCCTCTCCATTCCTCTTCTTGCCTTTAAGTAGTAGAGTTTCCGTAGTTTGAAGCTCCTTCATGAGTTCCGGGAGTGAATAGCTCAACTTATTCATTGAGTAGTTGAGTTTGAAGTTGTCAAACATCTCCGGGAGAGTCTCTAGGATCATATCCACCGAGTCTCTCCATCTATTTCAGCTCCCATGAGCTCCATCTCATTCGGTGACTTATGATCAAGAGCATATGGTCCCGAGCAGAGTACCGGATTTCATCCGGCGGTTCATGAGATTACGCACCGCGGCTTGGCTTGCGGCCTTGGCTTCCGAACATTTCGGAGATGTAGATAATATCTATCTACACCCGTCAAGATGTTTCGATGTTCTTTGTTGCAACACATTGCTAATTGATGCTAAGATATAACACCTAGCAATCTCATCGGAACGCATCCAAGCAATGTATGCGTCTCGCTCCTCTTGAGTGGAATCATCATTCGGCTCAAGAGGACAGGGGGTGGTGAGCACATGGTTGTGCTTGTCTACCGCCAACACGATATCAAGGTTACGTTTCCAGTCAATGTAATTTTCACCCACTAATTTTTTCGTACTAAGAATTTGTGCGATCGGGGATAAAGACATAATTGCTGAAAAATAAAATAAAGCGGCGTTGGCAATTTGCTTATATTTAAGAAAAGTATGATGCATGAATGCAAGTACTTAAACATAAATAAAATCCTTAAAAAAATGTTTCATCTATGGTGTTACGATCATAAACGGCAACACGTCCCACCTAGGGGTGGCGTCCGTGAAGCCCCCTATCGCATCGAGACTCCTCTCGTTTGGTCCACTTCACAAGATATCTCCACATCTAGTGCAACCAATCACCATCACTTTTGGTCACCTCAGATCCATTGCCTAGCTCCTATGGGAGGTTACAATGATCTTCAGTCTAAGTGTTTAACCGACTAATCGACTCTAGAGGTTGTTATGAACTAGCGATCCATCTAGGGATGGTCCCGCCTCACTACTTCCTTTTCGAGTCTTATCTTCTTTAAGCAACCTGATGACTCCTTAGCGACATGTTTCATGGGTTTCTCCCATTGAAGTGAGGACAACTAAGGTGGCTCTTAACCTATCCACATGTCATGATCGGGGCTAAAGTCGGAGACCTTGGAACGCGTTTCAACGCAAGCGACCCTCCCACTTAGCTTTTTGAAAAATGGATTTTGTTTTAAAAATTAAGTCCAATTAATAATTCAACAAAATTATAACCCTTATAAAGTTGTTGCATTTTATAACTCTTTATAAAATTTACCCATTGCATTTATTATTATAACAATTTATAATATTAAACTACAATGACGCATGAACATGCTTGCATGGCAATTTGATATTGGCATCTCTATATCCTATATGGCATGTTATAATGATGCGAGATTAAATAATAAATCATACATTTACAATTTAACCTCTCTATGGCTCATTTCTAATTACAACCCATAAAAACAAATGAAAATAATTACAATAATTTTCTTCATCTTGTCTTCTTGGCATCTTCTCAATTTTCTCTTCTCACGATCCCTGAAAAGTGAAAATGTTTTTGTGGAAAAATTTAAATTTTGAAAAAAAAAAACAAATTCTTTTTTTATTTGGGCTGGGCTCGGGACAATCCCGGCCCACCATTTTTCCTCTGGCGGGCAGGCCACACAGCGCGCATGGGCTGCCAAGCCAAGCGAGCCACAAGATGGGGGCATGGGCCGCGGCCCTTGCCAACCCCCTTTATGCACGGCCTCACGGCTGGGCAGGCCCTGCAGGCCCCACTGGGGCCGCGGCCTGCACAGGCAAGGCTAGCGGCGGGGCCTGGCCCCTGGGCGGGGCCTGCGAGCCCATGGGGTTTCAGAAAACCCTAGCGCGCTAGGTTTCAGGGGAAACCCTAGTGTGCCCTTATGACCAAACCAAGGGAAGGGGTTGGCGGGCGGGCTTGTGGCGGAGCGAGGGACTTGTCTTGACGATGACAGCCGGCACCAAAAAAAAAAAAAATTTTCCGGGAATTTTAAATTACAAAATTTCCTATGCCCTTTAATGGCTTACATTATTTTCTAGAGAAAAACATAAACCACCAATTTGGTGTAATTAAAACCTAGAGCCAATCGATCGGGATCCAATCACATATATAATCAAAACAATTTTGAATTCATCACATATTCATGCAAGATGCCAATATCAACACATATCATACATTCAATCGCATAAACATAAATCATGCATGATCATAAGCCCTAGGCTCTGATACCAATTGTAGGATCTAGTTGTGATTTATAGATGAAAAATCATTTGAACAACAACAACATTGTAGGCGGAATTTTAAAAATTTTATCATATCCATTTAATTCCAAATTAAACGTAAACCACAACGATAGATACATGCATGATATATGTTTAAAGACAAAGGATTAGAATAATACACATACCTTTGTGACGATTGAATTAAATGACCGCAAGGATCTTGTCTCACTATCTCACGTTCCGAGATGGAGAATTGCCGTGAAACAAGATCGTTGATCTATTGACACGATCACACCAAAAACCACTCGTTGATTCAAGGCTATGACTCTAAGTGTTTTGGGATGAGAGAGTGGACTCTTTTTCAAAAACCTAAGGAAACAATTTTCCTTCTATTTTTGTTTCTAAAATCTGGCCACCCTAGGAGAGAAAAGTGTGTGATATTTTTTTCTCCAAAAACTCATTCTAGGGTTTTCAATAAAATATCCTTATATAGGAGGAAATTCAAAAACTCAAACCCTAGATGGGATTTTCGAATTTCCCCTTCACCCTTGGATTAAAATCCGAAAATCCCCACATGGCTAGGGATTTCCGAATTTTCCTTCTCATTTTGGAGCAAAATTCGAAATCCCCTTATGGCAAGGGATTTCCGAATTTTCCCAAAATAATATATCAACTTTCTCTCTACTTTAGTTGCCAAATAAAATCACGTTTAAATTTTATTTTGAATTTTAAATTAATCACTATTAATTTCAAAATTCAAAATTCATTCCTTTTATTTTTCAATTATCAAATAAATGAAAAATAACATAATGAATTTTAAACATAATTATATAACAAAACATCAGTTTCTATTTTCCCATTTATCAGAGCTAGCCTTGAGACCAAATGGACCCACACGAACAAAGCTATGGAATTACAATATTCGACTAACTCATCCTAATAAGTTATCGACATATTTAATTCCGACATCGCACAACTCCACTAAAAGATCGATGCCGAATAATCTCTCGATTCATGTGCGCTAATTTTTCTAATGGTGTTGATACAATTTATCACACGGTCCACAGTGTAAATGCATTATTATCCTTCGTAAATATCAGTGATCAGAATGGTATAAAATATTACCATTTTACCATTCCAATCATTATTTCCTCAACTCCTTTATATGACTGTGAATAAGAAAGACATATGCTCGTAAGATGTCTCACACATGTTACGATATCTTAATCAATGAATATCATCATTGAATACCAGGCCTGGTTTATTTATTCACACACCCGTCAATAAAGCATGAGGTGATATTATTTCTTACGAATTCCATATCTGTGAATCACATAACTCCAACTCAATAATGTCATGATCCCAATGACCGAGATGTCGTTCAAAAACTGTGAACTAATCTCATTGGTGAATCAAAGATCATGAGATATTAAGTTGAGCTATGCATTCACTTCAGGATAAAGATAATTACACAAATATACTTAAGTTGTGATAATTAGGTTTAGAGTTGTGTAAACGGTTTTTTCTCTAACCTAATCAGTCACATGGTCTATTCAACATGTTGCGAGCATGTCTAGATCAACCACAGAGTCCAACTCCCATGCCCTGAGACCAGCATCACATGGTTCGATCTAATTGGTCATAATCGGATTCGATTGCCCAATCAATCCTAAGGCTGCGAATATCTATTTTAAACTGTATCAGAAGAGTTTGTCCGGCAGGGTTCCCCTGACTCTTCTTTCGTTGGTAACAGTCTATGGACTAAGCAATATCACTAACACTCTTGAGTATGTGTTAAAACATAACTTTATTTCATTTTATAAAATCAGCAAAAAACAATAATGTCTGACATTTGTCATTTCACAAATAACAAATTACATCCCACTTTATGGACACATTTCCAACACATAAAACCCAAAATAATTTGACAAATATACTAAAGCTTTGATACCAGTTGTTGTGCTAAACGTCAAATTAAATGGATTCAAAACAAATATGAATAACAAAAAAATCCAAGAGACAAGGATTTAATGTGGTTCGGCTTTAGGCCTAGGTCCATGAACAGAAATGGCGAAGAAATTTCACTATAACCAAAGTTGATTACAAAAGCTTATCAAATATCTCTCACCATCCAAATCTCGAATACACCCAAAATCTCTCAACCCAAAAACAAAAATACCAAATACCAAAGAATTAAATTCTCTGATCAAATCTCACTCAAAACAAACAAAAAGGAGAAAACTGTGTATCAATGGAAATAAACACTCAGCGGCTGCTCTATATCCCTTTCACGCTTATTAGCGCGCACACGCGCACACATATATAATATATATATATATATATATATATATATATATATATATATATATGGTCCCAAAAGGAAGTCAGCTAGCCCTAGTCGAATTAGAGAGAAAGTCATGGGCCTTGGGCCCAAACAAAAGAAAAAACAATGCTTATGGGCTTAATTTAAGCCACAAGCCTAACAATTCCTCTGTTCTATATTAAAATTCAATAAATAAACATATATATTATATTATATTTGCGTTTTTCTTTTTGGATTTTTTTCTCAAGAATGATGTGGAAATTCTTTGAATTGTTTGGATTTTTTTAATACTAGTTATGGTATGTGTGAGGCACGCACTTAGTTATAATTGAAGTTTTTATAATGTAAAATACCAATAATAATAAATAAGAAAAAATAGATGAAAATTTTTACATGAATCTTAAAAAAGAGTATATTTTAAGTGGTAGTATGCTTGTCCTAATGAAGATTGCACACTTACCTATACTACAAAATGTAGAGTTTGAATCCCCCACACATAATATTTTCTTTTTTAAAATAAGTATACGTTAATAGTATTTTAATAAAAATGTTATGGTTAATTATAAAAATAGATGAAACATTCTTAATTACAAGATAACAATGTAAAAAGTACATAAATAAAGGAGTTTAAACTTAAAAATAAAAAGAAAAAGAGTAAAACATCTGAAAACTTGTCGTGCTGAGGTTGCGGCCAACCTTGCTCTCCCGCCAGCACTTGAGGAGCTCTAACTGATCTCGGGTTCGAGAGTTCCCGACCCTCAGTTCCTTGTGCTAGATGTCTCTGATGGCTCTCTCGACCATGCTCTCCATTTTCCCCCGCGCTTCAGCTTTTCTGTCCAAGCCATCTACACATTTCTACAAAGATTCCTGGGACAGATTTGCGAGAATGGATCTTCTTGAGCACAAGCGGATCACTGTTGTGCGCTATATCTCGGTACATTTCCCGAACTTACATCTCGACTCATATTGCTTTAAATGCATTTTAACCTTTTTTTGTTTTGTTTCGTAGGCTTTTGAAGTGACGCTCCTAAACTATATGGAGCTTCAGGCCCTCCTTAAGAAGGATACCTCGACTAAAGCTTATGAGGAGGAGCTCAAAGCTCTACGTACTGCCCGCAACAAGCTCGCGAAGAATCTTGAGCTCGAGAAAGCTAAGGTTCAGTCCCTCGAAGAATGGGTTGAGGAGGTCAAAAAGGAGTCATCAGAGTCAATCTCTTTGGCCATGATGGAGAGTTTCAAAAAGGGCTTCACTGAGGGGAGCTCCAAGGTGGTCAAGGAGTATCTTGCCTTTCCCAGTTTTGAGCAAAAGAAATAGGAAGTGGTCGAGGAGTTTACTGCTTCAGAGGAATTCCATGGCCTCGTGAATGTTTAGCTGGAGGCTTTGAAAACTTCTAAGGAGTTTGAGGACCTTCTTGCCAAGTGGTTAGAGGCTTACAAGGCCTTGGTAGACTTTGAAGATCTCCTTACTAGGAAACTGGAGGCTTACAAAGCCTCTGCGGAGTTTGAGGTGGCAGCATTTATGCCTTTAAGAATAAACCCGTATGCTTGATTTGTATCTTTTGACATACAAAAAGGAGACATCCTGACATTATGTAAAGGTACGCTTACCGGTACATTCGGGGTATGACTCGTGTATGCGTAGATTCATTATTCATAGATAGTGGAATTCATAGCTCCTACAAAGAGTCAATGATATCCTTTTATGCATTATTGTGGATTGGAAAATGCGAGTGCTCGGCCATTAGACTACTCTATGTTATCTAATGGTTTACTATTTGTAATGGTACGAATAGTGGTTTTCCGATGGAGCGGTAATAGAACATAAGATAAATGTAATCGGGAAGGTGAAACGGAACTTGACCTCAAGTCGATTATGGAATATATTAAGTCATGGACAAGATCTGTTCAGAGCTTTGTACATACGCTATATAAATCGAGAGTGCAGCTCTAGTCCTTTAGTGGAGTAGCGCTAGAGTTTTATACAAGTTGCGTTGTGATTATAGGAGCTTGATTAATATATGTCCATCGGGTCCGTTTGCTAGCTTACATAATTTCCTGTAATGATACGATGTATTTCTTACATATTGGTAACTTGTGTTATTTCCGTAAAAGAGGTTCAAAGTTAATATGAGATTGGTTAATTAATTCATGAGTGATTTATCGGGTGAATTAATCGATAAACTAATTCTAGATAAATTGGTTGAATTATTATTTTAAAAGTTGTTTAATATGGGAAGACTATTATATGACTGTTTTGATCAGGTAACTTTTTTATTGGGTTGGTTGAATCAAAATTGAGGTTCTATGCAAGTGTCCCGTGTTGGAAAACTAGGAAAACAAGTTTTGCTAGTTCAAACAGGTCAATCGGTTCATGAAGGACCGGTCAACCGATAGGTTATAACGTCTCTGTCACTAGTTGATTGGTTGTAACATGTATCACATGCTGACGTGGTGAAACTGACTCTGTAAGCGAGATAAACTTTGGGAAACCTAATTGTTACATAAATAGGACTTCCTAAACACTATAAATAGCCCATTAAGTCACATTATTCATTAGATCATTTAAGAGACTTTTTGGGGGCTATTGGTGAAAGATTCCTGCGAGAAAAAATTGTTTAATTCTCAAGAACAATTTTTCCTTTGGCTCTCTTGTGGTTGGAAGGAGTTCAAGAATATGAAGAGGATATTGAATGTCATGGTTTCAACGAATACAAAATTCCTTGAGGAAAGTTACATGAACGACTTTAAGCCTCATAGCAAAGTGGTGCCTGAGGAAATGTCGAGTGACTTGGTCACACTGACAGTTCCTTTGGAAACCGATCGAGTTAGAGTAGAAAAGGAAACCCAACAACAACCTAAGGGGCTTCAGCATAGTAGAAGGATCAAACATGAACCTGAGAGATTCATGGCTAATGGGGAGACCTTTTTGGCAGAATCTTTGGAACATGCAAGAGATCCTTACACTTACAAAGAAGTTATGGAGGATGTTGATGCAAACCTCTGGACAAGAGCCATGAAAGCTGAGATGGAATCTATGGATTTTAATTCAGTATGGGAACTTGTAGATCTTTCTGATGGGATTAAGCCCATTGGGTGTTAATGGGTCTACAAGAGAAAGACAAATGCAGAAAGAAAGGTCGAAACCTATAAGGCTAGACTGGTAGCTAAGGGATAAACACAAAAGGAAGGAATCGACTATGAGGAAACCTTTTCGTCTGTAGCCATGCTTAAGTCCATCTGCATTCTCTTATCCATTGCAGCTGCTTTTAACTACGAGATCTAATAAATGGATGTCAAGACGGTGTTCTTGAACGGCCATCTTGAGGAAAGTATCTATATGGTACAACCAGAAGACTTTGAGGCTAAGGGTTAAGAGGGGAAAATCTACAAGTTGCTAAAATCCATTTATGTATTAAAGCAAGCTTCCCGTTCCTGGAACAAAAGATTTGACCAAGTGGTCAAGATTTTTGGATTCCAATAGAATATCAATGAACCTTGTGTTTATAAGCATATTCAAGATGGGAAAGTGGTTTTTCTACTATTATATGTTGACGACATTCTACTCATTGACAATGATGTAGGGGCTTTGTCATCAGTCAAAATTTGGCTTACCAAACAGTTTGATATGAAGGACATAGGAGAACCTAATTATGTTATGGGCATTCGGATCTTAAGAGATCGAAAGAACAAAATTATAACTCTCTCTCAGGCTTCATACATAGATAAAATTCTCAAGAAGTATGCAATGCAGAATTCCAAGAAAGTTGGGCAACCATCTAGGTATGAAATTACTCTTTCGAACAATGATTGTCCCAAGACATATGAGGAAAGAGAATATATGGCAAAGGTACCCTATGTTTAGGTGGTTGGGAGCCTCATGTATGCAATGCTTTGCACTCGACCGGATATTTGCCATGCGGTCGGGATTATAAGTCGATATCAGTCGAATCTAGGACCTAACCACTGGGTAGCGGTCAAGCATATATTCAAGTATCTTCGGAGGAATAGAAATGATATGCTAATATATTCCGGTGAGGATTTGGCACCTCTAGGATATACATATTCAGATTTTCAATCCTGTTTGGATTCTGGGAAATCGACTTTGGGTTTTGTTTTTACTCTGGGAGGTGATTCGGTCGTTTGGAGGAGTGTCAAGTAAACTTTCACTTCTAACTTAACGATGGAAGCCGAGTATGTGGCAGCTAGTGAGGCTTCAAAAGATGCAGTGTGGCCCCCTAAATTTCTGATGGATCTTGAAGTAGTTCCTGGTGTGGATAAGCCATTAAGACTGTACTGTGATAACAGTACGGTAATAGCTAACACTAAAGAACCAAGATATCAGAAAATGAGTAAGCATATAGACAGGAAGTATCATGTGATAAGGAGCTTTATTGAAGAAGGGCATGTGGAAATATACAAGATCCCGTCGGAGGATAATATGGTTGATAAGTTCACGAAGGCCCTGCCGACTAAGGCCTTCGAGAAGCATGTTGAGGCTATAGGGATGAGTAGCATGTCACATTTACTTACTTAAGTACAAGTGAGAGATTGTTAGCATTTATGCCCTTAGGAATAAATGTAACTGCAACACCCTGAAGAATTAAATGGGATTAATTGGAGTAATTAAGATTTATTAGTGTGCCTAATCTAATTTAATTAATTGATTATTGATTAATAAATGTTTTTGAGGTGTAATTTAAAGGAATTTAAATATTCTCAGTAATTTTATTTTAACCCAGAAGTGTGTATGGGCACATTTATGGACTGTTATTTTAAAATGTTGACACTTGTCCTTCTTTCCTTTTCTTTTCTTTTCTTTCTTTCCTTCCTTTTCTCTTTCCTTTCCCGTGCGCACACACTCTCTCTCTTCACTCTCGCTCTCACTCTTTCTCTCGTTCCCTCACTCTCTCTCTTCCATTTTGCTTCAAAATCAACCGGATTTCGAACCAAGAGGAATTTTAAGAAGTTTTCAACGTTAAGAGAAGGATTGAAGGTAAGATTTCTGAAAAAACCTCTATTTAATCTTAAGATTTTCAGATTTAGAAACTTATTTTGGTTTGAAATGGATTTTTATGGATTTTGAGTAAAACCATGGTAGAAATTGGAGATCTTGGGTTCTTTAGACTTGTTTTAGGACCTAGAACCTAGATCTAGTGATTTTCACTTTCTTTTTTAGGACCTAGAACCTAGATCTAGTGAACTTTGAAAGTTGGAACTAAAATTTTAAGTTTTTTTGGGCTGATTGAAGGTAAGAGAAAAAAAAAGGCCCTATTTAATCTTAAGATTTTCATTTCTTATTTTGTCGACTAGATGGATTTTGAGTAAAACCGACCGGACCGAGATCTTGGGTTCTATCAATCGACCCTTTGAGATATTCGGTCTAAAATTGTAAGTTTTCACACCACCGGTCGTTCTTTGGTGATGTTGCATCGCTCTCTATCACCGACCTGGTGTACACCTGGTTTGACCCCGGTTGGTGATGTTTTGCTCTATCAAAACCTTGTTTTGACTCCTTTTTTGATTTTTGGGGAACCCAAATTAGCTTCATTTGGGGACATAGAGTCAATGGATTAGCATCTTTAATCCATGTTTTGGAATTGAAACCCTTGGAATGATGATTTGAAACATGAAATGGATTATGGCACACTAATAGGAAATCAAATGGTATAACTGAGATTGAAATTGCTTTAGGAATGAGAATTGAATCCTAAAGTGTTGTCTTGTATCAGTGTTAGCTGAGGACTCGGATTGAGAGGTTTGAGGAAGTGAAAGCCGGAATAGTTCACCGCTAGCCACAAGGTTTGATATTCATGAGGTAGGATTTCTTACCCATTTTCTTTGTGAGCCTGTTTTCAAAAAGAATTTTTGCCTCACAAATGTTTTAAAGAAAGGGCATGTTTGTGTAAGAAAAACCTTTTTAACCCCATGGCTTGTTGTAGTTCATGGGAGTATAATGAACTGTTTCATAAAGTTTAATGAATGATTTCTTAAGAAAAGAGATCTTGCGAATCGCTAAACCGGCTGATGGCCTATATAGGATGTGGATAGTGCATCCTTAGGGGCAGGACCCGAAACCTGGCCCGAGGGTGATGGCTTATGCATTTGGTTGTGTAAGTAATTTATCATAGTATAAATTACTTGCTGATCTTGGGAATAGTGTCCTAGAAGCATGATATGTAATAGGATATTTATTATCTAATTAATAAAAGAGTTTATTCATCATTTTATGTGCATATATTTATGAATATTTTATGAATATCAAATGAAAATTCTGTGATTATTTATGTAACCTTAAACATTGTATATAAGTGTTATATACGAGAGGATAGTATTTAAGGATAATAATCAAAAACATTGTTCATGATGAATTTAATTAAAGTTTAGAATCTTTAATTAAAACATTATTAATACATGTCATTCCCATTTAGAATGGAATGGCGTTATCCGCACTATTAATATGGTGAGATATTGAATGAGTGTATTATGCATAATAAGGTCATGTGGAACAGGGACACATACACAATATGAATTTCTAATAATTTTCGTTAAGCATAGAAATTCTAATTGAGTCTACCGATGGTCATATATAGAATGATCTTAATCCTGAGTTCTTAACAAACTCCTATTTATGGATTTATGTCTTTTGATTTACTCGGTACGGATTCTGAGACCCTGAATCATATTCCTTGTATTTTGGAGACATGATGAAATAGTAGTTGGGAATGTTATTATACGAGATGGAATCCATTCCTTCTTGAGAAAGAAGTAGATAAATAATTCTCTTGAGTGTTGATTCGGTACTTGGATTTGTAAAAGCGCTCTAGTTCATGAATGTGTTTTATGAATCACTATCCATTAGAGAATCAATGGTACTCAAGGATGAAGATATAATTAGAGAGGTTAACGGATTCTACCTGACTCTAATTATGAATTATTTATGGAGGATTGATCTATATGTAATGACTATATCAAATGGACACTTCGCAGTTTAGAAGTAATTAATGTCTATAATTTCAAGAGTTCAATTCCAAGTTTATAGTGGAGAAACTATTGGAATTAATAGAATTAATTAATTAATTAAAGTGTTTAATTAATTATTAATTTTATTGGAGCTCGGGATTATAGGTCCATTAGTCCCCGCGCCGTCCTTGTAATTGTACCAGACACAAAGGGCAAAATGAGAATTTTAGAATTACGAAATTCTAAAATTAAATACTTAAAAAATAATTAATTGAGAATTAATTATTATTTAAATAATGTAATTATTTAAATTTGAATTTGAATTGTGAACATAATTTAAATTTATCCTTTTGAACTTATTTGATAAGTTGTTCAATTTAGAATTCAAATTAATTTAAGTTTGACTTAAATTCGAATTTGAATTTGAATTAAAATTGGACTACAGGATAAATGATGATTTTCTCTTCCTTCCCTATCTGAATTGGCGCCACACACAAGGGAGAAAAACCCTAGAGGTGGCCGGCCACTTAAGAGATAAAGATTTGATTCTGTTTTCAAGTTTGACTTCTACTCTTTAAATATGAGAATGATAGAAAATTGTGAAGACAATTGTTGAAAACTTTTTTCAGCCCTAAGAGTTAGGTGGCCAAATTTTCTCAAAGAAAAAGAGAGGAAAATATTTTCTCCCAAAAATTCCACATCGTGCATGCGTTGGTGTTTGTGGAAATTCGAGTGTTTTTGAAACCTATTTTGTCTCACGTGTGCCCACACACACGTCTACGTAGAATCAAGGAATCGACATGGAAGACTTTAGTTTTCTAAACACAAAGATTGGAGCAAGGACTGTTCGTGGTCAAAGAACTCAAGTTATCATCCGAGTCGGCTTCCAGGTATTTTTCCTGATTGAGTTCTTGATATATATAAATTAGTGTGATTAATTTATCGTGCATAAATTAATATAATCTATAAAGTATCTCAAAAGTTTTATGAAAATTTTTGTTATACACGATCTGCCTTTCCCGCCACGTTTCCGCATCTGAATTCGATTCGGTTACCAACAGCTGATGCCTGTAATACGGTGATTTCCACTCATATTTTCTTTGAGAAAAAGGATGTGAGGTTCCGACTGTTGTGTTGGAACTGAATGTCTATATTTATTTCATTAGTTAACCATTTATTTATTTATTTGTTTACAAAGTTATTTCAAAATATATCCTACTGGGCCTTTTGCTCACGTTTTACTATTTTATAAATGTTAACCTTTCCCAGGCAACTCTAGGAGTAGTGCAGAGTAGCTAAGTTGCTATCACCTGATTTTGGAGAGGATTGTAATCATCCTCCCTGTTACGAATGTAAGTATTTATAAATTCTGTAAACTCTTGTATTTGGATTTCTATAGTGTAGTTGATGTTTGTAATGTATTGTTTTACATTCATGTATGTACGATACTATAAGATCATGTGGATAGCTCCTGTGGGTGTAGCCCTAAAAGTGTAAGAGGCTTGGGTTTTAGTCTCTTCCTTGTGATTTATTTCCACATAAAAGGGAGGCTTATTTGGGAATTTTCTTTAATATTTCAGTTTAACTCCTAATCGAGCCTCCACATCACGGACCCCGGCTCCGGGGTGTGACAAAGTGGTGTTAGGTTCTTAGGTTTAAGAACCACAAGATTGTACATACATGTGTGACATCAGGAATCTACTAAACAGTCTAGTTTCTTTTCAGTTAAAGGAGATGTCACCGTGTCGGAGATATATTAACAACCTGGCACCACCGAATCAAGAGTTTATGGATGCCATGTATGCCACTTTCCAAGGCATGGCCACTTGAGCTCAGAATGAGCGACCAACCGAGGACATGAAGCAGAGTTACTTCTGTGAGTTTAGACATGCACCCATCCCCACATTCAATAGTGAGGGAGGACGCCAAGAAGCGGAGTTCTGGTTTGACTCCATAGTTAAACATCTAAATACTATGGGAGTGCCGGAGGAATATCAGATAGAATTCACAGTGTACAAAATGGAAGGCCAAGCAAGCAACTAGTGGAAGCAAGTAAGAAGAAGGCTTAATGTTGAGGAAATGACTTCGGTGCAGTTTGAGACTCCCTTCAATGAACAATACTTCCCTCAGAGCTACAGGGATCAGAAGGTATTGGAGTTTATGACTTTACAACAGGGAGATATGTCGATAAGGGAATATGAGGCTAAGTTTAATGTCTTGTCCCGCTTTGTGCCATCTCTGGTGGAATCTAAGCACTTGAAATGCCTGAAGTTTGAGAAAGGTCTAAAGAATTCTGTAAGGAGACCCTTAGTGGCTCTAAGAATATGAAATTTTCGAGACCTGGTGGCTGCTGCTACAAGCGTGGAACAAGATAACTTAGCCTATCAGCAAAGCAAGGAAGCAGCTGGTCAAACTTCTGATTTGGGTGGACCCTCTGCTTCGGGTGGGCCACAACGGAACGGTAGTAGAAACTAAAATCAAGGGCAGATCAGTGGAGACGTGATCAGTGGTGGTAGTAGTTCATCTGGGAGTGACAGGAGTGTTCTTTATAGACCTAAGTGCCATCACTGTGGGCAGATTGGTCATATTAGGAGGAACTGTCCTAATCGAAATCAGTCACCGACTCAACTGCCCCAGAATAATGCTTTTTACGGTCAAGAGAGGCCGTTGTTCATGCCATTCTACCAACAGCAGCTGCCAATGCCAACGTTTTACCCTCTTGTGCCAACCTACCGACCATCTCAGTATCAACAGTTTCAGCTTAAGGCGTCGGGACCAGTACAGATTCCTCTGCCACAACAATATAGGCCAGGGACTCAATGACCTAATATTGGTGATAAAGGGAAAGGGAAAGTGTAAGGACAAGCTTATACCCTGACAGGAGGTAGTTCTAGAGGACAGGCCAGCAACACAGTGGTTGAGGGTATAATTCTAATATCTCATTTTCTAGCACATGAACTGTTTGATATTGGTGCTACTTATTCTTTCATTTCACGTTCTTTTGTCCAAACTTTGAAATTGAAAGCTGAAAGCTTAGAAATCCCTATGATGTTAAACTCCCCACTAGGATGTGTGGAGGTAGCTAGTGTATGCAGATCGTGTGAAATCACGATTAGAGGTGTGCAATTGAGAGCTGACTTTATAACCCTTCTGATGAGTCTGTTTGACGTGGTACTCAGAATGGATTAGTTAGCCAGATATGGTGTGATTATTGATTGTTACCATTGGAGAGTGATCTTGATGACTAATTCCGGAGTGATAATTACTTATCAAGCGGATATGAATCGAGTCCTGGAAGAACAACTGTTGAAATACATCGTTGGAGGACGTAGGAATCTAGCCTGTTTTTCTTTTCTTCTTGCTCTAGAAGGTGAACCTGAGGTAATTGAAGACAACACAGAGATTCCTGTGGTGGATGAGTTCGCAGATGTATTTCCTGAGGAATTACCTGGTTTGCCCCAAATCAGGAGATTGAATTTTGCATTGATTTGGTTCCGGAACGACACCTATCTCTATTCCTCCATACCGGATGACACCTGCTGAAATGAGAGAATTAAGAAAGTAGCTCAAGGTGCTAGCAGAAAAAGGATATATAAGGAACAACACTTCCCCTTGGGGTGCACCTGTGATATTTGTGAAGATGGACGATGGATTCCTCCGGTTGTGCATTGACTATCATCAATTGAATATGGTAACTGTGAAGAATAAATATCCACTGCCGAGGATCGATGAGTTATTCTTTCACAAACAAATGTTAACCCCTCCCAGGCGACTCTAGGAGCAGTGCGGAGTAGCTGAGTTGCTACCACCTGATTTTGGAGAGGATTGTGATCATCCTCCCTGTGTACGAATGTAAGGATTTGTAAATTCTGTAAACTCTTGTATTTGGATTTCTAGATTGTGGTTGATGTCTATAATGTATTATTTACACGTTCATGTATGTACGATACGGAAGATCCTATGGATAGCTCCTGTGAGTGTAGCCCTGAACAGTGTGAGAGACTTGGTTTTTAGTCTCTTCCTTGTGATTTATTTCCACATAAAAGGGAGGCTTGTTTGGGAATTTTCTTTAATATTTCAGTTTAACTCCTAATCGAGCCTCCACGTCACCAACCCCGGCTCCGGGGCGTGACAGTAACAATGTTCTTTGAGACATTTTAACTATTAATAAAGATTTATTTATTTCATTTATCTATGTATTGTCCTCGTTATATTCATATTAGTTGACTGTATGATAAGCAAACTAAAAGTCTAAGACTGTCATTCTAAATCTTTAGGTCATGCATGTAATGAGAAGAACATGCAGAAGACATGATTCTAAAGATGATAGTCTAAATCATATGATCCATAATTGAGGGAATAAAGTTAGGCACTTTATTCATGTTAAGATTGTTATGTTGTCTACTTCCTAATGAAGACGGCTTGTCTTAGTTGTCGGAGTTGGGACTCCATGGGTAAAGACATTGATATAGTTTCTAATGGTGAAATCTATATTAGGTCAGACCAAAGTTGAATTATTTTAATTAATAATTCTTTTTGAATAAAACAATTCACTTTTGATGAACTATATGTTGTCATCTTAATCTTGAGATGGATAATGAACCCGTATGCTTGAGTTGTATCTTTTGATGTACCAAAGAGAAACATCTTGACATTATGTAAAGGTATGCTTACCGGTACATTAGGGGTATGACTTGTGTATGCGTGGATTCGTTATTCATAGATAGTGGAGTCCATAGCTCCTACAAAGAGTCAATGATATCCTCTTATGCATTATTTGTGGATTGAAAAATATGAGGGCTTGGTCATTTGACTTCTCTGTGTTATTTAATTGTTTCAATTTAAAATGGTTCAAATAGTAGTTTTCTGATGGAGCGGTAATGGAACATAAGAATAATGTAATCGGGAAGGTAAAACAAAACTTGACCTCAAGTCGATTATGCATACCCTATGGGGATGATACACTAATATATTGAGTCATGGACGAGAGCTATTCAAAACTTTGTAAATACGCTATATAATATGAGACAGACTTATTGGGTTACAAGTAGCGTTGTGATTATAGGAGCTTGATTTATATATGTTCATCGGGTCCCTTTGCTAGCTCACATAATTTCTTGTAACGATACGGTGTATTTCTTACATACTGGTAACTTGTGTTATTTTCGTAAAAGAGGTTCAAAGTTAATATGAGATTGGTTAATTAATTCATGAGTGATTTATCAGGTGAATTAATTGATAAATTAATTCTAGATAAATTGGTTGAATTACTGTTTTAAGAGTTATTTAGTATGGGAAGACTATTATAAGACTGTTTTGATCAGGCAACTTCTCTACTGGGTTGCTTGAATCAAAATTGAGACTCTATGCAAGTTTTCTGTGTTGGAAAACTAGGAAAACAAGTTTCGCTAGTTCAGACAGGTCGACCGGTTCATGAAGGACTGGTCGACCGGTGAGTTATAACGATTCTGTTACCGGCCGACCGGTTGTAATGTGTAGCACATGTTGACATAGTGAAATTGACGCTGTAAGCGAGATAAACTTTAGAAAACCTAATTGTTACGGAAATATGACTTCTTAAACACTGTAAATAGCCTATTAAGTCACATCATTCATTAGATCACTTGAAAGACTTTTTATGGGTTATTGGTAAAAGATTCCTGAGAGGAAAAATTGTTTAATTCTCAAGAATGATTTTTCCTTTGGCTCTCTTGTGGTTGGAAGGAGTTCAAGAATACTAAGAGGAGATTGGACAATGTGTGCCCACCCGCACTCTGATCGTGGAAACAAGAATAGCAAAGAAGACCAGTTGGTTGAGGCTCTTCTGGTTGCTGTTTGGAATGCTTTGATCTATCAAATGTGCAGTTTCCTAAATCTCCAAAGGTATGATTTAGATCTTTAGTATTTATGTTATATAGCGTCATGAACATGTTCTTAATTGGCTTTGGCATCGATTTAAATTTTTAAAATTCTGCTCCGCACTCGATGCCGTATTTTCCAACATGCGGATGCTCAAGTATCCTTAATGGAATCCGCCAGTAATCAGATCCTAGGCCGTTTCAACAAGAAGTGCCCTCATGTCGACCTCTCATTCTCGATGAGTCTGATGAGGACGAACAAGAAGGAGCTGTGCCTTCTGATGGGGTTGACCTTGGTGACCAGGGGGAGTAGATGCTGAGAGGTAAAGATGTGTTGGGAAGCGGAGATGCGGGGAATGGCCTTGAGCAGTAAAAGTTTTTGTTTTATTTTGTAACGGCCATAAGGCCAAGAAAATCTTTGGTTTCGTAACGACCATGTGGTCGAGACAAGTTTTATTTTTCTTCTATGATATGAATCTTTTCATCTCTTTTTTTAATATGCTCATGCATGTATTATATATATATATATATTATTTCTCAACACTTGCGCAACAACTGCTAAGCTCAAGAAACAAATTTTTTGCCCTAAGTGTTGTGGAAAATTTTTGCAAATTTTTGCTAAGTGTTGCCATGCTAGGGCTTGCATTTTTATTTTACTTATGGGGAAAGCCATGGCTTCTTTGCCCCCTATCAAAGATAAGTTTGTCATGTCTCTTGACAGTTTATAATAGTCATCGATAGATAATGTGTCGATAATTTCCAATACAGTAAATTCCAACATGAAGTAGTCGAGAATTGAGTAGAATCACTTGAATTTTATTAATAATGTAGAATCTTACAAGTTGTGGCTTCTAAGCCTGGAAAAAAGAAAAGAGCAAACAAATAAACAAATTTCTATTCTAACTTCTAAGACCTACCTACATAGCTATAGCCTGAACTATTGGTAGTAAGCTTTCAACTTGTCGGTGTTCCAAGTATGCTTAATAATAATATCTCGACCATCCAGCTCTGATAGTCAATAAGACCCATCTGCCACGACCTCTCTAATTTTGTAGGGGCCTTACCAAGATGGTCCTAAGGCTCCAGAGTTTTTAGGCTTGGTATTTGGGGTCACAACTCGAAGGATGAGATCTCCTACTATGATTTTTTTTTGCTTGACGCTTTTGTTAAAGCAGCAAGCGGTCCTTACCTGATATGTGGCGAGCCTTAATTATGCGTCTGTTCACTTTTCTTCTAATAGGTCGAGCTCCAAGCCTATGCATTCTATGTTTTCAACCTCGTCATATCTCATTACTCGACTAGTGGGGACATATATCTCGACTGGTAGAACTGCTTCAACTCCATATGCCATAGAGACCGGTGGTGGTTCTGCTCGTCGTGCTATAAGCCCATAGGACTTTTGGCAACTCCTCAGCCCACTTTCCTTTGTACCTATCAAGTCGACACTTTAAGGTCATCTTAATTATTTTATTAACTGCCTCGACCTAACCATTGGATTGAGGTTATATTATAGAGGAAAAATTCTTATGGATTCCTAACAAGTCGTAGAACTGATTAGTGTTGTCATTGTTGAATTGTTTCTCATTATCTGATATGAGAGAGTGAGGTACACCAAATCGGCAGAGTTTGTTGTTCCATATAAAGTTTGTACACTTATCCTCTGATATTATCGTTAAAGGCTCGGCCTCAACCTACTTTGTGTAGTAGTCGATTGCTATGATGACAAATTTATATCCCACAGCGTTCTATGTAGCGGATCAATTATATCAATCCCCCACTTAGCAAACGGCTAAGGAACGACTATTGAAGTTAGGTCCTCCGAATGCAGTTGAGGAATGAGGGCGTACCTCTAGCAGCTATCGCATTTCTTCGCGTATTTGGCTGCTTCCTTATTAAGATTAGGCCAACAATATCCCCATTGCAGGACCTTATAGGCTAAGGATATCCTCCCAACATGGTAGCCGCAGATCCCATCGTGTATTTTTGAGAGCACTTTTCTTGCCACCTCCTCATCAAGATATCTGAGTAGGGGTGTTGAGTACCCTCTTCAGTATAGGTATTGTCGTTGAGCGTATACCTCAATGCTTGGTATTTTAACAGTTTAGCCCACTACCTATTCTCAAGGAGTTCACCATCGATGAGGTACTTAATAATAGGATCTTTCCAACTCGGCCGACTATCTACTAGCATCGCCTCTGGCTTTCCTTCGATAGGTGGAGTCTCCAAGATCTCCATCAGTACTAGCTTTAGCAGCTCTACATCCTTAGATGTAGCCAGTCTGGCAAGAGCATCCGCATTACTGTTTTTTGCCCTTGGCACTTCTTATATGTCGCAGGCCTTGAATTTTCCTATTGTCACTTTTACCATTGCTAGGTATGCCATCATCTTCTCTCCTTTGGCCTAGTATTGGTCATTTATCTGATTCACAATTAGCTGTGAATCACTGAAGATATCTATGGTCTCCATCCTTAAGTGCTCTACTTGTTGGGAATGGTGTCCTAGAAGCATAAGATGTAATAGGATATTTATTATTTATTTAATAAAAGAGTTTATTCATCAATTTTATGTGCATATATTTGTGAATATTTTATGAATATCAATGAAAATTCCATGATTATTTATGTAACCTTAAAAATTGTATATAAGTGTTATATACGAGAGGATAATTGATTACGCCCAAACGTGTACAAAAACAAGCGGTCAATTGTAGTACAATTTGAACGGTCGATCCCACGAAGAAGTGTTAAATTGAACAAGATATGATTAGCAAAATAAAAAGCGTTAGGAAAGTAGGCAATCAAACAAAGAAAAATGAATGAGTGTTTTTGATATTTTTTTGAACAATTTAAAATAAAGAAAATTCAATAATAAAAAGTGGTAAGGCTTTGAGAATCCTCCATATGCTTTGTTCACCTAATTGGATTTTGATTCATGAATTGACTCAATTGAAAGTTTCACATCCCAAACAATCAATCGGAAGATAAATATTTGAAGAACATATGAATTAAAAATGTATTCGAGTAAATAAAATTTAACGTTTAAAATTAGGAAAAATTATCTTATGAGAAATCCAAGAGCGACAATATACCGCTGGCAATAACAAAAGAAAAGATTACTAAATCTAAGAGCGACAATATACCGTTGGCAATAATGCAAAAGAAAAGACTACTCATAAAATAATAACGATCAATATATAATATAACGCAACAATCACATAAAAAGAGCATGACTAGATTTATATGAGAGTTGACAATAAAATATATTGATAAGAAGAAGAAATATGATAAAAGAAAATTATTTACTCAAATGTATAAAACTTACAAACCATTGGAGAATCGAAAATCCAAATAAATTCATTACACATATAGGATCATCTCAAGCCTCACCTAAATACTCTAGCCTAACTTGTACATAATTCCCATAAAATTCTAAAAAGAAAATATGAGAATAAGAACAAGAAAATATGTGAGAATTTAGGCTCTCAAAAAAATGTCACTCTTAATCACCTTCACAATGATCCTATTTATAGAGTTTTGGGTGTGTTAAGAGTGTAAAAACCGGATCCTTAATTGTGAAGAAAATTCATCACGTTCTGAAGAGTGGGACACGTGTCAGCTGGCCATTCGTGCGCGGGAAAGAAATGCTGCAGAGGGCTCACGAAGTGGGACACGTGGCGACCTCTGATTGGCGACATAATCTGGGACGATGGATGAAGATTCGGATGGATTTAAGCATGGCTACCGGAGAGAAGGTATCCTCATAGTCGATGCCTTCTTTCTGGGTGTAGCCCTTGGCTGATTGCTTTGAATGTCTCTACATTCCCATCCGGACCCCTCTTCTTCTTGTAGATCCATTTACACCCCCACGGGTTTTACCCTGAGGAGGATCCACTAGAGTCCATACGCCATTTTTATACATCGATTGTATTTCGGCGTCCATGGCTTCATGCCATAGGTTTGAGAACTTTCCATGGCCTGCAAGTAGGAGACAGTTCGTCGATAAAAAAATCTGAGACTGCATATAATGCGTCTCCATAAGACATGTACCTATCAGTTGTCTCACAACCTCCCACTACGCCGAGGCTCCACTGGTGTTAGTTCTTGTTGTGGTTCATCTGTTGTCGGTTGGGAATAGATTGCGGATATGTTGCATGAACATTTTTCAATTTCTCAAGTACAAGTTTTGCTTCTTGGCTTCATATTCTTTATAAAATCCTCTTCCCGAGCAAAACGAATGATGGGCTGATGGGGGCTTTAAATTGGGCTTTTCTTGGGCTCAACTTTTGGGTTTTGCTTGGTAAACTAGCCCAAATCCAATTGTTTTCTTCAAAAACCTGAAAAATAAACTAAATCCAATTAAAATTAAATCCTCTAAATTTAGGAATATTTAAAATTAAAATCACAAATTTGATAAAATAATTTGACAATTATGAACATTAAAAGTGCAAATTTGTGCACTTATCACAACCCCCAACCAGCTTATTGCTAGTCTCTAGCAATTCAAGCGAAAGAAAAATCATGTCAAGCTGAAAATTTAAATCAAAACCTGCAAAATCACCTAAGTAATCAAACAAAACATTAGTAAGTCATCAGAAAAATGCTATCAAAACTACTTCAGTCATAACTCCAGAGTCGTGTGTGTGTGCACCAAACCGTATCCTTCTTACCACATTCCTTAACACAAATAGCATCAAAAAACTCACCAAGGTAAAGCCTCAACTCCATTTACCTCACGGGGGACGGAAATATTTTGATGCAAAGGGATTACGCTCATGGAGTTGGAAATGTCACAATTAACGCTCAAGTGAGAGAAGGCAATTTAAGGACAAACTGTTAAACAAACATTGATCAAATGATAGGCAAATCAAATATCTGGAACAATTCATCACTCAAACTGTAAACAAACTTTCGGGATTTCATTCTGGCCAAGAGGAAGATCTCATAAACAAACAAAGAGCCGAAAATATGCATAAATATACACAGTTTTTTTTTTTTTTTTTTGAGGCAAGAGACAACATACATTTGATGAAGTCGATGTAGTAAGGCGTTCTTTTGATTGGTCGCTATGCAAAGACAAGACGTTAGTGCAACCAAACTACATAAACATTGATGATAAATGATGCTCTTGCTCTTTTTTTTTTTTTTTTTTTTTTTTTTTTTTAAAGAAAATGATAACTATCTACAACACTTGGCTCAATTTCTAAGAAGTATTCCTAACCGAAATCATCCCTTAAGTAAATGTCACAAGTCGAGTAAATGTGCTCCGTTAATGACTCAACCAACTCAAAAGGTCAATGAAAGTTCAAAAAAGCTAATTTTTCTCAACTCTCACAACTCACCAAAAATGGAAACCTTAAACTTGGGAATTTTTCTCAACTAAATGTGTCAACAACCATCTTACCACAAGGTCTAGCATGTGTTCAAAAAAAATAACTCGAAATCATTTCTTGGTAATTAAGATAGCAAAACCTGACTCAAACCAAAAATTTTGAAATCATACTCGATTAATCTCGCAAAAATTTTTGACCCAAAATAACAACAAGACAAAAATTAATCTCACGCATGAATATGCTCACCACCCCCAACCAAAATCGACATAAAGGTCCTCAATGTCTAAAATTATATGCAATACGAAGAAGACAGGGAAAGAGAACACCTGGATGATGAACATTGGAACTGAGCCGAGCTTCCTAAACTGATTCTCCAAAGCACAAACAAATATAAAATCACAGAAAATCAACTAAAAATAAAAAAAAACACACAAAGCACACTAGACGACACAAAGAAATAAAAATATGGTACAATAGGGTTTGAAGCAAACTTGTCAACTTTGGTACATCGGAGCCTCGAGAATGATCTCTTCAGCTTGGCTCACACGCTCAATGTAATGCTTCAGTCTCTGGCCATTGACTCTGAATACTCTCCCATCGCTTGGGTCTTCGACCTCAACAGCACCGTTGGGAAAAACTTGTTTCACCACAAATGGACCAGTCCACCGCGACCTTAACTTTCCTGGGTGGAGATGCAAACGGGAGTCATAAAGATGCACCCGCTGATTTGGCTCAAAATTCTTTCTCAGGATCTGCTTGTCATGAGCCGCTTTCATTTTTGCCTTGTAGATCCTAGAATTGTCGTATGCGCGTGTTCCTTAACTCCTCAATCTCAGGATAATTGAAGCTTTCTTTGAATACCTGTAGCGTTGAGGTCAAAGTTAAGGGCCTTGACGGCCCAATAAAATTTTATGTTCGAGCTCATTATTTTCTAGGTAAATGACAGGCTTTCCCAAAGACAAGCCTATAAGGAGACATCCCAAGAGGAGATTTATAAGTAGTGCGGTATGCCCAGAGAGCGTCAAGAAGACGAAAGGACCAATCCTTGCGGTCGGGTTTACCGTCTTTTCCAGAATTTGTTTGATCTCCCTATTCGCCAACTTGATATATGCTTGGCCATTCATTTGTGGATGATAGGCAGTTGCAACCTTATGAAGTACACCGTGAAACATTTTGCGCATAAGAGCCTCAAATGAAGCGGTTGCAGTAAATGAGTGCCTTGATCACTGATGATAGCACGTGGAGTGCCAAACCTAGATAACACATTCTCCTTCAAGAACTTAACAACTGTTGTATTATCATTGGTTCAACACGACACGGCTTCAACCCATTTAGAAACGTAATCCACAGCGAGAAGGATGTAAAGGTACCCAGAAGAAGGTGGAAATGGACCCATAAAGTCAATCCCCCAACAATCGAATATTTCTATCACGAGAATCGGGTTCAAAGGCATCATATGGCGGCGGGACAAAGCACCTAACTAAACATGGCACCGGGCACAGAACATTTATTAGAGTAATTGATTAGTGTCTTTGAACAAAGTAGGCCAATAAAGACCACATCGAAGATTTTTCGGCGGCGGTCTTTTTCACGAAAAATGACCACCACATGCATCGTTATGGGAAGTTCAAAACACTAGTGATTTCATCATCGAGGGAATGCATCGTCTCATGATTTGGTTGGGACAAGACTTGAAAAGATATGGATCATCCCAATAGAAGTTTCGTGAACTTCACCAAGAACTTGCGTTTATCTTGTGCATTCCAATTAGAAGGAAGTTCCGCCTGAATCACCAAGTAGTTTACGATATGAGCGTACCAAGGCATTTTTAGTGACGGCAAAAAGATTTTCATCGGGAAGTTATCGCGGATGGCGGGGCCATCGGCGGGATCATTGAACTCGAGTCGAGACGGATGGTCAAGAACGACATTCTCGACACCTTTCTTGTCCTTGATGGTCAAGTCAAATTCCTGCAATAGAAGGATCCACCTAATTAATCGCGCCTTAGCATCCTTTTTGGAAAGGAGATACTTGAGGGCGGCATGATCTTTATCTTAAAGGCGGTGATGGGTGAACCGATCAAATATCCCACACGGAATTTGTCAAGTGCAAAGATTTTTGAAGAGCAACTGTTTTTCAAGTGGTTGAGTAATTCATTTGAGCACTATTTAGAGTTACCGCTCGTGTAATACACAACAAAGGGCTTCCTTCCTTCTTGACCAAGGACGGCCCCCACAAAGATAATCGCTGGCAAGCGTCACACATGATCTCAAATGGTAAGCTCAAACTGGTGACTTTTTTCGAATGATGGGGGCAGAAGTTAACTTCGCCACAAGCGTTCGGAAAGAATCCTCACACTTTTGTGTCCATTCGAACACGGCGTCTTTGGCCAGGAGATTACAAAGCGGACGAGAAATTACTGAGAAGTTTTGTATGAACCGCCTATAAAAACCAGCATGCCCTAGAAAAGACCGAATGCCTTTGACAGTCTTGGGGGTGGGCAACTTTGAGATGAGCTCAATTTTGGACTGATCAACTTCAATCCCTCTTTCAGAAACAATATGCCCTAAGACTATGCCAGATGGCACCATGAAATGACACTTCTCCCAGTTAAGCACGAGACTCTTTTCTTCACATCTCTTAAGCACAGCTTCTAGGTTGAGAAGGCACGAGTCGAAGGAGTCACCGAAGACGGTCAAATCATCCATGAATACTTCCATACACTTTTCGACCATGTCGCTAAATATGCTCATCATGCACCCGGAAGGTCATCTGGTGCATTACACAACCCAAATGGCATAAATGTTGAAAAGGCATAAGTACCAAAAGGATTTAGGTAAATGTAGTTTTATCTTGATCCTCTAATGCGATCTCGATCTGATAATAGCCTGAATAGCCATCAAGAAAGCAATAGTAAGGATGACCAGCCACACGTTCTAGGATTTGGTCAATGAATGGAAGCGGAAAGTGATCTTTACGGGTGGCGGCGTTCAACTTTCAATAGTCAATGCACATTCGCCAACCCGTCACAGTTCTAGTGGGAACAAGAGCCCTTTCTCATTCTCCACCACTGTCACCCCAGATTTCTTAGGCACTACCTGAGTTGGACTGACCCATTTGCTATCAGCGACTGGATAGATGATTCCCGCATCCAGAAGCTTCAAGACTTCATTCTTCACGACCTCTTTCATCGTCGGGTTGGTCTTTTTGGGGATCCTTCGTGGATTAACCCCGTCTTCAAATTGATGTGATGAGAGCAAATTAAGGGGCTAATACCCTTAATGTTAAGAATCGTCCAACCTAATGCCGATTGTGTTCACGCAAAGATGTCAACTAACCATTTGCTCTTGAAATGCATCAAGTTTAGACGAAATGATGATGACAGAAAGGTATCACCTGCTCCCTAAGGAAGACATGTTTGATTCTCGAAAAATGTTGAGCCAACTTGAGGTTTGGGGTCTCTTGCACGGTGGATGGTTTTGGCTTTTCTTTTTCTCTAGGTAGCTCTTCAAAGCGTGGTTGCCAAAACTTGGTTCCTCCGCCTTGTGAGTCTTTGAAAATGGTGACATTGTTGGCCAACTCACAAGGACCGAACTCTCGATCAGTAAATTCACAGATTTCTCTTTTTTTTTTTTGAGGAGGAAATCGTCAAGATCATCGAATTCCTACACAATTGAACTTCCTCATTGATGATAAAGACGAGTGTGTCAATTAGAAATGTTTGGTGGCACTCGTCATCATCCGTGGTTGCTTTGAAATGTGAAAAACATTCACCTCCAAAGTCATGTTCCCAAAGATATTTTCATCGGACCATTCCTAAACAATTTTGATGAGAGCATTGATCTTAGCAAGGAAAGGTCTTCCGAGAATTATGGGAATCTTGGACTCCATACTCACCACGGATTGAGTATCCAAGACTAGAAAGTCAACGGGGTAATAGAACTTATCAACTTGAACCAAAACATCCTCAACTATCCCCGAGGCTTCTTGATCGATCGATCGATTCCCGCACCACCGCAAAACCACTAAAGATGTGGGCTTAATTTCTCCAAGACCAAGTTGCAATAGTAGACAAAGTAGTATGGCATGAGGTTGACACTGCTCCTAGATCAAGCAAAGCTTGGTTTGAACTCATGTGTCCCAATTAGACAGAAATTGTGGGACAACCGGGATCTTTTTGTACTTAAGCGGTGTTTTGTGGTCGATCACCGCTTGTCTTGACACTGCTCTGTAGATCCAAGAATGTTGTCTTCTTGACATGGTGCTTCCTTTTGATAGTGCATAGATCCTTGATAACCTTAACATATGCGAGGCGGTTGCTTGATGACGTGAAGTAAAGGAAGATTAATCTTTACTTGAGTCAAGTGCTCTAGGATCTCACTTTGGTGTTCCGGCACTTTTTCCGGTTGGACGCAGAGCTTGGGGAAAAGGCACCTTTACGGAACATTTGTTGGCTCATCTTTGTGGGGACAACTTCCTTACTACTCAAGTGGTGGCACTTGTTGATGTTTCTTCCATAATCTTACCACTACGAGTCTTGATGGCATTCACCTCCTTAACATTTTGATCATCAAGACATGAGGTTTTGCGCCATATGTTGACCCTTTGGGTTTGACCGAGCTTGTGAAGGAATCTGCCGCGTTCTTGAACAACCAAAGCTCCGAAAATGACCGTGATTTGGCTCTTCACTTCTTTACTTTCCTCCACCATTTGCGTGAACATTGACTCAAACTTTTGATTTATCTTACTCTGCGCCTCCATGAAAGATTGCAAGGTGTTCTCAAGAGAACTCCTTGGGCTGATGTGAATTGTATTGAGGTGCGAATAGGCCTTTAGGTGGTTGCGAGGTGTTGCTCGTTCTCCATTGTCCTCCGATGGTTCTCGCTTGGTTGGAATCTCTCCAATGAAGTTTTGATGGTTTCTCCACCGAAAGGATTGTATGTGTTAGAGAAGGGTTTGTTGTATGCCCCTAAGGCATTGCATTGCTCCTCATAAACTCCTCTCATTTCATCATGAGCACTATTTAGTGGCAATCCTTGGCTAGATGTTCCACCATACCACCAGACAAAGCATGGCTCATGTGTTTTACGCCCTTGCGACCGTGTGGATTCCTCTACCTTCTTTGCCTTTGAGGGCCTCGATTTGCCTTGTCAAAGATTCGACTTGGGCTTTGAGGTTGTCCTCCTCCCTTAATTGATAGATTCCAACCGGTCGGGACCTATTGGTGCTTTGTCGGTAGCACTAGGTCCGGTCCAAGTGTGAGCTTTTTCGGCTTCTTCGTTGAGATACTCAAAAGCCTCCTCGGGATCCTTTTGGAGAAATTCACCATTGCACATGATCTCCACAAATTGGCATTCATGAATCGTGAGTCCTTCAGAGAAATAAAAGGATAGGTAAAGGCGCCAACTCTAGTTTTAACCAAGGTGAGGACATTGATTTAACAGATCCTTGAACCGTTCCCAAACTTGATACAGAGTTTCATTGTCCTTTTGGGTAAAGGTCGAGATCTGTCCGCCTGCACCATTGGTCTTATGGTGAGGGAAATACTTGTTGAAAAATGATGTCGCTCATTTCTTGACTTCCAATAGACCTCGGTCGAGAGAATACAACCAGCTTTTAGCCTTGTCCTTCAAAGAGAAAGGAAAGAATTTTAATCGCACAGAGTCCACGACTTCAGCTCGGTTGTGAAAAGTGGCCACTACCTCTTCAAATTCCCTAATATGAACGTATGGATTCTCACTCTCTAACCCGTGAAAGGTTGGCAGGAGTTGGATCATGCCTGGCTTGAAATCCAAATTCGGCATATTTGGGGGAAACATTATGCATGATGGTGTGGCCGTACGCATAGGGTGGAGATAATCGTTCAACATCTTCTGTTGGACTTCCTCGTTTTGAGCCATTGCGAAAAGATTTGCAACTGCTAACGAGCCTGGGGTTGAGGGAGGACTAGACGTGTGGGAAGAAACTTCACTAGGGTTTTCTGATTTTATTGCGAATCTCCCTAATTCGTCTCTATAACGATTCATTCACCCTATAACGTTTCACTTCTTTTTTTTGTTTTTTTTTTTTTTTTTTTTTTTTTTTTAATCAAGAAGAAAATAATTATATAGTAACGTAAATTGTAACCTCCGAGAGTGCTCCCAGGAAAGACTATAGCTCTTGGCTCAATGAATAGTCTCCTAGACAGAACAACGTTCCTGGGAAAGATTGGTGGGGGCGAGGCCCGCTTAAGTACCAACTTTCCTAGACAGAACTCCCTCAGATTATACTTTCCACGTAACCACACAATTATTCTCAAAATTAATTATTAAGTTTTATTGAGTAAATTATGAAATGTAATCTAATTAATGGAAACTATTCCTAAAGTCAAAAACCTAAATCTACCAAATTATGAAAATCCTAGATTAGGAATCTAAATTAGTCAATTAATTACAATCCTAAGAGTTAACGAAACTATAAAAAAAAAAAAAAATTAAATAAGGCAACAATTAAAGTATACAAATGAGGAAACAAAATAAAATCCTAATTACCAAAAATAAAAGATTACAAAATAAATTTTTTTTTTTTTTTAAAAGAAAAACTATGAACGTGAGAACGTGGAGCAAATTTTTTTTTTTTTTTTTTTTTTAAATATATATATATATATATAAGAATGTGAAACGTGAGAACGTGGGAACACAAAACTTTTTTTTTTTTTTTTTTTTTTGTTGTTGTTGTTGTTGTTGTTCTCGGAATGCTCCCAGCAACAGTTTTTTTTTTTTTTTTTTTTTTTTTTTTAAATATATATATATATATATATATAAAAAAATAAAAAAACGGATTTTTTTTAAACGTGCCAAAAAATAAATAAATAAATAAAAGACGGATAGTACCTATCTCTTTGGCTAATTATCTACTGAACAATCTTGTTGATGCACCTCCCCGGCAACGGCGCCAAAATTTGATTACGCCCAAACGTGTACAAAAACAAGCGGTCAATTGTAGTACAATTTGAACGGCCGATCCCACGAAGAAGTGTTAAATTGAACAAGATATGATTAGCAAAATAAAAAGTGTTAGGAAAGTAGGCAATCAAACAAAGAAAAATGAATGAGTGTTTTTCATATTTTTTTGAACAATTTAAAATAAAGAAAATTCAATAATAAAAAGTGGTAAGGCTTTGAGAATCCTCCATATGCTTTGTTCACCTAATTGGATTTTGATTCATGAATTGACTCAATTGAAAGTTTCACATCCCAAACAATCAATCGGAAGATAAATATTTGAAGAACATATGAATTAAAAATGTATTCGAGTAAATAAAATTCTAACGTTTAAAATTAGGAAAAATTATCTTATGAGAAATCCAAGAGCGACAATATACCGTTGGCAATAATGCAGTATAAGATTACTAAATCTAAGAGCGACAATATACCGTTGGCAATAATGAAGTAAAAGACTACTCATAAAATAATAACGATCAATATATAATATAACGCAACAATCACATAAAAAGAGCATGACTAGATTTATATGAGAGTTGACAATAAAATATATTGATAAGAAGAAGAAATATGATAAAAGAAAATTATTTACTCAAATGTATAAAACTTACAAACCATTGGAGAATCGAAAATCCAAATAAATTCATTACACATATAGGATCATCTCAAGCCTCACCTAAATATTCTAGCCTAACTTGTACATAATTCCCATAAAATTCTAAAAAGAAAATATGAGAATAAGAACAAGAAAATATGTGAGAATTTAGGCTCTCAAAAAAAATGTCACTCTTAATCACCTTCACAATGATCCTATTTATAGAGTTTTGGGTGTGTTAAGAGTGTAAAACCGGATCCTTAATTGTGAAGAAAATTCATCACGCTCAAGAGGGACACGTGTCACTTGGCCATTCGCGGCGCTGAAAGAAATGCTGCAGAGGGCTCACGAAGCGGGACACGCGGGCGACCCCGATTGGCTAGATCAAAGGCATGGGATGACGTGGTTTGTATATCGACGGGTGGGACACGGGCGAGCTCGATTGGCGGGCTTCTCGCACGGACCCACGCGAGAAGAGGGAAAACTGGTGACGCCGGAGGAGACTCGCTATGAGGAAGGAGACCAAGCCACGCACGAGATCCGGGAGCAGGCGGACACGCGGGCCGATGAATGAATGGGAGCCGGAACGCTGGGACCCACGCGGAAGAGAGAGGAAGGCAGGGTGACCGAGTGAGGAGAAGCGAGGGAGGGAGGAGGAGAACCGCGAGGGAGTCATGCGCGCCAAGCCGGGCCCTGCGGGGGCAGGTGGGCCCCACGCCTGCGCCGCGCGCAGTGGTTTCGACACGTGGCATGCTTCGCTCGCGGCTTCTCGATCTTGGCTCGCGGCTTGTCGGCTCGGCTTGGGAGTTGATGGGCTGATGGGCTTTGGGCGAATTGGGCTTTTCTTGGGCTCAACTTTTGGGTTTTGCTTGGTAAACTAGCCCAAATCCAATTGTTTTCTTCAAAAACCTGAAAAATAAACTAAATCCAATTAAAATTAAATCCTCTAAATTTAGGAATATTTAAAATTAAAATCACAAATTTGATAAAATAATTTGACAATTATGAACATTAAAAGTGCAAATTTGTGCATTTATCAATAATGTTTAAAGATAATAATCAAAAAGCAATGTTCATAATGCATTTAATTAAAGTTCATAATCTTTAATTAAAATATTATTAATACATGTCATTCCCATTTAGAATGGAACGGTGTTATCCGCACTGTTAATATGGCGAGATATTGAATGAGTGTATTTCGCATAATGAGATTACGTGGAACAAGAACACAGACACAATATGAATTTCTAATAATTTTCGTTAAGTATAGAAATTCTAATTGAGTCTACTGATGGTCATATATAGAATGATCTTAATCCTGAGTTCTTAACAGACTCCTATTTATGGATTTGTGTCTTTTGATTTACTCGGTATGGATTCTCAGATCCTGAATCCTATTCCTTGTATTTTGGAGACATGATGAAGTAGGTAGCCGGGAATGTTATTATACAAGATGGAATCCATTCCTTCTTGAGAAAGAAGTAGATAAATAATTCTCTTGAGGGTTGATTCGGTACTTGGACCAGTAGGAGTTCCGATTCATGAATGTGTTTTATGAATCACTGTCCATTAGAGAATCAATGGTACTCAAGGATAAAGATATAATTAGGGAGGTTAACGGATTCTACCTGGCTCTAATTATGAATTATTTATGGAGGATTGATCTATATGCAATGACTATATCAAATAGATACTTCATAGTTTAGAAGTAATTTATATCTATAGTTTTGAGAGTGCAATTCCAAGTTTATAGTGGAGTAACTATTGGAATTAATAGAATTAATTAATTAATTAAAGTGTTTAATTGATTATTAATTTTATTGGAGCTCGGGATTATAGGTCCATTAGTCCCCGCGTCGTCCTAGTAATTCTGCCATACAAAAGGGCAAAATGGGAATTTTAGAATTACAAAATTCTAAAATTAAACACTCAAAAATAATTAATTGAGAATTAATTATTATTTAAATAATGTGATTATTTAAATTTGAATTTGAACACATCTAGATTTATCCATTTAAACTTATTTGATAAGTTGTTCAATTTAGAATTCAAATTAATTTAAGTTTGACTTAAATTGGAATTTGAATTTGAGTCAAAATTGGACTACAGGATAAATGATGATTTTTCTCTTCCTTCCCTATCTGATATTGGCGCCTACACAGGGATAAAATCCCCCTAAGGTGGCCGGCCATAATGGATAAAGGAAAAGAGGATTTTTTGTTTCAAATTCAAATAGGAGATAATTGACAAGCTTTATCTTGGAGATAGAGATTAGATTCCTTTTGAAGTTTGACTTCTACTCTTTAAATATGAGAATGATAGAAAATTGTGAATACAATTTTTGAAAACAATTTTTGCCCTATTTTGATAAGGCTGGCCGAAATTATTCTCATAGAAGGGAAGGAAAAATTTTTTCTCCAAAAATTCCACATCGTGCATGCGTTGGTGTTTGTGGAAATTTGAGTGTTTATTATAACCTGTTTTGTCTCATGTGTGCCCACACACACGTCTTCGTGGATTCTAAGAATTGACATGGAAGACATTGGTTTTCTAAACACAAAGCTTTAGAGCAAGGATTGTTCGAGGTTAAAGAACTCAAGTTATCAATCGAGTCGGCCTCCAGGTATTTTTCCTAATTGAGTTCTTAATAAATGAATTAATGAGATTAATTTATTCGTGCATAAATTAATATAATCTATAGAGTATCTTAAAGATTTTATGAAACTTTTTGTTATACACGATCCGCCTCCCACCCCACGCTTCTGCGTCCGAATTCGATTCGGCGACCAACACTACTAGCCGAAGTCCTGCCACTAAGGCTTCATACTTAGCTTCATTGTTAGATACGAAGAATGTAAACCTGATGGCAGAGGTTATTTTGTAACCCTCTGGAGTGTGTAGAATCAGCCCTGCTCCACAACTATTTTCATTAGAGCTTTCGTCGACATAGAGCTTCCATTTGGGTGATTCTTTCTCGGCGCTGTCCATCTGGTAGGCCAATGAACTCTGCCATAAAGTCAGGCAGAGCTTGACCTTTTATGGCCGCCCGCGGCTTGCAATCGATATCGAATTGGTTGAGCTTGATTGACCACTTGAGCAATCTCCCAGAGGCGTCACGTTTTTATAACACCTGCCTTAAGGGGTCATTTGTCAAAACCTGAATTGTACGGGCCTGAAAATAGTGTTGTAGCTTTCTAGACGTCACCACTAATGTTAAGGTAAGCTTTTCCATCTGCTGATATCACGTTTCCACATCGAGGAGGCGCTTGTTGGTATAGTAAACTGGCAGCTGCACCTTATCTTCGTGAATTAACACTGAAATAACAGCATGTTCTGATACTGTGAGATATAAACTTAGCACTTCTCCGGGCACACTTATAGTAGGAGTGGCCTTCCGAGATGCTCCTTCAATTGATGGAATGCACGTTCACTCTCCTCCGTCCATTGAAATGGCTTGCTTCCTTTCAGGATGTCAAAGAATGAAAGGCACTTGTCGGTGGATTTGGAGAAAAATATGTTTAGCGCTGCTACACACCCCGTTAGCTTCTAGACTTTTTTAGGCTGGTTTGGCGATTTCATGTCAATGAGTGCCTGGAGTTTTTCTGGATTGGCCTCAATTCCTCGACTACTCACTATGAACCTTAGGAATTTTCCTGATTTGACCCCAAAGGCACACTTGAGGGGGTTCAGCTTCATTTTATATATCCTCAGAACATAAAACATCCCTTGAGGTGTTTTACATGTTCTTTGGATTTCTTACTTTTTACTAGCATATCATTGACGTACACTTCTATAGTCTTTCCTATCTAATCGATGAGCATTTTGTTGACGAGACGCTAGTAGGTGGCTCATGCATTCATGAGGCCAAAAGGCATTACCTTGTAATAGTATAGGCCTTGATCGGTTATAAATGTTGTATGTTCCTCATCCAGGTGGAACATCAGGATTTGGTTGTAGACAGAATATGCATCCATGAAGCTTAGGAGCTTGTGTCCGGTTATGGTGTCCACCAGTTGGTCTTACTTGGAAGCGGGAAGCTGTCCTTTGGACATGCCTAGTTGAGGTCACTAAAATCCACACACGTTCGCCACTTCTCGCTGGGATTTAATACTCACAATGGATTCGAAACCCATTCGGGGTATAGGACATCTCTAATGAAGTTGTTTCTGATCAACTTGTCGACCTCTTCTCGTAGAGCTTCATACCTCTCGGCATTCATTGGCCAAAGCTTTTGCCTCTTGGGGGGATATTTTTCATCTATATTGAGCATATGGCTCATAATTTTCATATTTATCCCCACCATATCATCGTGTGTCCAGGTGAACACATCGAGATTCCCTTTAAGGAAGTTCACCAACTCTTCTCTCCTCTGCTTCCCAAGCTATGAGCCAATCTTCAGTTTTCTTGTCGGCTCCATCTCATTAATAGGGACATCGAGCAACTCTTCAATAGGTCTTATCCCTGACTCTTCCTCTGGGAGCTTGGGATCTAAGTCCACGTTCATAGCTCTAGTGGCCACCATTCACATCTCTCTTCTCACTTGACCAGGCTTCGCGTAATGGTGCACTGTCTCAAAGTAGGTAAGCCTGGACTCATACTGATTTTCTCTCACCTTTCCAATCCCATTGGGGGTTGGGAACTTCATTATTTGATGATATTTTGACGTTATGACCTTTAAGGCTCTCAATGTCGGCCTTCCAATAACGGCGTTATACTGATCACCTCCTTTCATAACCAAGAACTTGGATAAAACAGTCAAGGTATGTGGTCGGTCACCCACGATTATTGGCAATTCTATCCCCAAAGGGATGACACAGTCCCCTGTAAAGCCATGGAGGGGCTGAGTGTTGCTTTGCAACCTTGTTCAGGAGATTCCCATCTTGTCGAGGCAATCTGAGTATAATATGTCCACAGAACTGCCGTTGTTAACCAGGTTGCGGCAAACCATGTGGTTACCAATCATAGCTTCAACAATGAGAACATCGTTCTATGGAAAGTGTTTTCAGTTGGCGTCAGCATCTGAGAACGTAATTTCTCTCTCGTCGTACCTTGCGGTTTTATGCTCCCATCTTGATACGGTCATGATACGCTAGTTGAACTTCTTTATCACTTCCCTTGCATACTTCTTCTGTGCTCGTTGAGAAGTACCACCAAGGTACGATCCCCCAAGATTGTTCTAATTACGCCAACTGGTTCTGGCGGATTATCTTCCCTTTGATTGTCTCTACAATAATTGTTTCGCCAGTTGTTGTTGTTGCTGCCACAACAGTCGGCTCTATACTTATTGAGCCTCCCTTCTCAATTTAGTATCTCGACTTCATCTTTTAGGTCAAAGCACTCAGCGGTGGTGTGTCCGCTCTCGGCATGAAACCTGTAGTACTTGTTCTGATTTTGTCTTATAGGATCTGACTTAAGCGGTGGTGGTCGATGCAAGACTTGGAGATGACTTATCTCATGGTAGACATCCTCAATTCCCATAGTCAAAGAAGTGTAGGCGTCGTACCTCTGCGGCTTAAACTGCTTTGTGTCTCCCTAATTGGTGGGAGCGTTATTGCTCCGATTGTTGGTAGTCGGGGCAAGGTTGTACTTTTGTTCAGCCTACACATGAAGATTACCTCGGCGCTTTTTACCAATATTCTGATTGCACGACTGCCCAACCTCTTCATTTGTGGGGACCGCCACTTTGCTTTTCAAGGCCTTCTTGGCCTCTTTTGCATTGATGAATCCCTGCACTCTAGTCCTTTGCGACTCTTGCTCACGTCGGCGTTTAGCTATTCTCTTAGGTCTCCATCGCGTACGGACAAGGATTCAATCGGAACCGTGTTTCTCTGATTTCCATTCTCTTGTGGGTGAGGGGTATTTCCCTTTTAATCGTTACTGGGGCTGCGGCTTTCTCTTGGGCTCTCTTCTTTGCCGCTCGTTGTCTGCTCCCCACAGACCTGTTTGATTTGGCTAGGCGGGGGTTGTTGTTGGCCCCGCTATCACCAACTCCATCAGCATCACCGCATTGGTCACCATTAATTTGGTTCCCAGCAACGACGTTTACTGGGTTCATCAATGCATCCTCCAGTGATGGCATTGAATTCGGCCTTTGATCGCGTCAAGCTATGGCCGTGGCTATTCTCTCTACTGCCCCGGTGAGGGTAGAGATGCAACAATGGGCCGGAGCCCCTGGGCCGACCCGGGCCCATCCTGATATAATGACAGGTCGGGCCGGCACGGCACGACACTGTTCAAGACATGGCCCAGCCCATAAATATTGGTGGGCTGGGCTGGGCCAACCTATATTGGCCCATGGGCGCGGCCCGTGAAAAATTATGGGCCAGGCTGGGCCGGCCCGTTTAGGCCCATGATGGGCCAGCCCAGCCCGGTCTACCTAAGCCCATAATGGCCTGTCCCAACAGGCCCATCTAAGCCCACAATGGGGGCCCGTCTAAGCCTACTATGGGCTGGCCCAACAAAATTGTGTTTTGTTTTTAAAAAATAAAATTGATACTGTAAATGTAAGTTATGTATTATCACATCAAAATACTATACATTTAATATATATATATAATTATTTTGTGAGAAAAAAAATTGTCTAAAAAAGAGAAAAAATTATTCTAGAAGATACTGTTGCGTCCATCGATGGCGTGGGAACCAAATTTTGAAAGTACTAATACTCTGATAGTAAAGTGATTGACCGCAGCACATTAAATGAATTAAGTTTTATATATATATATCCATTACAGTCACATGAAAAAAAAAATTTCCGAAAAAAATGTAATTAAAAAAATGATTATTTGATTCTCGAGAAGCTACTTGTAATTTGTAAAGAAAAAGAAAGCAATTTAGTACAAGTGCCGTCCTGACAATCTTGCCTATATATATAATAATAATAATAATATTTTTGTGAAGCACATTGAATTAGGTTTAATATATATATATATATTTGTGTGAAGTGATAGGCAGCAACACCAATTACGTTTAATATATATATAATAATAATATTTTTGTGTGAGAAAGAGAGAGAGACTTGTTGTTGGTGTTGGGATGGAAAAGAGAGAAAAAACAGAGGCTTTGCGTGGGAAAGAGAGAAAGAGAGGAGGGTTGCGTGCGTGCCCGTGCCTGCGGGGGAAAGAGAGAGTGCCAGAGTGGGGTTTGCGTGCGTGGGAAAGAGAGGTTGACATGACTTCATGAAGTGATAGGACGGACGTGCAAATTGTAATAAACGTTAGGGCCGCGCTTCCATTTTAGTTTCTGCCTATTATATATAGCCGTGGAAACGTTGCGGATGTTCCGGACGTGTTTCCATCTTAATTTTAGCTTTTTATTAGTTTACAGTTCTGTTCTTCACGTTCTTCACTTTTTCTGAAAGGAGAAAAAAAATTTAAAAGGTATAATTTATTTTATTTATTATTCATTAATTTTATATTATTAGAAGTTAATTTTATTGTGTAATTTCCATATTAATTTTAGCTTTTTATTAGTTTACAGTTCTTCACGTTCTTCACTTCTAAAAAGAGAAAAAAAACTTAAAAAGTATAATTTATTTTATTTATTATTTATTAATTTTATATTATTATAAGTTAATTTTATTGTGTAATTATCTTATTTAATTTTTATTGATAATGTTATATTAATTTTTTTTTTTTTTGAAGTAATGACTTCATCACATGGAATGAATACCAATGTTTTAAATTTGGTGATCAATAAAGAAGAACAATTTAATGATCCACTTGAAGAAATTGGAGCTGACTCAGTATCTCAAGTTGGTGGCTCCTCTGATGTGACTCGTAAAGGTAAAAGAGAAATGCAACGAACTTCACCAGTTTGGAATTATTTTGATTTAATAATGTGTAAAAATGAGAATGGTGTAATAGAAGAACGTGCAATTTGCAAAGTATGCAAACAAGACTACACAGGTAAATCCTCTTCTGGTACTGATCACTTAGAGAGGCATCACAAAAAGTACGAAGCTAAGCAGGGTGTAGGTGGTGTTGATTGTTGTCAACAAACACTTCAATTTAGCTCTGATGGTAGTGTTACCAATTGGTCAGATGACCAACAAAGAGCTAGAGAATGGCACACTAGATATTTGGCTAGTGCTCAACAACCAATTAGTCTTGCAGATGATCCGGCCTTTGAGGAGTACATTTAAAATGCTTATAATCCACAATATAGGCGTGTTTCAAGAACTACCACAAGAGCTGACACTATGAAAGTATTTCATTCAATGAGAGAAAATTTAGTTAATGAATTTAATTCATTCACTGCATCTGTAGCATGCACATCTGATTTGTGGGAAGGTCGCACCAAAACTAGTTATATCTGTGTAACGGTACATTATGTGGATAGATTGATCTTTTCAAAAAAGGTTAATTCCTTTTTGATCAATGCCTTATCCACATGATGCCAAGGCCATTCATGATGTCATCATGGAAGTTTTTAATTTTTATGGCATTAAAGAAAAGGTTTTGAGCATCACATTTGACAATGCATCTGCCAATACTGTTGCGATAAACCTTTTCAAGACAACTTTAAAACCACAACATGGTGGAACTTTTTCACCAAAGATGGGCTTGTCATATTATTAACTTGTGCGTTCAAGATGGCATGAAATTTTTTCAAGGTTATTTGGAAAATATTCGAACGACCTTGGGTTACATAGCAAGTTCTGGCTCTTGAATTGAAGAATTTGCTAAACTTTGCAAGAGAGCAAGCATGAAACCCAGAAAACTTCCTACTGACGTGGGACACCGATGGAATTCAACATATTTGATGTTGAACGCATGCCTACCATACAAAGAGGTCATAACCACCTATTACAACTTGAAGAATCCAACTGAGTCGCTTCAAGAAATTGATTGGCAAATTGCTTCATGCTTCTATAATTTCTTGAAGGTTTTTTATGAAGCCACTCTCTAACTCTCAGGTGTGTACTATCCCACCTCTCCTCATGCATTACATAAATTGTATGACATTGCTGCAACCTTCGATATGCATAGACATTTTGACATGTTTAAGGAATCTGTTGAGTTCATGGAACAAAAATTCAAAAAATATTAGGAGCGTGTTCCACTTTTGTATTGCGTAGCCGCTGTATTGGATCCAAGAGTTAAGTTAGTTGGTGTTGAATATTTGTTTAAGGGTATAGGGGAAAAACTGAAGGTGCATTCTGACATCATAACCATTCAAAATGTGCAAGTAAAAGTTAACACTTTATTTACTGCATATAATGAAAAATATGGAGGAGGCCAAACAATGTCCCCTACACCTTTAGCGATTACTACATCTGTACCACATGGTTCTTCATGAGAAAGTATAATTAGCTACACCGGATTTGGTGTAACACCCTGAAGAATTAATTGAGATTAATTAAGGTAATTGAGATTATTAGTGTGCCTAATCTGATTTACTTAATTGAGTTTGACTAATAAATGTTTTTAAAATGAGAGTTTAAATAATTCCAAGGTATTTAAATTATTCTCAGTAATTTATCTTAATCCTGAAGTGTGTATGGGCACATTTATGGATTGTTATATTATACACATGTCATTTTCTTTTATTTTTCTTTTCTTTTCTTTTTCCTTTTTCTTTTCTTTCTTTTCTTTCTTTTCCTTCCCCGTGCCTTCTCTCTCTCCTTCACTCTCACTCCCGTACTCTCTCTCTCTCTTTCTCTCTCTCTCGTTTTGTCCCAAATCAAATGGATCTTGAGCCAAATAAGAGTTTCAAAGTATTTTCAACGTCAAGAGAAGGATTCGAGGTAAGATTGGAAAAACCTCTCTTGAATCTCAAGTTTTTGAATTTCAAAACTTATTTTCGTTCAAACCGGATTTTTGATGATTTTGAGTAAAACTAGAGTAGAAATTGGAGATCTTAGGTTCTTTGAACTTGTTTTAGGACCTAGAACCAGGATCTAGTGGTGTCCCTTTGAAATATTTGAATTTGGGAATGGATTTGCAGGTTTTTGGACTGATTTCCGCGAGCTTCTCTCGCGCAGTCGATTCCACCGATCGACCTGTGCGGTCGACCGGATTGCAGGCTGATCGGTCGACCGGTCCGGTTGACCGGTGTGCACACTACAGGTCGACCGGTAGTGTTGCACTGCTCTGTTACCGGTCGACCGGTGCACACGGGTTTGACCTGTTTTGCTTGAAAAGTGTTGTTTTGAACCCTGTTTTCGGGGAGAACCCAAATTAGCTTCATTTGGGAACTTGGGATGAAAGGATTAGCATCTTTAGTCCCTGATTTGATATTTAAAACCCTTGGATTGGAATTTGAAACATGAAAATGGATTAAGGCACACTAATTGAAAATCTTGGTACATAAGTGAGATTGAATTGCTTTAGGAATGAGAATTGATCCTAAAGTGTTGTCTTGTATCAGTGGTTGCTGAGGATTCAGACTGAAGGGGCTTGAGGAAGCGGAAGCCAGAAAAGGCAACGCTAGTCCCAGGTTTGATTGTGCGAGGTAGGATTTCTATCCCTTTTCCTTGTGAGCCTGTTTTCAAAAGGATTTTGGCCTTGAAAATGTTTTAAAGAAAGGGATTGGTTTGCGAAAGAAAAATGTTTTAAAAACCATGGCTTATTAGTTTATGGAAATCCTTGGCTTGTCCTATCCTTAGAATCCATAGCTTGTCCAGTCATGGAACCTCATGGCTTGCCCAGTCATGGGGCCCGCGGCTTGAGTAGTTCGTGGGGTCATATGAACGATTTCAGAATGTTAAATGAATAATTTCTTAAGATGAGAGATCTTGTGAACTGGTAATAGAGTCTATTGCTGTAAGCCTAGATAGGATGCAGAGAGTGCATCTCGGGGACAGAACCCGAAACTCGGTCCGGGTAGGTGAGGCACTTGGTGAGGTGAGTAATTTGTACTAATTACTTGCTGAAGCCTGTAATGTGGTTATTTTCAGTTATATTTCCTTTGAGAAAAAGGATGTGACGTTCTGGTTGTTCTGTCGGGGCTGAATGTCTTATTTTATTCATTTATTCATTTACGCGCTTATTTATTTATTCGTTTATTTTAAGTATTTGAAATTATATCCTACTAGGCCTTTCGCTCACGTTTTATGTTTTAAATGTTAAACCCCTCCCAGGAGACTCGAGGAGTGGTGTAAGGTAGCTGGAGATTGCTACCGTTGGATCAAGCGAGGATTGAGTTCATCCTCTGATATAAAGTGTAAGGGATTTGAGAAAATTCTATAAGCTTATTTAATATGTGGATTTACTAGACTGTGGTTGATGTCTGTTGTAATGATTAGTTACATGAACATGTATGTACGATACTGTATGTCCTATGGGGTGGAGCCCTGTGTGTCAGAGGCTCCTGGATTATGTAATTTATTTATATTTTAATGCAGTCAAGTGTGGGGCCCAGTTGGGAATCTGCTTTATTAATCCCTAATCGAGCTCCACGTCACCCACCCCATTTGGGGGGCGTGACAGGAATGGTATCAGAGCTTTAGGTTAAGAACTCCAGGATTGTACATACATGTGTGACATCTGTTATCCACTGAACAGTCTAGTTTTATTTCAGTTGAAGGAAATGGCGCCTCGCCGTAAACCAGACACCCAACCGGAACAACCGAACCAAGAGTTCTTGGATGCCATGTATGCTGCCTTCTAGGGCATGGCCACTAGAGCTCGGTATGAGCGACCGGTTGAGGATAGGAAACAAGGGTATTTTCGGGAATTCAGGCGAGCGCCTATCGCCTCGTTTAACAGTAAGGGAGGACCCCAGGAAGTAGAGTTCTGGATTGACTCCATAGTCAAGCACTTGAGTACTATGGGAGTCCTAGATGAATATTGGGTGGAATTTACTGTGTACAAGATGGAAGGTTTAGCAAACACTTGGTGGAAATAGGTCAAGAGGAGAATAAATGTCGTAGGGTTGACCTGGTAGCAGTTTGAGACGCTGTTCAATGACCAGTATTTCCCTCAGAGTTACAGGGAAGAAAAAGCACTGGAATTCATGTCGCTGCAGCAGGGTGACATGTCTGTGAGGCAATATGAGGCTAAGTTTAATGACCTATCCCGGTTTGCGCCATCTCTGGTGGAGTCTGAACACATGAGATGTCTTAAGTTTGAGAAAGGGCCTCAAGAACTTTGTGAGGAGATCCTTGGTGGCTCTAAGACTTCAAAACTTCTGGGATTTGGTAGCTGCTGCTACAAGAGTGGAATAGGATAACTTGGCCTATCGCCAAAGCAAAGAAGAAGAAACGGGTCGAGTCTCAGTCTTTGGTAGACCTTCTGTTTCAGGTGGACCACAGCAGAGTGGTAGAAGAAACCGCAACCAGGGACAGACTATTGGAGAAATGGCAAGCGGTGGCAGTAGTTCATCCGGGAGTGACAGAAATGCTCCATACGGGCCCAGGTGTCACCATTGTGGGCAGGTGGGCCATATTAGGAGGAATTGTCCTAATCGGCCACCGGCTCAACAAGCCCAAAGTGACACTTCCTACAGCCAAGAAGGGCCACCACAGTACATGCCACCATATCAGCCGCAACAGATGCCATACCCTCCTGCGCCGACTTATCAACCACCTCAGTATACACAGTTCCGGCCTCAAGCGCCGAGACCGGCACAACCGCCTCCACCACAAAAGTATAGGCCTCCGGCTCAGCGGCCTAATGTTGGTGACAGAGGAAAGGGAAAAGTATAGGGACAAGCCTATACCCTGGCAGGAGGCAGCTCTGGAGGTCAGACCAGCAACGCGGTGGTTGAGGGTATGATCCTAATCTCTCATTCTTTTGCTCACGTGTTGTTTGATACAGGTGCCACACACTCGTTCATATCAAGTTCTTTTGTTTGGACTTTGAAACTGAAAAGTGAGAATTTAGAAGTCCTGATGACTTTGAACTCCCCACTGGGATGTGTGGAGGTAATAAGTGTGTGTAAATTGTGTGAAATCACGATTGGTGGTGAGCGATTGAGAGTAGATTTGATTATCCTTCCGATGAACCTGTTTGATGTGGTACTCAGAATGGATTGGCTGTCGAGGCACGGTGCGATTGTTGATTGCTACCGTAAGAAAGTGACCTTAGTGATAGATTCCGGAACAGTAATTTCTTATCAGGCCGAGATGAACCCAGTCCATGGGAAACGACTGTTGAAGTACAACGTTGGGGGACGGAAGAATCTACCATGTTTCTCTTCCCTTCTTGCTTTAGAAGGTGAATCTGAAGTAATCGGAGATAGTGTGGGAATCCCTGTAGTGGATGAGTTTACAGATGTATTTCCTGATGAGCTACCTGGTTTACCGCCAGATTGGGAGATTGAATTCTGTATTGATTTGGTTTCGGGAACGGCACCTACCTCCATTCCTCCATATCGGATGGCTTCGGGGGAAATGAAGGAATTAAAAACACAGCTTGAAGAGCTGGTAGAAAAGGGATATATCCGGAATAGTACTTCCCTTTGGGGTGCACCGGTGCTATTTGTGAAGAAGCACGACGAATCTCTTCGGTTATGCATTGACTACCATCAATTGAATAGGGTGACTGTGAAGAACAAGTACCCACCGCCGAGGATCGATGAATTGTTCGATCAGTTGGGTGGATCACAGTTCTACTCTAAGATTGATTTGAGATCTGGGTACCATCAACTGAAAATCAAGGAGGAAGACATTTTGAAGACTGCTTTCAGAACTCGGTACGGGCACTTCGAGTTTCTGGTAATGCCATTTGGATTGACGAATGCCCCGGCTGCATTCATGGATCTAATGAACCATGTTTTTCGATCGTACTTGGATTGGTTCGTGATCGTCTTTATTGATGACATATTGGTTTACTCGAAGACTTGGGAAGAACATGCGCAACATTTGAGAATTGTTCTTTAGACTCTTCGAGAACACCAGTTGTATGCTAAAAAGGGGAAGTGTGAGCCGATTATGAAGTTCCAAGGGCATGTGATCTCGGAAAGGAATTCCCGTTGAGATCCTTCTAAGATCATGATGTGTTATAGTGGGAAAGGCCAAAGAATGTGGGACCATTCGAATCGACACGGGGTTCGAGGCTAGGTTGGCTTTTGTGAAGTATCTCATGAGCATGATGTGTTTCGATGTTCGAAATGACGAGGATGTCAAGTCGATAATAAATGGGACGTCGATGGTGAAAATGCTTTTTCAGAATTGAAGCGTCATACGAGGAGGTGCATTTAATTCTTTGAGAAAATAAAGAAATTTATTGAGGTATCGTGAGATCCCATTAGTGGGCTAAAGTGTTTTGGCAGGTGGAGTCGAGGAAGCAACATGGGATTTGAAAAGCCACATGAACAAAATTACCCCATCATGATTTAGACTTTTATTTTCTTTTCATTGATATTTGCTCGAAAATATGGAGATGTTATCTCTATGGAGCAAAGGTGGACCATAAAAGTCAAGAATTAATTGTTTAATTAAAGACTTGAATCTAGTGTGCAAAGGAGATTTAATTAATTGAGATTTGATTAATAAATGTTTTCAAAATGAAAGTTTAAATAATTCCAAGGTATTTAAATTATTCTCCAATTTACTTTAATCGTCATTAGCTTTGGAAGATTGGAAAAGGACCATTGGTATTATACACATCTTCATTTTTACGAAGATTTTAACTTTTCTTTTGTATAATCTTTTTCTTTTTCGGACTTTTTTTCTTTTCCTTAGCGAGAATCAATATCGGGATCCTCTCTCTCTCCGGACTTTGGATTCCGGATCTCTCTGGAGAACTTTCGAGGACTCTCTCCGTTTTGTCCCAAAGCCGGATCTTGAGCCAAAGAAGAGTTTCAAAGTATTTTCAATGTAAAGAAGATTCGAGGTAAGATCTTGGAGGAGATTCGAAGAGAACCTCGAAGAATGTTTGAATCTCAAGTTTTTGAATTTCAAAACTTATTTTCGTTCAAACCGGATTTTTGATGATTTTGAGTAAAATTTAGTAGAAATTGGAGATCTTGGGTTCTTTAGACTTGTTTTAGGACCTAGAACCCGGATCTAGTGGTTTCACTTTGAAATATTTGGATTTGGGACTAGATTGGAAAGGTTTTTGAGCACATTTCCATGGAGCTTCTCTCACGCTATCTGAGAACCGAAAAAGCACAATGCCGATCCGGGTGGTGGTGGACCGGGCGGGTAGTCAGGGGTTCAACCGCTTCACATGAGAATTGATCGGTAGTGTTGTCTTCGCTTTTGTCACCGAGCACATCGTGAGTGCACACGGGTTTGACCTTGTTTATCCGAAAAGTGTTGTTTTGACCCCTGTTTTCAAGAACCCAAATTAGGTTCATTTGGGAATTTTAGGAAGAAAGGATTAGCATCTGATTTAAGCACCGATTTGATATTTAAAACCCTTGGAATGGAATTTGAAACATGAAAATGGATTAAGGCACACTAAAGAAAATCTTGGTACATAAGTGATTGAATTGCTTTAGGAATGAAAATTGATCCTAAAGTGTTGTCTTGTAGTGATGCCGAGGACAACCTTGGCAAGATTGGCTTGAGCAAGTTTGAAGCTCTAAAAGGTCAACTTGTAGTCCTGTGTTTGATTGGAACCGAGGGTAGATTTTCCTTGTGATTCAAGTTTTTAAAAGATTTTGGCCTTGAAAATGTTTTTAAAGAAAGGGATTGGTTTAAGAAAAAAAATATTTTAAAAACCATGGCTTGTTAGTTTATGGAAATCCTTGGCTTGTCCGTCCTTTGGAATCTATAGGTTGTCCCATGGAACCTCATGGCTTGCCCATCATGGGTAAAAAGGGAAACTAAGTAGTTCATGGGGTCATATGAACCATTTCATAATGTTAAATGAATGATTTCTTAAGATAAGAGATCTTGTGGCTTTACCGGTTTGAGTTATCTCATGTGCATGATGTGTTTCATGTTTCCATCCTCGAAAATGTCAACCCGAGCCGGAAGTCAGTAGTGCGGGGCACTTTGGTTTAACATTTGTACTAATTACAAGATGAAGCCGTAATATGGTTAGGAGGCACCGATTATATTTCCTTTGAAAATAAAGAATTTGAGGCGTCATCGTGAGATCCCATTAGTGAAAGTTTTATTCATTTACCATGGAGTCGAGGAAGCAACATGGGATTTTAAGTATTTCAAAGCAATATCCCATCTATTTACACTTTGAGGTAGGTCTTATGTTTTAAATGTAAATTGCCTAAGGGGGTGGGTCAGAATAATCAAGAATTAATTGAGATTAATTAAGGTAATTGAGATTATTAGTGTGCCTAATATAAATTTAATTAATTAAGTTTGATTAATAAATGTTTTTAAAATGAGAGTTTAAATAATTCCGAGGTATTTAAATTATTCTCAAGAATTTATCTTAATGAACAAGTGTGTATGGGCACATTTATGGGTGTTATATTATACACATGTTTTTTTTTTTATTTTACTTTTCTTTTCTTTTTCCTTTTTCTTTTCTTTCTTTTCTTTCTTTTCCTTCCTCGTGCCTTCTCTCTCTCTCCTTCACTCTCACTCCCGTGCTCTCTCTCTCTCTCTTTCTCACTCTCTCGTTTTGTCCCAAATCAAACGGATCTTGAGCCAAAGAAGAGTTTCAAAGTATTTTCAATGGCAAGAGAAGGATTCGAGGTAAGATTACTGGAAGAACCTCTCTTGAATCTCAAGTTTTTGAATTTCAAAACTTATTTTCGTTCAAACCGGATTTTTGATGATTTTGAGTAAAACTCGAGTAGAAATTGGAGATCTTGGGTTCTTTAGACTTGTTTTAGGACCTAGAACCCGGATCTAGTGGTTTCACTTTGAAATATTTGGATTTGGGACTAGATTTGCAGGTTTTTGGACTGATTTCCACGAGCTTCTGTTGATGAAGATTTTGAAAATGATTTTTGAAATTTTGATATGATCGGATTGATACTCCTGGGGTAATACATTGTAATTATGAACAATATCTATTTTTTATGTTTTTCTTTGTTTTGGTAATTTTGTAAGCATCTTACGTAATAATTATTCTGATTGTACTCTTTTTTGTTGTTTTAAGGTTTTATTGGGGTTTTCCTTAGAAAGGTTTTTAATGGGAATGGTAAATGAAAAAATATATCTTTTCATATTCCCATTTGACTATTCAAACATTTGTTTTGGAATTAACTTATTTAAAAATAAAAAATTAAAAATTACATAATAGAAAATCTTGATATTTAAACCCATGATGGGAAGATGCTTTTAAATGAGAATTGATCCTAAATTTAAACTTATATGGGCTAATATGGGAGGCCCATTCAAGGCCCACAAGGACGGCCATCTTTTTAAAAGGCAACGCTAGTCCAAACATGTTTAATCACATGTAGGTAGATAGGAACTTGTGAAACTTTTAATCGCATAAACATACAAAGGATTTTGGCCTTGAAAATGTTTTAAAGAAAGGGATTGGTTTGTGAAAGAAAAATATTTTAAAAACCATGGCTTGTTAGTTTATGGAAATCCTTGGCTTGTCATGGTCCTTGGAATCTATAGCTTGTCCAATCACATGGAACCTCATGGCTTAAATCCATGGGGCCAAACTCATTTATGGTAGTTCATGGGGTCATATGAAGCTCATTTCATAATGTTAAATGAATGATTTCTTAAGATAAGAGATCTTGTCTATTGGTAATAGAGTTTATTGTCAGAATCCATAGATAGGATCGGAGAGTGCATCATTGCTTGCGAACTCGAAAAGATTTTAGGCGGGGCACTTGGTGAGGTGAGTAATTTGTACTAATTACATCGTTTTGAAGTTTGTAATATGGTTATTTTTAGGTTATATTTCCTTTGAGAAAAAGGATGTGAGGTTCTGAACACAAATTGAATGTCTTATTTTATTCATTTATTCATTTTCTCCATTTTATTTTATTTATTTTCGTTTATTTTAAGTATTTCAAATTATATTGTTGGACCTTTCGCTCACGTTTTATGTTTTAAATGTTAAACCCTATGGGAGACTCCGAGGACAAAACCGGGGTAGTTGAAGATTGCTACCGTTGGATTTCCCGAGGACCGAGTTCATATTCATGATATAAAGTGCAAGTTTTTGAGAAAATCCAAATCTTATTTAATATGTGGATTTACTAGATTGTGGAATGCCTCGGGTAATGATTAGTTACATGAACATGTATGTAAATTTTGTATGTCTCGTGGGGTGGATTCCTTGATTTTCCCTGGATTTGTAATTTATTTATATTTTAATCTTCTTGGTGGGGGCCCTCTTTGAAAATAGAACTTTATTAATGTTCTAATCGTGCTTCCGTCACCCACCCTTATTTGTAATAATGATATTTGGTTTTGGTGTGTCATCCATATCTAATATTACTTAGTAAATTGGAAAACTAAAGAAACAAATTTTAATTCATTTTTAATGAGCAAGGTGGTGGTCATGATTTCAATAAGTTTGATATTTTGTCATTTTGGAGATCACGTGTTCAAGAACTTTTTCTTATTGAGACCTAGAATTGCACGTGATATACTAACCATACCGGTGTCCACGGTTGCAAGTGAACAAGTATTTAGTTGTAGTGGTAGAGTACTTGATGAACGGCGAGCACGCTTGAGTGAAATATTCTCATAATTGTGTCAAAGATTGGGAGGAGGTATCTCAACAAGTTCAAGATGATTTGGTTGATGATTTTGAAAATTTGGATATTTCTGATGATACTCCTACTAGGAGTAATACATTGTAATTACGAACAATATCTATTTTTTTATGTTTTTTTCTTTGTTTTGGTAATTTTGTAAGCATCTTACGTATAATTATTCTGATTGTACTCTTTTTTTCTTACTAAGGTTTTATCCCACTGGGTTTTCCTTAGAAAGGTTTTTAATGAGGCAATCGTAAATAAAATATATCTTTTCATATCCCCATTGACTATTCAAACATTTGTTTTTCTTAACTTATTTAAAAATAAAAAAATTAAAAATTACATGCATAGATGGGCTGGCACATTTAAACCCATGATGGGCCAAGATGGGCCTTAAATGGGCCAGCCCATTTAAACCTATATGGGCTAATATGGGCCGGCCCATTCAAGGCCCACAGCACGGCCCATCTTGGCCCATGGCATGGCCCGACCTGGCCCACGTAAAATTGGCACGTGGGTTGGGCTGGGCCGAAGTAATTCGTACATGGGCCGGCCCGGCCCGACCCACATAATTCGTGGGCTGGGCCGGCCCGGCCCACAGCCCACATGGGCCTAAGAAGAACGGGATGGGCTAGGCCGGGCCAGCCCGTTCTTGCATCTCTAGGTGAGGGTCTCGACCCATTGTTGAAGCCGATCAATGTAGTCCTAGGAATCCCTATTCATCGTTGCATTTGCCCTTTGATTGGGCTGATTCTTCGGTCGTACCCGATTACTGTTTGGTGGATTCGGCTGATTCCTCCCATCAGTGGTGGGATTCTGTCCTTCTTGATTTTTTTGGTTAGCCGTCACACTGCGAGTTTTTCTTTGAGGCATGTCCGCTACCATAGATTGATTCGTGAATCTGGGTCTATGCCCTCCTTCTTGCGCCAATTGTTGACAGTGAAAATTCGTCAACTTAGAATTTAACCTCTCTGGGAACACTAGCGCGATAACTCACGAATAAATTAAGAAATAATGCCAAAAAATAAAGAGTACACGGAAATTTATAGTGGTTCGCCAAAAACTCTTTGCCTACGTCCACTTGTTGATGCACTAATACTTAAAAGTACAATTTCTCTCAGTGGGAAAATAGTGCATAAAAAATCAATTCTGCCCCTTTTTATAGGCTCTCATGTCGTTTAAAATCGCATCCCTAATTTTCTGATGATGATCCGTTCAATTCCTTTAATTAAGGGATTTTTCGGATATTCTCTTATTTGAATAACTGAATTCGAGGGATTATCCTCATTGATCGCTATATGATCTCTCAATTTGAATTCAGATACTTGATATGATTTATCTCTTCCTGATTTGGCGGGATTTGATTTAAATCTGATCCCGTAGACTTCTCGATGTTGTAACCTTCAAAGGCTTATGTGGAGTTCTCGACCTATACCCTTTGTCCTTGGGAGTTCTCCTCAACCTAGGAACATCTCATGAACTGTTAGCTCTCGACGTTAGGAATAAGTCCCTGACTTTTGGAGCTCTCGACGCATACGGATGTTGGAAATGTGTCCATAAAGTGGGATGTAATTTGTTATTTATGAAATGACAAATGTAAGACATTATTGTTTTTTGCTGATTTTATAAAATGAAATAAAGTTATGTTTTGACACATACTCAAGAGTGTTAGTGATATTGCTTAGTCCATAAACTGTTACCAACGAAAGAAGAGTCAGGGGAACCCTGCCGGACAAACTCTTCTAATACAGTTTAAAATAGATATTCGCAGTCTTAGGATTGATTGGACAATCGAATCCGATTCGATCATTAGATCGAACCATGTGATCTTTGGTCTCGGGGCTTGGGAGTTGGACTCGTGGTTGATCTAGACATGCTCGCAACATGTTGAATAGACCATGTGACCGATTAGGTTAGAGTAAAAACCGTTTACACAACTCTAAACCTAATCATCACAACTCATATATATTTGTATAATTATCTTAATCCACGAAGTGGATGCATAGCTCAACTTAGTATCTCATGATCTTTGATTCACCAATGAGATTAGTTCACGATTATTGAACGACATCTCGGTCATTGGGATCATGACAATATTGAGTTGGAGTTGTGTGATTCATGATATGGAATTCGAAGAAATAATATCACCTCATGCTTTATTGACGGGTGTGTGAATAAATAAACCAGGCCTAGTATTCAATGATGATATTCATTGATTAAGACATCGTGACATGTGCGAGACATCTTATGAACGTTTGTCTTTCTTGTTCACAAATCATATAAAGGAGTTGAGGAAATAATGATTGGAATGGTAAAACGGTAATATTATATACCATTTCGATCACCGATATTTCGAAGGATAATAATGCATTTTACACTGTGGACCGTGTGATAAATTGTATCAACACCAAAAGAAAAATTAGCGCACATGAATCGAGAGATTATTCGGCATCGAACTTTTAGTGGAGTTGTACGATGTCGGAATTAAATATGTCGATAACTTATAGAGATGAGTTAGTCGAATATTGTAATTCCATAGCTTTGTTCATGTGGGTCCATTCGGTCTCAAGGCTAGCTCTAATAAATGGGAAAAACAGAAACTGATGTTCAATACATAATTATGTTTAAATTCATTGTGTTATTTTTTATTTATTCGATAATTGAAAAATAAAAGGAATGAGTTTTGAATTTCGAAATTAATAGAGATTAATTTAAAATTCAAAATAAAATTTAAACATGATTTTATTTGGCAACTAAGGAAAGAGAAAGGTGATATATTATTTTGGGAAAAATTCAAAAATCCCTTGCCATAAGGGGATTTCGAATTTTGCTCCAAAAGGGGAAGGAAAATTCGGAAATCCCTAGCCATGTAGGGATTTTCGGATTTCAATCCAAGGGTTAAGGAGAAATTCGAAAATCTCATCTAGGGTTTTGAGTTTTTGAATTTCCTCCTATATAAGGATATTTTATTGAAAACCCTAAGAGAGAGTTGTTGGGAATGGTGTCCTAGAAGCATGAGATGTAATAGGACATTTATTATTTATTTAATAAAAGAGTTTATTCATTATTTTATGTGCATATATTTATGAATATTTTATGAATATCAATGAAAATTCCATGATTATTTATGTAACCTTAAACATTGTATATAAGTGTTATATACGAGAGGATAATGTTTAAGGATAATAATCAAAAAGCAATGTTCATAATGAATTTAATTAAAGTTTGGAATCTTTAATTAAAACATTATTAATACATGTCATTTAGAATGGAACAGTGTTATCCGCACTGTTAATATGGTGAGATATTGAATGAGTGTATTTCGCATAATGAGATTATGTGGAACAAGGACACAGACACAATATGAATTTCTAATAATTTCCGTTAAGTATAGAAATTCTAATTGAGTCTATCGATGGTCATATATAGAATGATCTTAATCCTGAGTTCTTAACAGACTCCTATTTATGGATTTGTGTCTTTTGATTTACTCGGTACGGATTCCGAGACCTTGAATCCTATTCCTTGTATTTTGGAGACATGATGAAGTAGGTAGCTGGGAATGTTATTATACAAGATGGAATCCATTCCTTCTTGAGAAAGAAGTAGATAAATAATTCTCTTGAGGGTTGATTCGGTACTTGGACCAGTAGGAGCTCCGATTCATGAATGTGTTTTATGAATCACTGTCCATTAGAGAATCAATGGTACTCAAGGATAAAGATATAATTAGAGAGGTTAACGGATTCTACCTGGCTCTAATTATGAATTATTTATGGAGGATTGATCTATATGTAATGACTATATCAAATGGACACTTCACAGTTTAGAAGTAATTTATATCTATATTTTCGAGAGTGCAATTCCAAGTTTATAGTGGAGTAACTATTGGAATTAATAGAATTAATTAATTAATTAAAGTGTTTAATTGATTATTAATTCTATTGGAGCTCGGGATTATAGGTCCATTAGTCCCCGTCGTCCTAGTAATTCTACGGACACGAGAGGACGAAATGGGAATTTTAGAATTATGGAATTCTAAAATTAAACACTCGGAAATAATTAATTGAGAATTAATTATTATTTAAATAATGTGATTATTTAAATTTGAATTTGAACACATCTAGATTTATCCATTTAAACTTATTTGATAAGTTGTTCAATTTAGAATTCAAATTAATTTAAGTTTGACTTAAATTCAATTTGAATTAGAATTAAAATTGGACTCTTGGATAAAGGATAAAATATCTTCCTTCCTTATCTATAATAGGTGCCACACATAGGGATAAACCCTACTAGTGTGGCCGGCCACCTTAAGGATAAGGGAAGGGATTTTTGTTCCAAATTCAAATAGGAGATAATTAACAAGCTTTATCTTAGAGATAGAGATTGGATTCCTTTTAGAAGTTTGACTTCTACTCTCTAAATACTATTTTTTGAGACAATTTTCGGAATGCTTTTTTGCCCTAATTTTAGAGGTGGCCGAAATTTCTCTATAGTAATTTTTGAAGCAATTTTTCAGCCCTAATAGGATTAGTGGCCGAAATTCTCAAGTAGAGAGGAAGGAAAAATGTTTTTCTCCAAAAATTCCACATCGTGCATGCGTTGGTGTTTGTGGAAATTCGAGTGTTTATAGTAACCCGTTTTGTCTCATGTGTGCCCCCACACACGTCTTCGTGGATTCTAGGAATTGACGTGGAAGACATTGGTTTTCTAAACACAAAGCTTTGGAGCAAGGATTGTTCGAGGTCAAAGAACTCAAGTTATCAACCGAGTCGGCCTTGGTATTTTTCGAATTGAGTTCTTAATAAATGAATTAATGAGATTAATTTATTCGTGCATAAATTAATATAATCTATAGAGTATCTCAAAGGTTTTATGAAAATTTTTGTTATACACGATCCGCCTTTCCTTGCTTCCGCCGAATTCGATTCGCAACCAACAATTGGTATCAGAGCGGTCTATAGACGATATTAATTTATGCTTCGATTATTTGATAATCATAATTGATATTAAATATGTGATATTTAATTATGTATGTATGTGATGAGTAGGCACTTGCATTTATGGATGTTTATTCTTATTCATGATGATGAATGTATGGATGATGGATTTGGTCGTTAATTATATGGTTCCATGGATCGGTTATATTCATTCGTCAATAAATTATTTGTAATTTAATTCGGGATTAAAATTATTGTAATTCTAGGATTTGGGTAGAATTAGGATTTTTGATTTTGAATCAAGAAGGAGGCCTTGAAGATCATGTTTGAAGCCTTCAAAGAAGCCCAGAAAAAGTGCCCGGAAAGTTCCAGAAACGCGGCCGGGGCGCGGCCAGACGCTGCCCCAGGCGCGTCCAGGCCCCCCCCCACAAGGCCAGCCGCGCCCCCAAGCCAAGGCAAGGGCCCAAGTTCGGGATTTGATCCCGAACGGGCCCAAGGTTTCGAAACCCTCGTAAAAGCGTGCCCGACGAGCCCGGAAAAGTTCCGGATCCCAAAGAAGGTGAAATCCAACCCGGAGACAAAGAATGAAGTCAAGAATAAAGAATTCAAGAATCAAGACCCGTTGATGTAACGGAAGAATATAATTATTGTAATTATTTATTTATTCGATTTGATTGAGTTGTAATTTATTTTTCCATGGGACCCGGTCAAATCCATCTCAATAGTTGATTGCATATATTTATATTTTATGTTGATAATTATATATTATATATGTCCATGCATATAACATGCCATGTAGATATAATGTGCCTACTCATATGTTTTTATAACATGCCATGCATACACGCGCAATTGTTATTGTTTATTTTATTTATTATAAAAGTGTTTTAAAAAAATGAAATAAAAATAAGAACCATCTTATTGAAAATCGATTTAATATGATTAAATTGATTTAAGTTGCAAAATTGATTTGCAAAATAATGTTACATGTGAAATTGAATTTAAAAGTTAAATTTTTTGAATTTCACATATCCAAAAAATAAATTGTTTATTTTTCGATTTGAAAATCATGAGATGTTTTTTCAAACAAAATATATGTTTGCAAAATAATGAGTGGGAGAGGGTTGTATGACAATACGACCCACTAGTCTCCGCCGTTAGCACAACACCGTGAGATCCGGAAAGGGGCTTTGCGGCGACATTGAATCGCCCTCCTAAAGGAGAGTGTTCTTGCCGGATCAATAACAAGGTTGGCTTCCTAGAGATAGGATTTGGGATGTATTTTGAATTGACTACCCAAAGGTAGCAATCCGGAGTTAAGTATATGGGATCTGAAACGGTGGTTTACACTCATAAAGATATAATCAAAGTTTGTTGGTTATATTTTGACTAAAATAACGGTAGTTAATAAATATGAAAATATGAGATATTTTGACTATATTTATTAATTGAGTGGGGTCTCGGTTCAATTTGCAAATAATTTGACTACCCAAAGGTACACTTTATTTGTGGTAAATTGGATTATCGTTGGCACCTAAAATTAAAACATGATTTATGTATTTTTCATGTGCATCATGCATCATATTTAATTGTGCCTAAATTCACATGTTTTGATATTCATGCACGTAAATTGATTAGATGAATATTCTACTTATTTCCAGCAATATGTCAAATCCTATAATCTCACTATACAAAACTGAAACGCTGACTAGAGATAAACTATGCGAGTGGTAAAGTAACGTAAACAACTTACATTCATGTGATGAATATAAGTTTGTCCCAAATGGAGGATTGTCCTCCTGTCCTTAACGAAAACACAGTAGCTAACTGTTAGCTAAGATTGTGCGTGGTAATTCACAAGAAGTATGAAGGCATGGAGACAGCTTATGAGATAATGCAGTCATCGATACCGTATCCGAAAATCCATAAAACCAAAAGGGTTGGCTAAATACTGTAAGGGCCTAAGTAAAAGACAAAAGGAAAGTCGTTTCCAATAAAATAAAGGAAAAGGAATCAAGCAAACACGATTTGCTAGTTCTAGAAACATGTTTAGTAAAAAGGGTAATTCCTTATTCTTGGATAGTAGATTCGGGAGTTGCTACACATGTTTGTTTTCTTTATTAAGTCTTAGTTCTTACAAGGAAAGTCGTTTCCACCGAAATAAAGAAAGGAACTCAAGCAAATATGATTTGCTAGTTCTTAAAACATGTTTAGTAAAAGGATGATTCCTTATCCCGAATAGTTGATTCAGGAATAACTAATCATGTTTGTTTTCTTTATTAAGTTTTAGCGCTTAAATGGAAATTGTTTCCACCTAAACAAAGAAAAAATGAATCAAAGTAAATAAGATTTACTAATTCTAAAAACATCTTTAGTGGAGGGTGATTCCTCGTCTGGATAGTTGATTCGGGAGTAACTAATCATGTTTTGGTTTTCTTTGCAAAATATTAGTTCTTCGAAGAACTTGCCATCGGGGACTACACGATGAAAGTGGGAATACCGCGAGGATATTGGCAAAGGCAGTGGGAGAAGTTAGACTCAATTTTGAAAATACCTTGTTGTGAACAATGTTTATTTCCCACCAAGCATAAAAGTAAATTTGATTTCTAATTCCAAATTATTTGAACAATTGCTTTTAAATAAAAATCTAGTCCACATCTTTCGGAATGGTTCCGATATATGTTCTGGATATTTGGAAAATGGTTTATACCGTTTAAACCGATGCTGGCTCACTTTTGCAAAATATTGAAAAGTTCAAAAGTTGCCAAACTTAAGAATAAGGAGCAAAGGATCTCTCATGATAAATAACACATATATGTGGCATCTTAGACTTGGTCATATTAGCCTAAACACGATTTAAAAGACTGGTAAAGGATGGTCCTTTACGCGAACTAAAAGTTAGTGAGCGTCCAGCTAATGAATCTTGTCTGGCAGGCAAAATGACCACGGGCCTTCCATGACGAAAGGAGAAGGAGCCACATAACCTCTTCAGCTAATACATTTGATGTATGTGGACCGTTAAACGTCCAAGACAAAGGAGGTTACGAATATTTCATCATTTTCATTGATGATTATTCAAGATATGGTTATGTTTACCTAATGCAACGGAAATCTGAAACTTTTAGAAAGTTTAGAGAATTCCGAGCAGAAGTTGAAAAACAGTTAGGTAAACCAATCAAGACACTTCAATTAGATTGAGGGGATGAATACCTGGACTAAGAGTTTCAGGATTTCTTGATTGGAGAAAGTGTGGTATCCCAATTGACTACACCCGGTACACCACAGCAGAATGGTGTAGCCGAAATGAGAAATCAGACTTTGCTCGACATGATAAGATCAATGTTGAGTTATTCTTCACTTCCTACTTCGTTCCGGGATTATGCCCTACGAACCACCATGTATATTTTGAATCTAGTACCATCTAAGTCTATACCAAAGACACCCCTAGAGTTGTGGAATGGTCGAAACTCAGTTTTGAAGCGTATTCACATATGGGGGTGTTCGGCTCATGTGATGAAACAATAGACTGGGAAGTTGGAACTAAGATCATAAATATGCATGTTTGTGGGATATGCAATGGGGACAAAAGAATGATTATTTTATATAGTCATAAGAATCAAAGGTAATTGTATGACAAATGCCATGTTTTTAGAGCATGACTATATGATAGTTTTCAAGCCTAGAAGCTAAAAGGTTCTGGAAAAGTTACTTTCCAATAAGATTGGACCACAACCGACAAGAGTTGTTGGAGCGCTAAGAATGATCACGATTCCTAATCAAACTCTAGTGGCACCTCGTTGTAGTGGGAGGGTAAGCAAGTTACCTAACCGGTATAGTGAGGAAACACATATCGTCACTATTGATGATGGTAAGGAGGATCCGTTGACCTTTAAGGCTACGATGGATAATTTGATAAGGAAAAGTGGCAAGCATCTATGAAACTCAAGCTAGAGTCCATGTACTCTAACTCAGTCTGGCAACTTGTAGATCTACCCGAAGGGGTAAAACGCATTGGATGCAAGTGGATCTTCAAGAGAATAAGATAAGCGGATGGAAAAGTAGTGACTTATAAAGCAAGGCTAGTGGTTAAGGGTTACACCCATAAAGAGGGAGTTGACTATGAGGAAACTCTCTCACCGGAGGCCATGCTTAAGTCCATCCGAATACTCTTAGCCCTAACAACATATTTTGAATATGAGATATGGCAGATGGATGTCAAGACAGCTTTTCTGAATGGCTATCTTGAGGGAACCATCTATATCGATCAGCCAGAGGGTTACATAGAGAAAGGCCTAGAGCAGAAAGTCTGCAAAACTGTAGAGATCCATTTATGGATTGAAGCAAACTTCTAGATCATGGAATATCAGGTTTGATGAGGCTATTAAGTCTTATGGATTTGATCAAAACCAAGATGTTTCAAATGAAAGAAAAGAAGATGTTCTTATTCTTTACAAGCCCGAATATATGATATTCGGTGGGAGTAGTTAGTCGTTGTCGTTGAACTCAAGATCGATCATTGAGTGGTCGGGTGTAGTGTATCCTTAAGTATATAAGGAAAATAAAGAAACTATAAGATAGTTTAGTCGGTGAAAGAGTTGTCTTTCTTTGGATACATAGACTTTGACTATGAGTCATACGTGGATTTTGAGAGTCAACATCCGAGTGCGTGTTCACACTAGGTGAAGGAGTCATGACAAGAAAGGTTGTTGGCAAAGTGTGATTGCTAATTTTATCATTAAGAGTTAATGTGTAGCAGCTTGTGAAGCAGCAAAAGAAAGCAACCTGACTCTAGAAAATTCTTAACTGATCTGGAAATTGTTCCGAGCATAGATCAGTCATAGACACCTAGAAAGTTTAAGGATCAGAGACATATCCTACCTGCTTTAGGACAAGTGAGAGATTGTTGGGAATGGTGTCCTAGAAGCATGAGATGTAATAGGATATTTATTATTTATTTAATAAAAGAGTTTATTCATTATTTTATGCGCATATATTTATGAATATTTTATGAATATCAATGAAAATTCCATGATTATTTATGTAACCTTAAACATTGTATATAAGTGTTATATACGAGAGGATAATGTTTAAGGATAATAATCAAAAAGCAATGTTCATAATGAATTTAATTAAAGTTTGGAATCTTTAATTAAAACATTATTAATACATGTCATTCCCATTTAGAATGGAACAGTGTTATCCGCCTTTATTAATATGGTGAGATATTGAATGAGTGTATTTCGCATAATGAGATTATGTGGAACAAGGACACAGACACAATATGAATTTCTAATAATTTCCGTTAAGTATAGAAATTCTAATTGAGTCTATCGATGGTCATATATAGAATGATCTTAATCCACGAGTTCTTAATGAGACTCCTATTTATGGATTTGTGTCTTTTGATTTACTCGAGACGGATTCCGAGACCTTGAATCCTATTCCTTGTATTTTGGAGACATGATGAAGTAGGTAGCTGGGAATGTTATTATACAAGATGGAATCCATTCCTTCTTGAGAAAAAAGTAGATAAATAATTCTCTTGAGGGTTGATTCGGTACTTGGACCAAGAGGGAGCTCCGATTCATGAATGTGTTTTATGAATCTTTGTCCATTAGAGAATCAATGGTACTCAAGGATAAAGATATAATTAGAGAGGTTAACGGATTCTACCTGGCTCTAATTATGAATTATTTATGGAGGATTGATCTATATGTAATGACTATATCAAATGGACACTTCACAGTTTAGAAGTAATTTATATCTATAATTTCGAGAGTGCAATTCCAAGTTTATAGTGGAGTAACTATTGGAATTAATAGAATTAATTAATTAATTAAAGTGTTTAATTGATTATTAATTCTATTGGAGCTCGGGATTATAGGTCCATTAGTCCCCGCGTCGTCCTAGTAATTCTACCAGACACAGAGGACGAAATGGGAATTTTAGAATTATGGAATTCTAAAATTAAACACTCGGAAATAATTAATTGAGAATTAATTATTATTTAAATAATGTGATTATTTAAATTTGAATTTGAACACATCTAGATTTATCCATTTAAACTTATTTGATAAGTTGTTCAATTTAGAATTCAAATTAATTTAAGTTTGACTTAAATTGAATTTGAATTAGAATTAAAATTGGACTCTTGGATAAAGGATAAAATATCTTCCTTCCTTATCTATAATAGGTGCCACACATAGGGATAAACCCTACTAGTGTGGCCGGCCACCTAAGGATAAGGGGAAGGATTTTTGTTCCAAATTCAAATAGGAGATAATTAACAAGCTTTATCTTAGAGATAGAGATTGGATTCCTTTTAGAAGTTTGACTTCTACTCTCTAAATACTATTTTTGAGACAATTTTCGGAACTTTTTTTTTGCCCTAATTTTAGAGGTGGCGAAATTTCTCTATAGTAATTTTTGAAGCAATTTTTCAGCCCTAATAGGATTAGTGGCCGAAATTCTCAAGTAGAGAGGAAGGAAAAATGTTTTTCTCCAAAAATTCCACATCGTGCATGCGTTGGTGTTTGTGGAAATTCGAGTGTTTATAGTAACCCGTTTTGTCTCATGTGTGCCCACACACACGTCTTCGTGGATTCTAGGAATTGACGTGGAAGACATTGGTTTTCTAAACACAAAGCTTTGGAGCAAGGATTGTTTGAGGTCAAAGAACTCAAGTTATCAACCGAGTCGGCCTTCAGGTATTTTTCCGAATTGAGTTCTTAATAAATGAATTAATGAGATTAATTTATTTGTGCATAAATTAATATAATCTATAGAGTATCTCAAAGGTTTTATGAAAATTTTTGTTATACACGATCCGCCTTTCCGCTGCGCTTCCGCCGCCGAATTCGATTCGGCAACCAACAAGAGTTCTTTTGAGAAAAGAAAAAATATCACATTTTCCTTAGGATGGCCGGATTTTGTAGAGACAAAATAGAAGGAAATAGTTTCCTTAGTTTTTGAAAAAGAGCCCACTCTCTCATCCCAAATACCATAGAGTCATAGCTTTGAATCAACGAGTGGTTTTTGGTGTGATCGTGGCAGTAAAACAACGATCTTGTTTCACGGCAATTCTCCATCTTGGAACGTGAGATAGTGAGACAAGATCCTTGCGGTCATTTAATTCAATCGTCACAAAGGTATGTGTGATATTCTAATCCTTTGTCTATAAACATATATCATGCATGCATCTCTCGTTGTGGTTTACGTTTAATTTTGAATTAAATGGATATGATAAAATTTTTTGAAATTCCGCCTACAAAATTGTTGTTGTTCAATTGATTTTTCATCTATAAATCACAACAAGATCCTACAACGGATTAAAGGGATGGTCCGATTGTTCGACCTTAGTTGTTTAACCCTTTCTTTCTTTTTTTTTTCTTTTTCTTCTCTCTCTCTCTCTCTCTCTCTCTCTCTCTCTTTTTTTTTTTTTTTTTTGTTTTTGTTTTTTTTTGTGACGCAGCATATTCATCTTTTAATAACTAGGGCATATAAAGTATAAAAATGTTACTTTTCTTTTTCAAATGGAGTTAGCTATAACAATGAAGCAAGTTAATGCGTTGATTTCTAAGATTACAAGTTCTTTTTTTTTTTTTTTTTTTTTTTTTAATTTTAAGAGAAGTAAATTGTTAAATCACGACATGTTTAGAGGGCAAAATGTGTTAAAAGTCCTCTACTCTCTATATAAATGCATCTCATATCTGTTGGTTGCCGAATCGAATTCGGCGGCGGAAACGCAGCGGAAAGGCGGATCGTGTATAACAAAAATTTTTATAAAACTTTTGAGATACTCTATAGATTATATTAATTTATGCACCAATAAATTAATCTCATTAATTTATAAGATTCAAGGATCAACCGAAAAAATACCTTGTAGCCGACTCGGATGATATCTTGATTTTCTTTGACCACGAACAGTCCTAGCTCCAAGCTTTTGTGTTTAGAACACCAAAGTCTTCCACGTCAATTCCTTGATTCTACGTGAGCGTGTGTGTGTGGGCACACGTGAGACAAAACGGTTTCTAAAACACTCGAATTTCCACAAACACCAACGCATGCACGATGTGGAATTTTTGGAGAGAAAAATTTTCACTCTCTTTTTTACTATATGAGAATTCCGGCCACACTCTTTCTCTAGGGCTGAAAGTGTTTTAAAAATTGTTTCACAATTTTTCATTTATCTCATATTTAAAGAGAAGAAGTCAAACTTCAAAATAGGATCAAATCTTTATCTCCAATTTTGAATTTGGAACAAAAAATCCCTTCCCCTTATCCCTTAGGTGGCCGGCCACACACTAGGGTTTTATCCCTGTGTGTGGCGCCTAGATAAGATAGGGAAGGAAGATATTTTATCCATTATCCAGTAGTCCAATTTTAATTCAGATTCAAATTCGAATTCAAGTCAAACTTAAATTAATTTGAATTCTAAATTAAACAACTTATCAAATAAGTTTAAATTGATAAATCTAGATATGTTCAAATTCAAATTTAAATAATCTCATTATTTAAATAATAATTAATTCAGAATTAATTATTCTTGAGTATTTAATTTTTAGAATTCCGTAATTCTAAAATTCCCATTTTGCCCTTTGTGTGCGGTAGAATTACAAGGACGACGCGGGGACTAATGGACCTATAATTACGAGCTCCAATAAAATTAATAATTAATTAAACACTTTAATTAATTAATTAATTCTATTAATTCAATAGTTACTCCACTATAAACTTGGAATTGCACTCTCGGAATTATAGACATTAATTACTTCTAAACCGTGAAGTGTCCATTTGATATAGTCATTGCATATAGATCGATCCTCCATAAATAATTCATAATTAGAGTCGGGGTAGAATCTGTTAACCTCTCTAATTACATCTTTATCCTTGAGTACCATTGATTCTCTAATGGATAGTGATTCATAAAACACATTCATGAACCAGAGCTCTTACTAATCCAAGTACCGAATCAACACTCAAGAGAATTATTTATCTGCTTCTTTCTCAAGAAGGAATGGATTCCATCTAGTATAATAACATTCCCAGCTACCTATTTCATTATGTCTCCAAAATACAAGGAATAGGATTCAGAGTCTCGGAATCCGTACCGAGTAAATCAAAAGACATAAATCCATAAATAGGAGTTTGTTAAGAACTCAGGATTAAGATCATTCTATATATGACCATCGGTAGACTCATTTAGAATTTCTATGCTTAACGGAAATTATTAGAAATTCATATTGTGTTCAAGCGTCCATGTTCCACATAATCTCATTATGCTAAATACACTCATTCAATATCTCGCCATATTAACAAATGCGGATAACACCGTTCCATTCTAAATGGGAATGACATGTATTAATAATGTTTTAATTAAAGATTCGAACTTTAATTAAATTCATTATGAAACGATTATTTTTGATTATTATCCTTAAACATTATCCTCTTGTATATAACACTTATATACCATGTTTAAGGTTACATAAATAATCAAGGAATTTTATTTGATATTCATAAAATATTCATAAATATATGCACATAAAATGATGAATAAACTATTTTATTAAATAAATAATAAATATCCTTTTACATCTCATGCTTTCAGGACACTATTCCCAACAATCTCCCACTTGTCCTAAAGCAGGTGTGTCATGTCTCTAATCCCAAATCCATCCAAGTGCCGATCAAAAATGTTCAATGGCAATGTCTTGGTGAACGGGTAAGCAAGGTTGTCCTCTGACGCGATCTTCAGAACCGCTACATCGCCTCTATCCACAATGTCTCTGATCAGGTGATATTTCCTTTCTATATGTTTCGCACTCTTATGGCTTTTAGGTTCTTTTGAATTAGCCACCGCTCCACTTGTTGTCTGATGAGAGCTTAATTGGCTTATCCATATCGGAACAACTTCCGGATCGGTTAAGAACTTCCCGAGCCATGTAGCTTCTTTTGCGGCTTCACAAGCTGCAACATATTCAACTTCCATGGTAGAGTCGGCCAACACACTTTTGCTTTATACTTCTCCATACCACAGCTCCTCCATTAAGAGTGAACACAGATCCAGATGTCGACCTTCGACTATCTCTATCGATTGAAATCAGAATCTATGTATCCGGTGAGAGACGGATCCGCTCCGGAATATACTAACATATAGTTTCTCGTTCTCCTAAGATACTTGAGAATACACTTCACTTTGCAACCCAATGATCTAATCCTGGGTTGGACTGGTATGATGACTACTCCCCTTGCATCGCATAGCGATATACGGTCTTGTACACAACATGGCATACATAAGGCTTCCCACGGCCGAAGCGTGGGATACCTTCTCATATCTTCTTCTGCTGCGGGGTCTTTGGACATTGCTCCTTAGAAAGATGAATACCATGCCTAGAAGGCAAATTCCCTTTCTTGGAGTTTTGCATCGAATACTTAGACAACACTTTGTCTATATAAGATGCTTGTGATAACGCCAAAAGCTTTTTCTTGCGATCTCGAATAATCTTGATCCCAAGAACATAGCTTGCCTCTCCTAAATCTTTCATTTGGAATTGGCTGGCTAACCACTCCTTTACATCCGTCATCATTCCCACATCATTCCCTATGAGTAGGATGTCATCGACGTAAAGAATTAAGAAGACCACTTTCTCTTCTTTCTTATACTTGTAGACGCATGGTTCATCAATGTTTTGATCAAATCCATAAGACTTTACAGCCTCATCAAACCCGATGTTCCATGATCTAGAAGCTCGCTTGGGTCCATAAATGGACCTTTGCGGTTTGCAGACTTTACATTGTTGGCCTTCCTCTATGTAACCCTCTGGCTGATCCATATAGATGGTTTCATCAAGATAGCCATTCGAAAAAGTCGTCTTGACGTCCATCCGCCATATCTCATAGTCAAAATATGCCGCAATGGCGGGAGTATCCGGATGGACTTAAGCATGGCTACCGGCAGAAAGTTTCCTCATAGTCAACTCCCTCCTTTTGGGTATAACCCTTAGCCACTAGCCTTGCTTTAAAAGTCTCTACTTTTCCATCTGCTCCTCTCTTTCTCTTGAAGATCCACTTGCATCCAATGGGTTTTACCCTTCGGGTAGATCTACAAGTTGCCGGGATCGAGTTAGAGTGCATAGACTCCATCTCGAGTTTCATAGTCGCTTGCCATTCTTCCTTATCAGAATCATCCACGCATCCTTAAAGGTCGATGGATCCTCCTTACCGTCATTAGCGGTGACGATTTGGGCTTCCTCAGATAAATCGGGTAACGTGCTTACCCTCCCTCCCACGACAGTGAGGTACTGGAGTCCGATTAGGAACTGTGGTCTTTTCTCCGAGTGGTTCGACAACTCTTGTTGATTGTAGTCCCATCTCATCGGAAAGTAACTCTTCTAATACTATCTTACTGGGCTTGAAATCTATCATATAGTCATGCTCGAAATGTGGCATTTGTCGATACAAACACCTTTTGATCCGCTTGACTATAAAACAGTCCTCCTCTTGTCCCTTGTGGGTATCCCACAAAGATGCATACTTCGACCTTGGTACCAACTTCCCGGTCTTTTGCCTCAAAGACGTGTCTTTGGACTCCCCATATGCGAATGTGTCTCAAACTAGGTTTTTGACCATTCCACAACTCTAGGGGTGTCTTAGGTATAGATTTAGATGGAACTAGATTCAGAATATACATAGCGGTTTTTTAGGGCATAACCCCAAAAAGAAATAGGCAAGTGAAGAATAACTCAACATTGATCTTATCATGTCGAGCAAAGTCCGATTTCTCCTTTTTCGGCCACACCATTCTACCGTGGTGTACCGGTGCGATCAATTGGGATACCACACCTTCTTCAATCAAGAAATCTCGGAACTCTTGGTCCGGTATTCCCCCTCGATCCGATCGAAGTGTCTTGATTGGTTTACCTAATTGTTTTTCAAATTCTGCTCGGAATTCTCTAAACTTTCCAAAAGTTTTAGATTTCCGTTGCATCAGGTAAACATAACCATATCTCGAATAGTCGTCAATAAAGGTGACGTAATATTCAGTAACCTCCTCTAGCTTGGACGTTTAACGGTCCACATACATCTGAATGTATCACTGTAGGGGTTCTGTAGCTCTTACTCCTTTTGCTGTAAAAGGTCTCTTGGTCATCTTACCTTCCAAACAAGATTCACAGACTGGAAGCTCGCCAACTTTTAGCTCACGCAAAGGACCATCCTTTACCAGTCTTTCAATCCTATTTAGGTTAATGTGACCAAGTCTAAGGTGCCACAGATATGTGTTATTTTCGTGAGAAATCTTTTGCTTTTTATTCTTAGGTTCGCAACTCACGAACATTTCAAGATTAGCGTTGAGTTAGGTATTGGTTTTATACAATATAAACCATCATCCAAACGTCCGAACAAATATTTAAACCATTTCGAGAAATATGAACAAATTCATTATCAAAATAAACTTTAAATAATTGTTCAAATAATTTAGCCACAGAAATCAAATTTCTACGAATGTCCGGAATAAAATAAACATTGTTCAAAACTAAAATTTATTTTTCCCTAAAACGAAGTCTAACTTCTCCCCCTTTTTTTGCCGAAACTCTTGCGCCATTGCCTACTTTCATCGTGTAGTCCCCATCGGCTAGTTCGGTATAAGAACTAAGACTCTGCAAAGAGAAACAAACATGATTAGTCGCTCCTGAATCAATTATCCAGGCTGAGGTATCACCCTCTACTAAACATGTTTCAAGGACTAGTAAATCTGATTTACCTTGTTCCTTTTTCTTTTTCAGCTCCTCGAGATACTTGTGACAGTTTCTCTTCCAGTGCCCTTCGCCATTGCAGTGGAAACACTTTCCTTTGGGTTTCTGGATGGGGCCCTTTGCTTTCTTGGGTCTCTTGTTCTTTCCCTTCTTTCCTCTTCCCTGGTTCGGTTTTTCCTTTTATTTTTACCGAACTTCCTGCAACTTACAACATTTGCTTCTCCTCCCTTCTTTTGTTGGTGGATTCGAAGTTTTTTGCAGGTCATTCATGAGTTCAGTGAGATTGCACTTTTTCTTGTTCATAACAAAGTTGTTTACGAACTCATGAAAGTCGAGGAGGACAGGCTTTCCAAGATGATGCCAACTTGGGTGGCTTCATCGATTTTGGCACCATTGAGCTCCGCATCGTGGAGGTGATCAATCATGTTCAGAACATGTGCCTTGGTGAAGAACCTTTCTTCATCTTGTCGTTCATGAAAGCCCTTACGGCATCCAAATGAGCCTTTTTTAGAAGGAGCGCCGAACATGGCTTCTAGAGACTCCATTATCTCATAAGCGGTCTCCATCTCCTCATGCTTCTTATGAAGCTTTATCGCTCATTATTGGCCAGCATAAAGCACTTTGCTTTATTATTTGGCCTTGATCCAGCGATCAAAAGGCTCCCTCGCGGTTTTGGATGCAGTTGCCGCGGGTTCAGGAGGACATTCCTCCGCTAGGACAAACTTATAGTCTTCGCAGACCAATAGTATGTTCATGTTACTTTTCCACTTAGCATAATTATCACCGTCTAATTTTTCAGTCGCTAGTAGTGTGATAATGGGATTCGACATATTGCTAGAAATAAATAGAATATTCATCTAATCAATTTATGTGCATGAATATCAAGGCATGTTAATTTTGGCACAATTAAATATGATGCATGATGCACATGAAAATACATAAATCATGTTTTAATTCTGGGTGCCAACGATAATTCAATTTACCACGAATATAGTGCCGCCGTAGGGTAGGTCAAAATATCGCAAATTGAACCGAGACCTTCTCAATTAATAAATATAATCAAAATATCTCATATTTTCATATTTATCAACTACCGATTAATTTTGGTCAAAAATATAATCAACAATTTGATTATATCTCCATGAGTGTAACCCATCATTTTGATTCTACAGACTTAACTCCGGAGTGCCGCCGTAGGGTAGGTCAAACCGAAATACATCCTTGAATCCTATCGCTAGGAAGTCAACCTTGTTATTGATCCGAAAGAACACTTTCCGTAGGGAGTGCGGAATCGGTGCCGCCCGTGAAGCCCCTTTCGAATCTCACGGTGTTGAACTAATGATGGAGACCCGGTGGGTCGTATTGTCATACAACCCTCTCCCACTCATTATTTTTGCAAACATGTATTTTGTTTGAAAAACATCTCATGATTTTCAAATCGAAAAAATAAAGAATTTATTTTTTTCGGATATGTGAAATTCAAAAAATTTAACTTTTAAATTCAATTTCACATGTAACATTATTTTGCAAATCAATTTTACAACTTAAATCAATTTAATCATATTAAATCGATTTACAAATAAGATAGTTCTTATTTTTATTTTATTTTTCTAAAACACTTTTATAATAAATAAAATAAATAATAACAATTGCGGTATGTATGCATGGCATGTTATAAAAAACATATGAGTAGGCACATTATATCTACATGGCATGTTATATGCATGGACATATATAATATATAATTATCAACATAAAATATAAATATATGCAATCAACTATTGAGATGGATTTGACCGGGTCCCATGGAAAAATAAATTACAACTCAATCGAATCGAATAAATAAATAATTACAATAATTATATTCTTCCGTTACATCAACGGGTCTTCGATTCTTGAATTCTTTATTCTTGACTTCATTCTTTGTCTCCGGGTTGGATTTCACCTTCCTTGGGATCCGGAACTTTTCCGGCTCGTCGGCACGCTTTTACGAGGGTTTCGAAACCTTCGAGCCCGTTCGGGATCAAATCCCGAACTTGGGCCGCCAGCGCACTGGGGGACAGCCTGGGCCGCGGCTGGGCAGCTTGCCAGGCCACCTGGGGCGCGGCCTGGCCCGGCCCGGCCGGGCGCTGGGCGCACCTGGGGCTGGGCGCTTTTTGGCCGCGGCCTGGACGCGCCTGGGCCGCGTCCTGGCAGCGCGGGCGGCGTCGGGGCCGCGACGTCTGGTCGCGATTCTGGAAATTTCCGGGCACTTTTCTGGGCTTCTTTGAAGGCTTCAAACATGATCTTCAAGGCCTCCTTCTTGATTCAAAATCAAAACCCTAATTCTACCCAAATCCTAGAATTACAATAATTCTAATCCCGAATTAAATTACAAATAATTTATTAACGAATGAATATAACCGATCCATGGAACCATATAATTAACGACCAAATCCATCATCCATACTTTCATCATCATGAATAAAAATAAACATCCATAAATGCAAGTGCCTACTCATCACATACATACATAATTAAATATCACATATTTAATATCAATTATGATTATCGATAATCGAAGCATAAATTAATATCGTCTATAGACCGCTCGATACCAATTGTTGGTTGCCGAATCGAATCGACCGGCGGAAACGCAGCGGAAAGGCGGATCGTGTATAACAAAAAATTTTCATAAAACTTTTGACATACTCTATAGATTATATTAATTTATGCACCAATAAATTAATCTCATTAATTTATAAGATTCAAGGATCAACCAAAAAAAATACCTTGTAGCCGACTCGGATGATATCTTGATTTTCTTTGACCACGATCAGTCCTAGCTCCAAGCTTTTGTGTTTAGAACACCAAAGTCTTCCACGTCAATTCCTTGATTCCACGTGAGGCGTGTGTGTGGGCACACGTGAGACAAAACGGTTTCTAAAACACTCGAATTTCCACAAACACCAACGCATGCACGATGTGGAATTTTTGAGAGAAAAATTTTAACTCTCTTTTTACTATATGAGAATTCCGCCACACTCTTTCTCTAGGGCTGAAAGTGTTTTAAAAATTGTTTCACAATTTTTCATTTATCTCATATTTAAAGAGAAGAAGTCAAACTTCAAAATAGGATCAAATCCTTATCTCCAATTTTGAATTTGGAACAAAAAACCCCTTCCCCTTATCCCTTAGGTGGCCGGCCACACACTAGGGTTTTATTCCTGTGTGTGGCGCCTAGATAAGATAGGGAAGGAAGATATTTTATCCATTATCCAGTAGTCCAATTTTAATTCAGATTCAAATTCGAATTCAAGTCAAACTTAAATTAATTTGAATTCTAAATTAAACAACTTATCAAATAAGTTTAAATTGATAAATCTAGATATGTTCAAATTCAAATTTAAATAATCTCATTATTTAAATAATAATTAATTCAGAATTAATTATTCTTCGAGTATTTAATTTTTAGAATTCCGTAATTCTAAAATTCCCATTTTGCCCTTTGTGTCTGGTAGAATTACAAGGACGACGCGGGGACTAATGGACCTATAATTCTGAGCTCCAATAAAATTAATAATTAATTAAACACTTTAATTAATTAATTAATTCTATTAATTCCAATAGTTACTCCACTATAAACTTGGAATTGCACTCTCGGAATTATAGACATTAATTACTTCTAAACTGTGAAGTGTCCATTTGATATAGTCATTGCATATAGATCGATCCTCCATAAATAATTCATAATTAGAGTCGGGTAGAATCCGTTAACCTCTCTAATTACATCTTTATGCTTGAGTACCATTGATTCTCTAATGGATAGTGATTCATAAAACACATTCATGAACCGAGCGCTCTTACTAATCCAAGTACCGAATCAACACTCAAGAGAATTATTTATCCGCTTCTTTCTCAAGAAGGAATGGATTCCATCTCGTATAATAACATTCCCAGCCTACCTATTTCATTATGTCTCCAAAATACAAGGAATAGGATTCAGAGTCTAATCTGCATCGAGTAAATCAAAAGACATAAATCCATAAATAGGAGTTTGTTAAGAACTCAGGATTAAGATCATTCTATATATGACCATCGGTAGACTCAATTAGAATTTCTATGCTTAACGGAAATTATTAGAAATTCATATTGTGTCTCTGCGTCCATGTTCCACATAATCTCATTATGCGAAATACACTCATTCAATATCTCGCCATATTAACAAAGGCGGATAACACCGTTCCATTCTAAATGGGAATGACATGTATTAATAATGTTTTAATTAAAGATTCCGAACTTTAATTAAATTCATTATGAAAACGATTACTTTTTGATTATTATCCTTAAACATTATCCTCTTGTATATAACACTTATATACCATGTTTAAGGTTACATAAATAATCAAGGAATTTTATTTGATATTCATAAAATATTCATAAATATATGCACATAAAATGATGAATAAACTATTTTATTAAATAAATAATAAATATCCTTTTACATCTCATGCTTTCGGGACACTATTCCCAACAATCTCCCACTTGTCCTAAAGCAGGTGTGTCATGTCTCTAATCCCAAATCCATCCAAGTGCCGATCAAAAATGTTCAATGGCAATGTCTTGGTGAACGGGTAAGCAAGGTTGTCCTCTGACGCGATCTTCAGAACCGCTACATCGCCTCTATCCACAATGTCTCTGATCAGGTGATATTTCCTTTCTATATGTTTCGCACTCTTATGGCTTTTAGGTTCTTTTGAATTAGCCACCGCTCCACTGGTTTCACAGTAGAGCTTAATTGGCTTATCCATATCTGGAACAACTTCCAGATCAGTTAAGAACTTCCTGAGCCATGTAGCTTCTTTTGCGGCTTCACAAGCTGCAACATATTCAGCCACATAATTGCAAGGCTTTCTTTTGCAAAATCATATACAAATTTGATCATAAATGCAAGATACAGGATTTGTTTGTACAAACTTTCAACACTTTTCTTGAATGTTTAGTTTTTTCGTAAAATAACAAACAACTATCAATAGACAATTTACCCTTGCCAATATCTTTGATAATTTTGACACTATGTTTGAATGCTATAAGCATAATAATTAAAAACGCTATAAATAAAGTAACACTATTGTATTTTTATTATTATTGTTAAATTTATCTTACATCATTAATAATTTACAAACTATTTTCGTATCTTAAAAGTTATTTTTCGTATTAATACTAAAATTGTGTAATGGCATAAATAATAAAATTGAAAAAAAAAAAAAATTGATTAAACTTGAAATTTTCTCTACTTTCATCTTGTAAATAACATAGCTCTTATTTTGCTCGCTGGTTTGAATTTTGTTTAAATTAAACTTTTTTTTAATAAAAAAATTTGAACTGTATAATTTAAATTATAGTTCAAATTAATGTTTAAATGTGCAGTTAAAATTTTAATGTAAATAAAGAATAAAATTTAAATTCATGTTTAATAGATGTGAAAATAAAGAGTGAATATCTTATTACTATTTAAAAATTATTTGAACAGTTAAACATCAAAAAAGAGTTAAAACTTTAAGTTGAACAGTTTATCTTAGTTTAAATGAGAAATATTATATGAGCTTTATGCTTATTAAATATGAATTTAAACTGTATTCACTGTTCGAACTGAGTTAAACTGAACTAAACTAACAAAAGAAAACATAATTTATACAGCTTTTCGGGTAGAATTTGCAAGCAACAAGTACGTTAAGATTATACGAAAAGTAAAGCAGGTTGAACATAGCCCAATTTAGCTCAAATTCCTTGTATTAATGTTAAATGCCACAGCAAAGAATCTTGGTGAGCACAAGGACAAACATCTGGTTCAAGAATTTGAGACTTAAATCAGATTTTTGGCATAGTTTGCCGTGTTAAGGAAGTAATTGGTATACCAGTAAACCAGACCTCAAAACATAGCAACTTTTGAGGATCCATCGGTAAGAATGATCAACCCCATTAACAGCACTTGAATGCTCAAAATACTAATTGGGGCAAAAACATATCATAATCCATTTTCCCAGTGATCCTTATCTTCATAAATTAATATTTCCCCGGAGCAAGACTGCCTAAAAAATTTAGCACTTCATGCTGCAACTTGGAACAAGCTTCATATATAAATATATCCTCTGTGAGCAAGAGAGTTGCTTAGTCTTTGACCATGACACTTCGCAACTCAAATGACATTTTTCTTCAATGTCAACAAAACTGGCCCATGGTTAATTAATTCATGTTACCAACCAGCCCTCACTTGCAACAGCCATTTCCAATTAGTATAATATGAAAAAAAATTATTTTCTCACCAGCATTTCATCCAGCAACCTGTTTCTCGCTTGCTTTGTAGTATAGCATCTTCTGTACATAGAACATCATGTATCCTTGAGCTGCTCGCACAATGCTCTCATTGACTTGAGTTATCCAAGCATCATCACACTTGTACCATTGGTTACATAACCGTAAGTAAGTCACATAATGGCCAGCATCTAGCTTACCTGAGTGAGTGACAACAGCAAACAGCTCAAACTCTGAGGACAAGTCATTTGAAGTGTCTGGCTCAACTCCGTCAAAAGGGAAAATCCTATTCCCGAATCGGCTTCTCAAGATAGAAGATGAAAGATAAGGTGCCATGTCCAATGAAATTGGGAACTGCAAGTATCTGTCAACCTTTCTTGACATTTTGCGGACCGAAGAATGCTCGAATCTTTTGATATGGAAGCAAGAAACTAGCGGAAGCTTTCTTATAGACATCTGCTTTAGTGATTCCTGCCTCACCTGACACTGCTGGCAGAAGAATTTTTGGTCGGAGCCCAATCTCTCGGGTCTCGTAAAACGGTCCAAGCAACCCAGCAGGGTAGATGTTCCACAGTTGTGCCTTGAATTCAGGCAATCTGCTTCACCATTGCAAGGATGAAGGGACTTCGTCGATGCCATCTTTGCAGAACCCCCTTGGGTTGGCTCCAAGTCCAGTGAGATGTCAACACACGGGTCATATGTCGTAGATGTGAAACCACAGGCCATGCACATGACATCGGATCGCAAGATGCCCGAGAATACTCTGTGAGCAATACAGCAGTCTCCATTGCCTGCACTACAAGAAAAAACCAATTGTTGTTAAAACATCCAATATAATATCAAATTCTTGTATGAAAAAAGGGGGGAAAAGGCACTACAATAAACGAACAAGAACATATAATCAATGATATATCTACAGACAACTAGGCACATGATCCACTTCATAGTTCTATCCTCAAATACCCAAAAATCTATAGAATATCATACTCAATTTTACTGAGTATTCCTTATTTAATAAAATGACAACCCGGATTGAGGCAAGAAGCAAAGTTCCAAATAGATCTACAAGAAAGTCTATCCTGGTTGACTGGGATCGAGTAAGAAGACCAATAAACACGACAAAACCCAGAGTTATCATGAGAAGCAAGCAACACTAGAAAATCCTATGATGAAACTGAGTGGGCTAAGGAAAATTTGACTTACTGGAATGAAGCAGATAACACCATCAAGCCACCAGGTTGAGATTGATATTAGCCCTAAATCTGTGAGCACTTGTCAACTCCTAAGGCAACAAGCAACATACCTAGACCCACGCCCTGCAGTTAAACGTAACAATTACCTCTTAATCTCATTACTTTAATCACCTTCACTAAAAAGAAACCGCAAATTGAAACATAGGGACACAAGCTGTGCTCATTAAGGAATTCTAAACAGATGATTGGCGGCATCAAAGCCCTCAAGTTTCATTTAATGCATATCGTGATTGTGTGGCCATCTACTTTCACTCAGCGATTCAATGAGAATACAATTGAATGTTTCTCTTCGGGCATCTAAAGGTACCCATCTAATAGGTACCGAGACACGACCAATGATGGACTTGATAATCATATCTTAAGCTCACAAATGCAGGGCGATTAGATCTTTAGTGTGGCTAAGAACAATGTCAACTTAAAACGTCCTAGGTCTCACTACCCCCGTCATAGCTATAGATATTAGATACAACACTACCAACTATAAGTTTGGACAAGTTAGAAGACTAAAAGCCCATTTGCTTCATAGGTTCGAACTACTGCACAAAACTTTTGTTATAGTATTTTCTCTCAAAAAATTTAAATTTCTGTCTAAAACAAAAGTAAAACTAGGCCCATTTTACATAAATACAAACACATTAACATCTTATAATCTCCGGTTAACCCAAAAATCAGCACCTAACAGAAAATGCCCAACACCAAAAATCCAACAAATTCAACCAGCATAGCTCCTATTCTTGTGGTCACAACATCTTCAAGAAAAAAGTAAGAAATTCTACCAAATAATCAAAATTTGTACTCCCAAAATAAATAAAAAATAATAAAAAGCAAAGATTTCGGGCCCATATTAAGACACGTCCTATCGAGGTAAGTTTTTCTCTACCTCTTTCCCTTTTTCTCCCCAGAAAATTCATTAAGATTCTATTTTCATTATTTTTCGGCTAACAGGCAAAATTTAATATTTTTTTCAACACACAAAACAGTACAGAATGTTCTGACAGGGACAAGAGCAAATCATAGACTCAAGATTATACTTTAATTAATCGCAAATTAAACTCCAGACCTTTTTTTTCCCCCTTCTTTATTGATGATTACAAAACTACATTTGGGAAATGAAAACAAAGAAGTTAAGGAAAAGAAAGCAAATTAACCTGGATTCTGGGGTTTACGCCGATCCTTGTCGACCTTTTCGTGAATCCCATCAAGCATGGAAATGAAAAATTCGTGTGCATCTTGCTGCTCGTAACTCGCCAGATTGGCCGCGTGCTGCCACCAACTGCAACAAAAAGATGATCATATCGCGAGATCAAAACCACGCGAATTTGAAATATACGCACATGTATCGGCGTATTTCCACATCTGAATCGAACACAAACCTGAAGAGAAACTTCGCGGGACTGTACGGCGTCCGATCCCCTGAGAAGACTGCCGAGAAGATGTCGTCCATATCGCAAGCCAAACAATTTCGAATCTTTCCATTCACATCGGAATTAGCACCGTTCCTCCGATTCGTATTGGATACGCCGTTCTTCTCCTGGCAAAAGTAGCGGTTATGGCGGTCGCTGAGGAAGTAGTTCCTCAACGGAGGAGTGTGAAGCAGAGCTTGAAGAACCGAGTTCATGAAACAAGTGTTCCCTAAATTGTTGAGCCCGCGCAACCCTCGTGGAAAATCCGAACTCGAATCGGAGCTTCCGAGAGGAACCGATCCATTCCCCACCAGAGCTCGCTCCCTCAGATCGGGAGCCCAAGGACGGTAATCGACGCGGTGCCGCTTTCGTAGATTCTCCGGATGCTGAAACCTAATTGCCGATGTCGATGATGATGAAGACGAGTTCACACCGAGCTTGGACGCCGACGTCTGCGCCAAGACCACGGCGGCGTCGAAGTCACGGTCGTAGACCTGATCCCCGCACGCGCAGCAGAAGAGCTCGGCGCGATCGACGTCGACGGCGATCTCATGCCCCGGCGGCATCGACTCGGCGTGCGCCGCGGCGTGGGAGGGTTCAGGCGGCGCGTGACACGACACGGCGGCGCACGCCACGCAGGCGTAGAGCCTTGCCCGCGCCGCGTCGCCGCACATGCCGCAGCGCGCCACCTCGTCTGGATCCCGCCGGATCGCGGCGCCGCCTCCCGGTGGCTTGACTCGGAGGCAGTCCTGCAAGGCTCGGAATGGCTTGGAGCCGTCCCTCGATCGGAACTCGGCCAGGTGGGGACACGGCTGGGGCAAAATATGGCCGTTGATCCGGGGATGGCTGTGGTCGATCTTCGCCGCCGACGACATGGTTGACGAGGGCGAGCACTACGGCGGCGACAGAAGCTAACCAGAGATCGTGGATAGAAACCCTAGGTATGACGAATAACATAAGCTTCATGAATCATAGAGATGAGCGGCTGAGATTCGATCAATGGGAAGATTGTTATCCCTATAAGCTGGTGAGTAATCGAAGTAGTGAGGCCTCTTCTCTCTATCTGTTTCAGATCTCCAAAAGCTTTTTGTTGATATATTTATTGCCTAAATTAAAAATTAAAATTACTAAATTAAATTTCTTCGGATAAATAGGAAATTTTAATAATAAATATTTTGCAATCTTTATCTCAGGATTTGGGGGGAGTGGGAGTGGGAGAGAGAGTGGTTTTCTTTTTCTTTTTCTTTTTCGTTTTTGTTTTCTCGGCAAAATTATTGTTTCTCAGACTTGAGCAGCTCCCCTCTTCAGTCTTCACTTTGTTTTCTATTTTTTCTTCTTTTGGGAACGGCGAAAGGACAAGAAGTGGATCAAAATATAATTATTTTAACTTAGACCGCTAGATTGGCTAATAGGATGGCCCACCTAGATTGGTATGATGGATATACGGTTGAAATCAGATAATTTTCTTTATATTTTTTCTAGAAACAAAATTGGAAAAAAAGGAAAAGAATCTTCATTAAGCAATCCATGCATTGTCACAATTTATTTATAAATCGTGTTAATCGTGTAAATTCATATATTTTTTTAAATTAATATATAAATAATTAATAAAATAATAACTTATTTAATCCGATTGAGACATGTTTAACATATTTATTAGTTAATTTATAAAAAATAAATAAATTTTACCAATAAATATTAAAATTTATCCCGATAAATTATCGACGTATTTAATTCTGACATCATACGACTCCACTAAAGGTTTGATGCCGACTAATTTCTCGATTCATATGCGCTATTTTTTGATGGTGTTAATACAATTTATCACACGGTCCACAGAGTAAGTACGATATTATCTTTCGTGAATATCAGTGACCAGAATGGTATACAAAATTACCGTTTTACCATTCCAGTCATTATTTCCTCAACTCCTTTATATGATTGTGAATAAGAAAGACATATGTTCGTAAGATGTCTCGTACATGTCACGATGTCTTAAACAATGAATACCATCATTGAATACCAGGCCTGGTTTGTTCATTCACACACCCATCAATAAAGCATGAGGTGATATTATCGCTTACGAATTCCATATCTGTGAATCACACAACTCTAAATTAATTATATTATGATCCCAATAGTCGAGATGTTGTTCAAAACTGTGAACTAATCTCATTGGTGAATCAAAGACCATGAGAAATTAAGTCGAGTTATGTATTCACCTCAGGATTAAGATAATTACGCAAATACACTTAAGTTGTAATAATTAGATTTAGAGCTCTGTAAATTGTTTTTGCTATAATCTAATTAGTTACACGGTCTATTCAACATGTTGTGAACATGTCTAGATCAACCACAGAGTCAAACTCCCATGCCCGAGACCAGCATCACATGGTTCGATCTAATAGTCATAATCGGATTCGATCACCCAATCGATCCTAAGACTGCGAATATCAATTTCCAAACTATATCAGAAAAGTTTATCCGGCAGGGATCCCCTTGACTCTTCTTTTGTTGATAACAGTTTATGGACTAATCAATATTACTAACACTCTTGAATATGAATCAAAACATAACTTTATTTTATTTATAAACATCAGCAAAAACAATGATGTCCGATATTTGCCATTTCATAAATAACAAATTACACTCTACTTTATGGACACATTTCCAACAAACTCCCACTTGAACTTAAAGTAGGTGTGTACAATCTCGCATCCCCAAGCCCTCCAAGTGACTATCGAAGACTTTACAAGATAAAGTCTTTGTGAACGGATCAGCCAAGTTGTCATGTGTTGATATCTTTGTCACTTTAACATCGCCTCTTTGAACAATCTCCCGGATGAGATGGTACTTCCGCTCTATGTGCTTGGACCTCTTGTGGCTTCTAGGCTCCTTAGAGTTTGCTACAGCCCCACTGTTATTGCAATACAGTACCATGGGCCTGTTAGCATCCGGAATAACTTCCAGTGATACAAGGAACTTCTTAAGCCATACGGCCTCTTTTGCAGCTTCACAAGCCGCCACATATTCGGCCTCCATGGTGGAGTCAGCTATGTAGGCTTGCTTAATACTCCTCCATACTACTGAACCTCTATTCAGGATAAACACAAATCCTGAAGTGGTCTTCCTAGAATCCTTGTCCGATTAGAAATCGGAGTCGGTGTAACCCGTCATGGTCAGGTCAGTACCTGAGTATACAAGCATGTAGTTCCTCATTCTCCTAAGATACTTAAGGATATGCTTGACAGCAACCCAGTGCTCGGGTCCAGGGTTAGATTGGAATATGCTTACCACGCCTACCGCGTAGCATATATCAGGTTTGGTGCAAAGCATCGCATACATGAGGCTTCTACGGCTGAAGCATAAGGAACTCGGCTCATGTCTTCCTCTTCCTGAGGAGTTTTGGTAGACTGCTCCTTTGAGAGGGATACTCCATGTCTGAAGGATAAATAGCCCTTCTTGGAGTTTTGCATAGTGAATCGGTCCATTACCTTATCGATATGGGATGCTTGAGACAGTGCTAATTGTTTGTTCTTCCGATCTCGAAAGATCTAAATTCCCAGAACATAGGCAGCTTCTCTAAGATCCTTCATATCAAACTGCTTTGCAAGCCAGATCATAACCTCAATCAGTCTTCCTACATCATTCCCAATGAGTAGTATGTCATCCACATATAAGGCTAAGAAGACCACTTTGCCTTTTTGTATCAACTTATACACACAAGGCTCATCCAATGACTGTATAAAACCATAAGTTTTAACAATCTCATTGAATCTGATATTCCATGATCTGGATGCCAGCTTTAGTCCATAAATGGACTTTTGCAGTTCACAAACCTTTTCTTCTCGACCCTTTTCAATGAATCCATCTGGTTGAGCCATGTAGATGCGCTCATCCAGGTTACCATTCAGAAAATCTGTCTTCACATCCATCTGCCAGATCTCATAATCTAAGGCAGCAACAATGGACAGAAGAATACGGATGGATTTAAGCATAGCCACCGGAGAGAAGGTATCCTCATAGTCGATTCCTTCTTTCTGGGTGTAGCCCTTGGCTACCAACCTAGCTTTGAATGTCTCCACATTCCCATCTAGACCTCTCTTCTTCTTGAAGATCCATTTGCATCCCATGGGTTTTACCTCTTCACGATGATCTACAAGAGTCCAAACGCCATTCTTATACATAGATTGTATTTTGGCGTTCATGGCTTCATGCCAAAGGTTTGCTTCAGAACTTGCCATAGCCTGCGAGTACGAGAATGGTTCATCAATGTCTAAATCTGAGACTACAATTAATGCATCTCCATAAGACATGTACCTATCCGGTTGTCTCACAACCCTCCCACTACATCGAGGCTCTATAGGTGTTAGTTCCTTTTGTGGTTCATTTGTCATCGGTTTCGGAATAGAACGTGGAGATGCTTCACGAACATTTTCACCGGTCAATTCCTCAAGTACAAGTCTGCTTCTAGGCTTCATATTCTTCACAAAATCCTCTTCCAGAAAACGAGCATTTGTGCTGACAAATGTTTTCTGATCGGCAGGACTATAGAAGATGTAGCCTTTTGTCCATTTAGGATATTCAACAAACAGGCATAATTCTGAATGATTGGCTAGCTTGCCAATCTTCTTCCTAAGCACATGTGCTAGACAACCCCATATTCTGGTGTGGCCAAAAGATGACTTCTTGCCACTCTATCTTTCATATGGAGTTTCAGGCACCGTTTTAGACAGAACTTGATTCAGAATATATGCAGCTGTTTCCAAGGCATATCCCCAAAAAGAATCAGGAGGGGACGAGTAACTCATCATCGATCTAACCATATCCAATAGAGTTCGGTTCCTTCTTTCTGACACGCCATTCTGCTAAAGAGTACCTGGCACAGTCAGTTGAGAAAATATACCTTCTTCCTTAAGAAAGTCTTCGAACTCTCCCAGCAAGTATTCACCACCACGATCGGATCGTAGTGTTTTGATTTGTTTGTCTAATTGCTTTTCAACCAAGGCCTTGAATTTGTTGTTGGGAATAGTGTCCTGAAAGCATGAGATGTAAAAGGATATTTATTATTTATTTAATAAAATAGTTTATTCATCATTTTATGTGCATATATTTATGAATATTTTATGAATATCAAATAAAATTTCTTGATTATTTATGTAACCTTAAACATGGTATATAAGTGTTATATACAAGAGGATAATGTTTAAGGATAATAATCAAAAGTAATCGTTTTCATAATGAATTTAATTAAAGTTCGGAATCTTTAATTAAAACATTATTAATACATGTCATTCCATTTAGAATGGAGCGGTGTTATCCGCTGACTTTGTTAATATGGCGAGATATTGAATGAGTGTATTTCGTGATAATGAGATTATGTGGAACATGGACGCAGACACAATATGAATTTCTAATAATTTCCGTTAAGCATAGAAATTATAATTGAGTCTACCGATGGTCATATATAGAATGATCTTAATCCTGAGTTCTTAACAAACTCCTATTTATGGATTTGTGTCTTTTGATTTACTCGGTACGGATTCTGAGACCCTGAATCCTATTCCTTGTATTTTGGAGACATAATGAAATAAGTAGCTGGGAATGTTATTATACGAGATAGAATCCATTCCTTCTTGAGAAAGAAGCAGATAAATAATTCTCTTGAGTGTTGATTCGGTACTTGGATTAGTAAGAGCGCTCTAGTTCATGAATGTGTTTTATGAATCACTATCCATTAGAGAATCAATGGTACTCAAGGATAAAGATGTAATTAGAGAGGTTAACGGATTCTACCCCGACTCTAATTATGAATTATTTATGGAGGATCGATCTATATGCAATGACTATATCAAATGGACACTTCACGGTTTAGAAGTAATTAATGTCTATAATTCCGAGAGTGCAATTCCAAGTTTATAGTGGAGTAACTATTAGAATTAATAGAATTAATTAATTAATTAAAGTGTTTAATTAATTATTAATTTTATTGGAGCTCGTAATTATAGGTCCATTAGTCCCGCGTCGTCCTTATAATTCTACCAGATACAAAAGGGCAAAATGGGAATTTTAGAATTACGGAATTCTAAAATTAAATACTCAAGAATAATTAATTGAGAATTAATTATTATTTAAATAATGAGATTATTTAAATTTGAATTTGAACATATCTAGATTTATCCATTTAAACTTATTTGATAAGTTGTTCAATTTAGAATTCAAATTAATTTAAGTTTGACTTAAATTCGAATTTGAATCTGAATTAAAATTGGACTACTGGATAAAGGATAAAATATCTTCTCCTTCCCTATCCTGTTTAGGCGCCACACACAGGGATAAAACCCTAGTGTGTGGCCAACCACCTAAGAGATAAGGGGAAGGGATTTTTTGTTCCAAATTCAAAATTGGAGATAAGGATTTGATCCTATTTTGAAGTTTGACTTCTTCTCTTTAAATATGAGATAAATGAAAAATTGTGAGACAATTTTTTGAAACACTTTTTCAACCCTAGCTTTCTAGTGTGGCTGAATTTTCTCATAGCAAAATGAGAGTGAAATATTTTTCTCCAAAAAATTCCACATCGTGCATGCGTTGGTGTTTGTGGAAATTCGAGTGTTTTAGAAACCGTTTTGTCTCACATGTGCCCACACACACGTCTACGTGGAATCAAGGAATTGACGTGGAAGACTTTGGTGTTCTAAACACAAGAGCTTGGATCTAGAACTGTTCGTGGTTAAAGAAAATCAAGATATCATCCGAGTCGGCTACAAGGTATTTTTCGGTTGATCCTTGAATCTTATAAATTAATGAGATTAATTTATTGGTGCATAAGTTAATATAATCTATAGAGTATCTCAAAAGTTTTATGAAAATTTTTGTTATACACGATCCGCTATTCCGCTGCGTTTCCGCCGCCGAATTCGATTCGGCAACCAACATTTGTCACGCCCCCCAAACAGGGTGGGTGACGTGGAGCTTGATTAGGGATTAATAAAGCAGATTCCTAACCGGGCCCCGCACTTGACTGCATTAAAATATAAATAAATTATAGAATTCCGAAGCCTCTAACACACATGGCTCTAACCCATGGGACATACAGTATAGTACATACATGCTCATGTAAATAATCATTACAATAGACATCAACCACAGTCTAGTAAATCCAAATATTACATAAGTTTACAAAATTTCTCAAATTCCTTACATTTGTCCAAGAGGATGATCACAATCCTCACTTGATCCAATAGTAGCAATCTCCAGCTATCCCGCACCGCTCCTAGAGTCTCCTGGGAGGGGTTTAATACATTTAAAACATAAAACGTGAGCGAAAGGCCCAGTAGGATATAATTTGAAATGACTTAATAATAAATGAATGAGCAAGTAAATAAATGAATGAATAAATAAATAAAATTAGACATTCAGTCCCGACAAGACAGCCGGAACCTCACATCCTTTTTCTTAAAGAAAATATAACTGAAAATAACCGTATTACAGGCTTCAGCAAGTAATTAGTATAAATTACTTACCTAACCAAGTGCCTTGCCTACCCGGACCGAGTTTCGGGTTATGCCCCGAGGATGCACTCTCTGCATCCTATCTAGGCTTACAACAATAGACTCTCTTACCAATTTACAAGATCTCTTATCTTAAGAAATCATTCATTTAACATTATGAAATCGTTAATATGACCTCACGAACTACTCAAGTCGCGGGCCCCATGACTGGGCAAGCCATGAGATTCCATGACTAGACAAGCTATGGATTCCATGGACAGGACAAGCCATGGATTTCCATAAACTAAACAAGCCATGGTTTTCAAAGAGTTTTTCTTTCAATGCCAAAATCCTTTTTGAAAATAGGCTCACAAGGAAAAGGGATAGAAATCCTACCTCGTAATACCAAACCTGGGACTAGCGTTGCCTTTTTGGCTTCCACTTCCTCAAGCCCCTTCAGTCTGAATCCTCAGTGATCACTGATGCAAGACTGTTCTTTAGGATCAATTCTCATTCCTAAAGCAATCCAATCTCAATTATATACCAAGATTTCCAATTAGTCTGTCCTAATCCATTTTCATGTTTCAAATTATCATTCCAAGGGTTTTCAATCTCAAATCAAGGATTAAAGATGCTAATCCATTTATCCCAAGTCCCCAAATGAAGCTAATTTGGGTTCTCCCAAAAGCAGGGGTCAAAATAGCATTTTCAGGCCAAATAAGGTCAAACCCATGTGCACCAGTTGATCGGTGACAGAGTAGTGCAACACTACCGGTTGACCGGTAGTGTGCACACCGATCGACCGGACCGGTCGACCGGTTAGCCTATACAATCCGGTCGACCGGTTTTCATGTGATCCGGTCGACCAGACAAGTCGACCGGTGGAATCAACTGCGTGAGAGAAGCTCGTAGAAATTGGTCCAAAAACCTGCAATCTCAGTCCCAAATCCAAATATTTCAAAGGGAAACCACTAGATCCGGGTTCTAAGTCCTAAAACAAGTCCAAAGAACTCAAGATCTCCAATTTCTATTCTAGTTTTACTCAAAAACCATCAAAATCCGGTTTGAACCAAAAATAAGTTTTGAAATTCAAAAACTTGAGATTCAAGAGAGGTTCTTCCAGTAATCTTACCTTGAATCCTTCTCTTTACGTTGAAAATGTTGGGAATGGTGTCCTAGAAGCATGAGATGTAATAGGATATTTATTATTTATTTAATTATGTGCATATATTTATGAATATTTTATGAATATCAATTAAAATTCCATGATTATTTATGTAACCTTAAACATTGTATATAAGTGTTATATACGAGAGCATAATGTTTAAGGATAATAATCAAAAAGCAATGTTCTTAATGAACTTAATTAAAGTTCAGAATCTTTAATTAAAACATTATTAATACATGTCATTCCCATTTAGAATGGAATAGTGTTATCTGCACTGTTAATATGGCGAGATATTGAATGAGTGTATTTCGCATAATGAGATTATGTGGAACAAGGACACAGACACAATATGAATTTCTAATAATTTCCGTTAAGTATAGAAATTCTAATTGAGTCTACCAATGGTCATATATAGAATGATCTTAATTCTGAGTTCTTAACAGACTTCTATTTATGGATTTGTGTCTTTTGATTTACTCGGTACGGATTCTGAGATCCTGAATCCTATTCCTTGTATTTTAGAGACATGATGAAGTAGGTAGCCGGGAATGTTATTATACAAGATGGAATCCATTCCTTCTTGAGAAAGAACTAGATAAATAATTCTCTTGAGGGTTGATTCGGTACTTGGACCAGTAGGAGCTCTGATTCATGAATGTGTTTTATGAATCATTGTCCATTAGAAAATCAATGGTACTCAAGGATAAAGAAGTAATTAGAGAGGTTAATGGATTTTACGTAGCTCTAATTATGAATTATTTATGGAGGATTGATCTATACGTAATGACTATATCAAATGGACACTTCACAATTTAGAAGTAATTTATATCTATAATTTCGAGAGTGCAATTTCAAGTTTATGGTGGAGTAACTATTAGAATTAATAGAATTAATTAATTAATTAAAGTGTTTAATTAATTATTAATTTTATTGGAGCTCGGGATTATAGGTCTATTAGTCCCCGCGTCGTCCTAGTAATTCTTCCAGACGCAAAGGGCAAAATGGGAATTTTAGAATTACAGAATTCTAAAATTAAACACTCGAAAATAATTAATTGAGAATTAATTATTATTCAAATAATGTGATTATTTAAATTTGAATTTGAACACATCTAGATTTATCGATTTAAACTTATTTGATAAGTTGTTCAATTTAGAATTCAAATTAATTTAAGTTTGACTGAAATTGGAATTTGAATTTGAGTCAAAATTTGAGTACAGGATAAATGATGATTTTTCTCTTCCTTCCCTATATGATATGGTGCTTACACAGGGATAAAATCCCCCTAAGGTGGCCGACCATAATGGATAAAGGAAAAGAGGATTTTTTGTTTCAAATTCAAATAGGAGATAATTGACAAGCTTTATCTTGGAGATAGAGATTGGATTCCTTTTGAAGTTTGACTTCTACTCTTTAAATATGAGAATGATAGAAAATTGTGAATACAATTTTAAAAACAATGTTTACCCTATTTTGATAGTGCTGGCCGAAATTCTCAAGTAGAGAGGAAGGAAAATTTTTTTCTCCAAAAAATTCCACATCGTGCATGCGTTAGTGTTTGTGAAAATTCGAGTGTTTATTGTAACTTATTTTGTCTCATATGTGCCCACACACACGTCTTCATAGATTAGGAATTAACATGGAAGACATTGGTTTTCTAAACACAAAGCTTTGGAGCAAGGATTGTTCGAGGTCAAAGAACTCAAGTTATCAACCGAGTCGGCCTCCAGGTATTTTTCCTAATTGAGTTCTTAATAAATGAATTAATGAGATTAATTTATTCGTGCATAAATTAATATAATCTATAGAGTATCTCAAAGGTTTTGTGAAAATTTTTGTTATACAGATCCGCCTCCCCCCACACTTCCGCGTCCGAATTCGATTCGACAACCAACAGAAAACGCTTTGAAACTCTTCTTTGGTTCAAGATCCGTTTGATTTGGGACAAAAATGAGAGTGAGAGAGAAAGAGAGAGCATAGGAGTGAGAGTGAAGAAAGAGAGAGAAAGAGAGTGCACGGGGAAGGAAGGAAAAGAAAAATAAAGAAAAGAAATGAAAAAGAAAAAGAAAAGAAAATAGACATGTACTAACATTTAAAGGAAACAATCCAGAAATGCGCCCATACACACTTCTGGGTTAAAATAAAAATTACTGAGAATACTTTACCTTGGAACTATTTAAATTGCATGTCAGAAATATTTATTAATCAAAACTAAATTAATAATCCCAGATTAGGCACACTAATAATCTCAATTACCTTAATTAATCTCAATTTTTTCTTCAGGGTGTTACAGAATTCTTTGAACTTTTCAAAGGTTTCACACTTTTGATGCATTAGATAAATATGACCAAAACGAGAATAGTCATCAGTGAAGGTTACAAAATACTCATATCCTCCTCTTGCTTGGATATTGAATGGCCCACATACATCACTATGTATGAGTTCTAGGCATTCATCAGCTCTATTACCCTTTGCTGAAAAGGGTCTCTTGGTCATTTTTCCTTCAATGCAGGATTCACATGTAGGTAGTGAGCTTACACTTAAGGTTTGTAAGGGACCATCTCTTACAAACCTTTTAATCTGCCAAGGCTAATATGTCCAAGATGTACATGCCATATATAGGTTTGATATGTTGGGTCTAACCTCAACCTTTTACTTTCCCTAATCGAATCATCATTCAACTCAGTATCATAAATCGTTGGAATAATTGGTTTAACGTAGAACAAATTGTTTATCATAACTGTAGAAGTAATCATGCAACCATTCTTAAGAATATGAATAGCATCATTATTAAATCCTAAAGAATATCCTTGCTTAACTTAACGAGCTACAGAAATAAGGTTTTTCCCAAAAACTGGGACATAATAAACATTGTTCAAAACAATAAAACTATTCTCAAAAACTAACTTAATGCTTCCAATAGATATAGCCAATACTAATGCTCCGTTCCCCCAGCGAAAGTTAAACTCGCCCTCACTAAGCCTTTTACTTTCCCTGAACCCCTGCAGAGAACAACAAACATGATTAGTGGCTCCAGAGTCTACGATCCAAGAAAAAGTAGAGTCAGCCACAAAACAGGCTTCGATCACAAGTAATGGACCTTTAGCTTTAACCTTCTTGAGGTAAGTAGGACAGTTGCGCTTCCAGTGGCCAACTACTCCGCAATGGTGACATTTGTCATTACTCTTGTCTACCTTTACAGCGTTCTTGCCCTTTCCAGCTTTTCCTTCTGGTTTTTTCTTATTGCAGTTTTTCTTCTGTTTCTTGGTGCCAGAGGTGGAAGGCTTTGCTTCAGCAAGGTTTGCCTCTCCAATCTTCCTCTTGCCCTTAAGTAGGAGGGTCTCCGCAGTTTGTAGCTCCTTCATGAGTTCAGGGAGTGAATAGTTCAACTTATTCATCGAGTAGCTGAGCTTGAAGTTGTCAAACATCTCCGGGAGAGTCTCTAGGATCATATCCACCTGAGTCTCCCTATCTATCTCAGCTACCATGAGCTCCATCTCGTTCAAGTGACTAATGATCAGTAGCATATGGTCCCGAACAAGAGTGCCAAATTTCATTCGGCAATTCATGAAGTTACGCACTGCAGCTTGGTTGGCTTGACGGCCCTGGCTGCCGAACATTTCAGCAATGCTATAGATCATATCTGCAGCCGTCAGCATGTTCTGATGTTGCTGCTGCAACACATTGCTAATTGATGCTAATATATAGCACCTAGCAATCTTATCGGAATGCATCCAAGAAGTGTATGCGTCTCGCTCCTCTTGAGTAGACTCCTCAGTCAGCCCAAGAGGATAGGGGGTGGTGAGCAGGGGGTGGTGAGCACATGCTTGTGCTTGTCTACTGTCAATACGATATCAAGGTTACGTTTCCAGTCAACGTAATTTTCACCCACTAGTTTGTTCTTATTAAGAATTTGTGCGATCAGGGATAAAGACATGATTGCCGAAAAGTAAAATAAAATAAAGCGGCGTTGGTAATTTGCTTAAAATTTAGGAAAAGTATGATGCATGAATGCAAATACCTAAATATGAAAAAATCCTTTTGAAAAACATATTTCATCCAAGGTGTTACGATCATAAATGGTAACATGTCCCACCTAGGGGTGGCGTCCGTGAAACCTCCTATCACATCGAGACTCGTCTCATTTGGTCCACCTTACAGGATGTCTCCACATCCAGTGCAACCAATCACCAATTTTGGTCACTTCAGTCCCATTGCCTAGCTCCTAAGGGAGGTTAGAATGGACTTCAGTCTAAGTGTTTAACCGACAAATCAACTTTAGAGGTTGTTATGAACTAACGGTCCATCTAGGGATGGTCCCGCCTCACTACTCCCTTTTCGAGTCTTATCTTCTCAAGCAACTTGATGACTCCTTAGCGACACACTTCGTGGGTTTCTCCCATTGAAGTGAGGACCACTAAGGTGGCTTTTAACCCATCCACGTGTCACGATTAGGTTAATGTCGGAGACCTTGGGAATGTTTCAACGCAAACGACCCTCCCGCTTAGTTTTTGAAAAAATGGATTTTGTTTCAAAATTAAGTCCAATTAAAAATTTGCCAACACAAAATTATAACCTTTATAAATTTGTCATTGCATTTTATAACACTTTATAAAATTTACCCATTGCATTTATGATTATAACAATTTATAATATTAAACTAAAATGATGCATGAACATGTTCGCATGACAATTTGATATTGGCATCACTATATCCTATATGGCATGTTTTACAATGATGCGAGATTAAATAATAAATCATCCATTCAGAATTTAACCTCTCTATGGCTCATTTCTAATTACAACCCACAAAACAAATGAATAATAAATTACAATAATATTCTTCATTTTGTCTTCATGGCGTCTTCACAATTTTCCTTCAAGAAACCTCTCAATAGGGATTCTCACTTCCTTTTGCAAAGTCCCAGACAAAGAAAATATTTCTGGAAAAATAATTTTTGATAAAAAAAAAACTCATTTTTTTTTTTTTTTGGGTTTGGCTCGGGACAATCCCGAGCCCACCTTTTTAGTTGAGGCAGGGCCAGGCCCTGCATCGCGCGGCATGGGCTGCCAAGACAGGCAGCCCTTGCGCACTGTGCATGGGCCTATGGCCCCTACCTGGACAGGGCTCGCAGGCCCGCTAGGGTTTCAGAAAATCCTGGCACACGCTAGGGTTTGCGAAACCCTAGTGTGTTGCACAGGCATGCCCAGGAGAGGGGCTGGCGGTAGCGCTGGCGATGAGGAAGGCAACGACAGCGCGGCGTGCGGTGGTGTGCGGTGGCATGCAGTGGCGTGCGGCGGCAGCGGCAGCACTCCAAACAAAAAATTTCAAGAATTTAAATTACAAAATTTCCTATGCCTTTTAATGGCTTACATCATCGTCTAAAGAAAAATATAAATGATAATCTTGCGTAATTAAAAACCTAGAGCCAATCGATCGGGATCCAATCACAAATATATTCAAAACAATTTTGAATTCATCACATATTCATACAAGATGCAAATATCAACACATATCATACAATCCAATCGCATAAACACAAATCATGCATGATCGAAACCTTGCCTCTGATACTAATTGAAGGATCATGTTGTGGTTTTTAAGTGAAAAATCATTTAAACAACAACAAATTTGTAGGCGGAAATTTCAAAAAATTTCACATATCATTTAATTCAAAATTAAATACAAACCACAACCATAGATTCATGCATGTAGTGTTTATGGAGAAAAGAATAAGATGACGATCATGTTGGTTGCCGAATCAAATTCGGCGGCGGAAGCGTGATAAACAATCAGATCGTGTATAACAAAAATTTTCACAAAACTTTTGAGATACTTTATAGATTATATTAATTTATGCATGAATAAATTAATCACATTAATTTATATATTTCAAGAACTCAACCGAAAAATACTTGGAAGCCAACTCGGATGATAACTTGAATTCTTTGATCACGAACAGTCCTTGCTCCAAGCTTTGTGTTTAGAATACCAAAGTCTTCCACGTCGATTCCTTAATTCCATGTAGACGTGTGTGTGGGCACACGTGAGACAAAAATAGGTTTCTTAAACACTCGAATTTCCACAAACACCAACGCATGCACGATGTGGAATTTTTTTGGAGAAAAAATATTTTACTCTCTTTTTCTTAGAGAAATCCGGCCACCTAACAACTTAGGGCAGAAAAAATGTTTCAAAAATTGTGTTTACAATTTTCTATCATTCTCATGTTTAAAGAGTAGAAGTCAAACTTCAAAACAGAATCAAATCCTTATCTCCAATTTTGAATTTGGAACAAAAAATCCCTTCTCATTATCCACAAGGTGGCCGGCCATAGCACTAGGGTTTATCCCTGTGTGTGGCACCAAAATCAGATAGGGAAGGAAGAGATTTTATCCTTTATCCAATAGTCCAATTTTAATTCAAATTCAAATTCGAATTTAAGTCAAACTTAAATTTAATTTGAATTCTAAATTGAACAACTTATCAAATAAGTTTAAATGGATAATTCTAGATGTGTTCAAATTCAAATTTAAATAATCACATTATTTAAATAATAATTAATTCTCAATTAATTATTTTTTGAGTATTTAATTTTAGAATTCCGTAATTCTAAAATTCCCATTTTGCCCTTTGTGTATGGTAGAATTACAAGGATGACGCAGATGGACCTATAATTCTAAGCTCCAATAAAATTAATAATTAATTAAACACTTTAATTAATTAATTAATTCTATTAATTCCAATAGTTACTCCACTATAAACTTGGAATTGAACTCTCGAAATTATAGACATAAATTACTTCTAAAGTGCGAAGTGTCCATTTGATATAGTCATTACATATAGATCAATCCTCCACAAATAATTCATAATTAGAGTCAGGTATAATCCGTTAACCTCTCTAATTATATCTTTATCCTTGAGTACCATTGATTCTCTAATGGACAGTGATTCATAAAACACATTCATGAATCAGAGCGCTCTTACTAATCCAAGTACCGAATCAACACTCAAGAGAATTATTTATCTGCTTCTTTCTCAAGAAGGAATGGATTCCATCTCGTATAATAACATTCCCAGCTACTTATTTCATTATGTCTCCAAAATACAAGGAATAGGATTCAGGGTCTCAGAATCCGTACCGAATAAATCAAAAGGCATAAATCCATAAATAGGAGTTTGTTAAGAACTCAGGATTAAGATCATCCTATATATGACCATCGGTAAACTCAATTAGAATTTCTATGCTTAACGGAAATTATTAGAAATTCATATTGTGTCTGCGTCCATGTTCCACATAATCTCATTATGCGCAATACACTCATTCAATATCTCACCATATTTATAGTGCGGATAACACTGTTCCATTCTAAATGGGAATGACATGTATCAATAATGTTTTAATTAAAGATTCCAAACTTTAATTAAATTCATTATGAACAATTTACTTTTGATTATTATCCTTAAACATTATCCTCTTGTATACAACACTTATATACCATGTTTAAGGTTACATAAATAATCAAGAAATTTTATTTGATATTCATAAAATATTCATAAATATATACACATAAAACGATGAATAAAATCTTTTATTAAATAAATAATAAATATCCTTTTACATCTCATGCTTCTAGGATACTATTCCCAGCAATCTCCCACTTGTCCTAAAGTAGGTGTGTCATGTCTCTAATCCCAAATCCATCTAGGTGCCGATCAAATACATTCAATGGCAATGTCTTGGTGAACGGGTCAGCAAGGTTGTCCTCTGATGCGATCTTCAGAACCGCTACATTGCCTCTATCCACAATGTCTCTGATCAGGTGATATTACCTTTCTATAAGTTTCGCACTCTTATGGCTTCTAGGTTCCTTTGAATTAGCCACCACTCCACTGTTGTTACCATAGAGCTTGATTGGCTTATCCATATTTGGAACAACTTTCAGATTAGTTAAGAACTTTCTGAGCCATGTAGCTTTTTTTGCGACTTCATAAGCTGCAACATATTCAGCTTCCATGGTAGAGTCAGCAGCACACTTTTGCTTTATACTTCTCCATACCATGACTCCTCCATTAAGAGTGAACATAGATCTAGATGTCGACCGTCGACTATCTCTATCCGATTGGAAGTTAGAATTTGTGTATCCGGTGAGAGACAGATCTTCTCCAGAATATATCAATATATAGTTTCTCGTTCTCCTAAGATACTTGAGAATACACTTTACCGCAACCTAATGATCCAATCCTGGGTTGGACTGGTAGCGACTGACTAGTCCCACTGTATAGCAGATATCAGTCTTGTACACAACATGGCATACATAAGGCTTCCCACAACCGAAGCGTAGGGATACCGTCTCATATCTTCTTCCTGTAGTGGGGACTTTGGACATTGCTCCTTAGAAAGATGAATACCATGCCTAGAAGGCAAATTCCCATTCTTGAAGTTTTGTATCGAATACCTAGACAACACTTTGTCTATATAAGATTCTTGTGATAACGCCAAAAGCTTTTTCTTGCGATCTCGAATAATCTTGATCCCAAGAACATAGCTTGCCTCTCCCAAATCTTTCATTTGGAATTGGTTGGCTAACCACTCCTTTACATCTGTCATCATTCCCACATCATTCCCAATGAGTAGGATTTCATCGACGTAAAGAATTAAGAAGACCACTTTCTCTTCTTTCTTGTACTTGTAGATGCATGGTTCATCAATGTTTTGATCAAATCCATAAGACTTTACAGCCTCATCTAAATCCATGATCTAGAAGCCTGCTTCAGTCCATAAATGGACCTTTGTAATTTGCAGACTTCGGTTGTTGGCCTTCCTCTATGTAACCCTCTAGCTGATCCATATAGATGGTTGTTGGTTGCCGAATCGAATTCGGCGGCGGAAATGCAACGGAATAGCGGTCGTGTATAACAAAAATTTTCATAAAACTTTTGAGATACTCTATAGATTATATTAATTTATGCACCAATAAATTAATCTCATTAATTTATAAGATTCAAGGATCAACCGAAAAAATACCTTGTAGACGACTCGGATGATATCTTGAATTTCTTTGACCACGAACAGTCCTAGCTTCAAGCTTTGTGTTTGGAACACCAAAGTCTTCCACGTCAATTCCTTGATTCTATGTAGACGTGTGTGTGGGCACACGTGAGACAAAACGGTTTCTTAAACACTCGAATTTCCACAAACACTAACGCATGCACGATGTGGAATTTTGGGAGAAAAAATATTTTTCACTCTTTTTCCCTATATGAGAATTTCGGCCACACCTTCTTTTAGGGCTGAAAATATGTCAAAAATTGTTGTTACAATTTTCTATCTATCTCATATTTAAAGAGTAGAAGTCAAACGTCAAAATGGGATCAAATCCTTATCTCTAATTTTGAATTTAGAACAAAAAATCCCTTCCCTTATCCTCTTTATGGCCGGCCACCTTTGGGATTTATCCCTTTGTGTGTGGCACCTAAATAAGATAGGGAAGGAGGATATTTTATCCATTATCCAGTAGTCCAATTTTAATTCAGATTCAAATTCGAATTTAAGTCAAACTTAAATTAATTTGAATTCTAAATTAAACAACTTATCAAATAAGTTTAAATGGATAAATCTAGATATGTTCAAATTCAAATTTAAATAATCTCATTATTTAAATAATAATTAATTCTCAATTAATTATTCTTTTGAGTATTTAATTTTAGAATTCCGTAATTCTAAAATTCCCATTTTGCCCTTTGTGTCCGGGTAGAATTACAAGGACGACTTGAGGGGACTAATGGACCTATAATTACGAGCTCCAATAAAATTAATAATTAATTAAACACTTTAATTAATTAATTAATTCTATTAATTCCAATAGTCACTCCACTATAAACTTGGAATTGCACTCCCTTAATTATAGACATTAATTACTTCTAAACCGTGAAGTGTCCATTTGATATAGTCATTGCATATAGATCGATCCTCCATAAATAATTCATAATTAGAGTCGGGTAGAATCCGTTAACCTCTCTAATTACATCTTTATCCTTGAGTACCATTGATTCTCTAATGGATAGTGATTCATAAAACACATTCATGAACCGTAACGCTCTTACTAATCCAAGTACCGAATCAACACTCAAGAGAATTATTTATCCGCTTCTCTCTCAAGAAGGAATGGATTCCATCTCGTATAATAACATTCCCAGCTACCTATTTCATTATGTCTCCAAAATACAAGGAATAGGATTCAGGGTCTCGGAATCCGTGCCGAGTAAATCAAAAGACATAAATCCATAAATAGGAGTTTGTTAAGAACTCGGGATTAAGATCATTCTATATATGACCATCGGTAGACTCAATTAGAATTTCTATGCTTAACGGAAATTATTAGAAATTCATATTGTGTCTCAAGCGTCCATGTTCCACATAATCTCATTATGCTAAATACACTCATTCAATATCTCGCCATATTAAAAGTCGGATAACACCGTTCCATTCTAAATGGGAATGACATGTATTAATAATGTTTTAATTAAAGATTCTGAACTTTAATTAAATTCATTATGAACAGTTACTTTTGATTATTATCCTTAAACATTATCCTCTCGTATATAACACTTATATACCATGTTTGAGGTTACATAAATAATTAAGGAATTTTATTTGATATTCATAAAATATTCATAAATATATGCACATAAAATGATGAATAAACTATTTTATTAAATAAATAATAAATATCCTTTTACATCTCATGCTTTCAGGACACTATTCCCAACAATGGTTTCATCAAGATAGCCATTGAAAAAAGCTGTCTTGACATCCATTTGCCATATCTCATAGTCAAAATATGCTGCAATGGCCAGGAGTATCCAGATGGACTTAAGCATAGCTACCGGTGAGAAAGTTTCCTCATAGTCAACTTCCTCCTTTTGGATATAACCCTTAGCCACTAGCCTTGCTTTATAAGTCTCTACTTTTCCATCCGCTTCTCTCTTTCTCTTAAAGATTCACTTGCATCCAATGGGTGTTACCCCTTCGGGTAGATCTACAAGTTGCCAGACTGAGTTAGAGTGCATAGACTCCATCTTGAGTTTCATAGCTGCTTGCCATTCTTCCTTATCGGAATCACCCATCGCATCCTTAAAGGTCAATAGATCTTCCTTACCATCATTAGTAGCGACGAATTGGGCTTTCCCAGTATAACAGTCCGGTAACCTGCTTACCCTCCCACTACGACGAGGTGCCGTAGGAGTCTGATCAGGAACTGTGGTCTTTTCTCTTAGTGGTCCGACAACTCTTGTGGCGTCCCGCGCCCTCGCGGCGCGGTCGCCGGTCCTTATACTACTACTAATGGGCTAAGCTATAGTCTAATCCATTATTTTTTGTTAGACTATTGTCTCTTTAATTTACGTTCATGTGCGGGTAAATTTTTTTTTTTTCCTTACTTTAACCCTCGGGTTCTTAACATGTTATGTTGTTACACTAATAACATATCTTGCTATTACTTTAAGGATTCGGATATCATACTAGTTCCTGAAAACTTGTCTTAACTTATTACAGTCCGTTGTTCTTTACTAAGACAATAGTTGTAATATCTTCTTCTTAGAACTGAACATACATACTAGTATTCTACATTACATTAATCTGCAGTGGAAAATTGTTTTCTAAGCGAGCGTAGTGGAGACCACTCCCGTGCACCCATGACATTTCTGCCACCCTTCCCTCCGCATGTCCATCAAGCAAACCACTATATGACTGGCTGCTTACTTTTGTTACCTGCACACGAGTAAACTGATGAGCTAACGCTCAGCAAGTATAAACATGCATACATCATAAACTAATAGAAATTACATTAAGAGTTATGATGCAAATATGCTCGTGTGAAACATGCTTTAAACTACTTTCTATCTTTATGTTCTTACTTCTGTGGGCCTGGGCCCCTTCTTACTGTCTAGTCTAGTCGGAATCTCTACTCTTTGAGATTTTTCTCCCTTGCGGAGGCCGACGACCCGTCAGTCTTTTACTTTACTGGTCATTTCTTACTGTCTGGTCTAGTCGGAATCTCTACACTGTGAGATTTCCTCCCTTGCGGAGGCCGACGACCCGTCGATCTTTTACTTTACTGGTCATTTCTCTTGTCTGCGGTCTAGTCGAATCTCTACTCTGTGAGATTTTCCTCCCTTGCGGAGGCCGACGACCCGTCGATTAAAGCGTGCATAAGGGTAACCATATGTCGCCCTTTTTCAATCTAGAGCACTAAGCCCTCCAAACACGTATAATCACATGTAATCACATAGACTTAGGAACATAAGTAAATTCATAGTTCTAAGTCTAACTATAGCTTACTCGAGTTCAGACAAACATATATGTCTATACTTACTGTTAATCCGCTAGAATTCCCGCTTGCTAGAAGTTCTTTCTCGTTGCTTCGGCTCTCGTGCCAAAACCTGTTTCATGGAAATAGGTATTAACCACCTATTTCAAGCATCAAAATTTCTCATACTTGGATTCCTAAATCCAATTTCAACTCATTTTCGAACTTAACCCCTCTAGGCCGAATTCTAGCTCAAGAGGCAAATTACACCTATTCGTGTATCTCGGTTTCTGAATGTTAATCTATTCAATTCTGAGCATTAAAACTGTTACTCATTCTCGAGAATCGAATTCTTAATTCGATGCTTATTAACTAGGTTTTTTTTTTAGAAATTTCGGCAGAATTTCGCCTTTTTTTTTTCTAGTTTCCCGAGTTTTCAATAACTCGTTTTACTTCGATTTAGAATTGCACTGTAGTCGATTCACATTTCACGAACACAAATTGCTACATAAATTGAACAAAAATACATTTCCTCCATTTCTAGGGATTTTCGGATTTTTAGTGCAAATCCAAAAAAGTTGTTCAATCCTTTCAATACTTGCATATTAAACTCCTATCACGGTCCCCGACAAAACCTCGGTTTCGTTTTTTCGGTTTTACGTTTTTTTTTTTCGAGATGCGTTACTATTCATAAAAAGAAAAAAAGCAAGCAGTTTCTCATGAAAAATCCGAAATCTTACCTTGAAAAGTTGAGATTCTCGGCTAGAATGCCTCGGGTTATGTTTCTACCAGGTGAGCGGAAGAAATTTCGGAAAACGGGTGATTCCTTGATTTTCCTTGATTTTTCTCTTTTCTCTTTCTTTCCTCTATCTCTCGGCCACACTTAGAAAAAGAAGCAATTTTGGCTTCTAATGTCATCCGTAGGCCTCTTAAAGTGTAATAATGAATATTATAATATTATTTCTAATAATATCTCTTATTTCTTTCTAAATTAAATTAAAGAAATCCCTTTAATTCCTATAATTTAATTTGTCTAATTCTAATTAAGTTTCACACTTAATTTAAGTGGTTCCGTGTTCCCCACATTTTTCTTATTGAGACTAAACTTTCCGTTTTTCAAAACGAGTCTCTTTCCGGTACCGATAATTTCACACCCGATGCATGGGTTCTATATCGCTCGGATCGCCGAGCACCCTGGGTCAAATTTCTCATATTCAACCCACTTCTCTTGGGTATCTCAATAGTCAATTTATTTTTCTGAAATTCTCATTTTAAACGATCCAGAATTGCCCAACACGCGTACCCTCGCGGTACTCCTTTTTTTTGCAGTTTCCCGCTTTAACTGACTCGGGAAAATTCTGTTTCAGGAACTTTTGCCATTTTCCTTACTTCTAATATTTCTACTCTTTTTCTAACTGGTCATTTGGTCATTTGTCAAATATTTCAGTTTTTCATAACTAAAATATACCCGTTAAAATTTCTAACTTTTAACTGATACTTCACTATTCACAACTGATATTTACGAAATTTCTCTGTAAAAATATTCGTATTATAACTTTACACTTTTTGGGTGATTTTACCACGTATATAAAGTTTCTACATAACACTTTCCTGATTACATCAATATTTCTACTACTTTCTGTTCCGGGAATAATTACGGTCAAATACCGGACTGTCCGAATTTGACTTAATATTTTCCCGGTCATTACAACTCTTGTCGGTTGTGGTCCGATCTCATCGAAAAGTAACTCTTCCAATACTATCTTACTTCTCTGCTTAAAATCTATCATATAGTCATGCTCCAGAAAAGTGGCATTCGTCGATACAAACACCTTTTAATCTGCTTGACTACAAAACAGTCCTCCTCTTGTCCCTTGTAGGTATCCCACGAAGATGCATACTTCTGACCTTGGTTCCAACTTCCCAGTCGTTTGCCTCAGCACGTGTGCTGGACTCCCCCATATGCGAATGTGTCTCAAACAAGGTTTTTGACCATTCCACAACTCTAGGGGTGTCTGAGGTACAGATTTCGATGGAACTAGATTCAGAATGTACATAGATGTTTTTAGGGCATAACCTCAAAATGAAGTAGGCAGTGGAGAATAATTCAACATTAATCTTATCATGTCGAGCAAAGTCTGATTTCTCCTTTCGGCTACACAATTCTGCTATGGTGTACCGGGTGCAGTTAATTAGGATACCACACCTTCTTCAATCATGAAATCCCGGAACTCTTGGTCCAGGTACTCACCCTTTTGATCTGATCGAAGTGTCTTAATTGGTTTACCTAATTGTTTTTCAACTTCCGCTCAGAATTCTCTAAACTTTCCAAAAGTTTCAGATTTTCGTTGCATCAAGTAAACGTAACCATATCTCGAATAGTCATTAATAAAGGTAATGTAATATTTGTAACCTCCTCTAGCTTGGACGTTTAATGGTCCACATACATCTGAATGTATCAACTGTAGGGGTTTTGTAGCTCTTACTCCTTTTGCTGTAAAGGGCCTCTTGGTCATTTTACCTTCCAAACAAGATTCACAGACCGGAAGCTCACCAACTGTTAGCTCGCACAAAGGACCATTCTTTATGAGTCTTTCAATCCTATTTAGGTTAATATGACCAAGTCTAAGATGCCACAGATATGTGTTATTTTCGTGAGAAATCTTTTACTTTTTATTCTTAGGTTCGGCAACTCTGAACATTTCAGTATTAAGCAGTGAGTTAGGTATTGGTTTTATACAGTATAAACCATCATCCAGACGTCCCGAACAAATATTTAAACCATTTTGAGAAATATGAACAAAATCATTATCAAAATAAACTTCAAATAATTGTTCAAATAACTTAGCCACAGAAATCAAATTTCTACGAATGTCTGGAATAAGATAAACATTGTTCAAAACTAAAAATTTATTTTCCCTAAAATGAAGTCTAACTTCCACCGCTTTTGCCGAAACTCTTGCGCCATTGCCCACTTTCATCGTGTAGTCCCCATCGGTTAGCTCAGTGTAAGAACTAAGACTCTGTAAAGAAAAACCAATATGATTAGTTGCTCCCGGATCAATTATCCAGGCTGAGGTATCACCCTTTACTAAACATGTTTCAAGGACTAGTAAGTCTGATTTACCTTGTTCCTTTTTCTTTTTCAGCTCCTCGAGATACTTGTGACAGTTTCTTTTCTAGTGCCCTTCGCCATTGTAGTGGAAACACTTTCCTTTGGGTTTCTGGATGGGGCCCTTTGCCTTCTTTAGTCTCTTGTTCTTTCCCTTCTTCGCTTTTCCCTGGTTCTGGTTCTTTCTTTTATTTTTACCAGTTGTTCCTGCAACCACAACATTTGCTTCTCCTCCCCTTCTTTTGTTGGTGGATTCAAAGTTTTGCAGGTCATTCATGAGTTCAGTGAGATTGGACTTTTTTTTGTTCATAACTAAGTTGTTCATGAACTCATGAAAGTCAGGGGGCAGGCTTTCCAAGATGATGCCAACTTGAGTGGCTTCATCGATTCTGGCACCATTGAGCTCCGCATCATGGAGGTGATCAATCATGTTCAAAACATGTGCCTTGACTGAAGAACTTTTCTTCATTTTGTCATTCATGAAAGCCCTTATAGTATCCAAACGAGCCTTCTCAGAGGGAGCACCGAACATGGCTTCTAGAGACTCCATTATCTCATAAGTAGTTTCCATCTCCTCATGCTTCTTGCGAAGCACATCGCTCATACTAGCCAGCATAAAGCACTTTGCTTTGTTGTTGGCCTTGATCCAGTGATCATAAGGCTCCCTTGCGGTTTTGGATGCATTAGCCGCGGGTTCAGGGGGACATTCCTCCGCTAGGACAAATTTGTAGTCTTCGCAGACCAATAATATGTTCATGTTACTTTTCCACTTAGCATAGTTATCATTGTCTAACTTTTCAGTCGCAAGTAGTGTGATAATGGGATTCGACATATTGTTGGAAATAAATAGAATATTCATCTAATCAATTTATGTGCATGAATATCAAGGCATGTTAATTTAGGCACAATTAAATATGATGCATGATGCACATGAAAAATACATAAATCATGTTTTAATTTTGGGTGCCAACGATAATTCAATTTACCACGAATATAGTGCCGCCGTAGGGTAGGTCAAAATATCAAAAATTGAACCGAGACCTTCTCAATTAATAAATATACTCAAAATATCTCTTATTTTCATATTTATCAACTACCTTATTTTGGTCAAAAATATAATAAAAAATTTGATTATATTTCCATGAGTGTAACTCATCATTTCAGATTCTACAAACTTAACTCTGGAGTGCCGCCGTAGGGTAGGTCAAACTGAAAATACATCCTTGAATCCTATCGCTAGGAAGTCAACCTTGTTATTGATCCGAAAGAACACTTTCCGTAGGGAGTGTGGAATCGGTGCCGCCGCGAAGCCCCTTTCAAATCTCACGGTGTTGAACTAATGATGGAGACCAGTAGGTCGTATTGTCATATAACCCTCTCCCACTCATTATTTTGCAAATATGTATTTTGTTTGAAAAACATCTCATGATTTTCAATTCGAAAAATAAACAATTCATTTTTCGGATATGTGAAATTCTAAAATTTAACTCTTAAATTCAATTTCACATGTAACATTATTTTGCAAATTAATTTTGCAACTTAAATCAATTTTCAGCGCGTGGTTCTTATTTATTTTATTATTCTAAAACACTTTTATAATAAATAAAGTAAACAATAACTAATGCGCGTTTATGCATGGCATGTTATAAAACATATGAGTAGGCATATTATATCTATATGGCATGTTATATGCATGGACATATAATATATAATTATCAACATAAAATATAAATATATGCAATCAACTATTGAGATGCATTTGACCGGGTCCCATGGAAAAATAAATTACAACTCAATTGAATCAAATAAATAAATAATTACAATAATTATATTCTTTCATTACATCAACGGGTCTTCGATTCTTGAGTTCTTTATTCTTCGGCTTCATTCTTTGTCTCCGGGTTGGATTTCACCTTCCTTGGGATCCAGAACTTTTTCGGGCTTGTCGGCACGCTTTACGAGGGTGATGACGGGTATTTCTACCAACAAATCAAGTACTTTTAAGCTTGAATATTTGTAAATTTTCAAGCATTTTTGTTAGTTTAATGTCTTTTGTGTGTTTTTTATAGGAGTTATAAATAAATGCGAACTTGGATGATTTTGCATGAAGCAAAGAAGAATATTTGCCCAACTTGTGAATCAATGGCAAGAGGAGGTGAAAGAGGATTTCAAGGCACAAAAAAGGAGGCTTGGAATGCAAAAAAGCAGGCTCTAGTGCACCATTTTGGGCTACAGCGCGCAAAGGAATACAAAGAAGTCCAGAAAGGAAGGGAAGCGCAGGCTGCAGCGCACCAAAACGTGCCTAGCTCCAAAAATGCGCGCTGCAGAGCACCAAAGAGGCTGCATCACGCCCAAAATGTGCCCAGAGGCTGGACACGCGCTGCAGCGTGTCCAAGGTAAAATATAAATATATGCAATCAACTGTGGGTTGCCGAATCGAATTCAGCGGCGGAAGCGTGGTAAACAAGCGGATCGTGTATAACAAAAATTTTCACAAAACTTTTGAGATACTCTGTAGATTATATTAATTTATGCATGAATAAATTAATCACATTAATTTATATATTTTAAGAACTCAACCGAAAAATACCTGGAAGCCGACTCGGATGATAACTTGAATTCTTTGACCGCGAACAGTCCTTGCTCCAAGCTTTGTGTTTAGAATACCAAAGTCTTCCACGCCAATTCCTTGATTCCACGTAGACGTGTGTGTGGGCACACGTGAGACAAAACAAGTTTCTTAAACACTCGAATTTTAACAAACACCAACGCATGCACGATGTGGAATTTTTTTGGAGAAAAAATATTTTGCTCTCTTTTTCTTAGAGAAATCCTGCCACCTAACAACTTAGGGCAGAAAAAATGTTTCAAAAATTGTGTTTACAATTTTCTATCATTCTCATGTTTAAAGAGTAGAAGTCAAACTTCAAAACAGAATCAAATCCTTATCTCCAATTTTGAATTTGGAACAAAAAATCCCTTCCCATTATCCACAAGGTGGCCGGCCATAGCACTAGGGTTTATCCCTATGTGTGGCGCCAAAATCAGATAGGGAAGGAAGATATTTTATCCTTTATCTAGTAGTCCAATTTTAATTCAAATTCAAATTCGAATTTAAGTCAAACTTAAATTTGATTTGAATTCTAAATTGAACAACTTATCAAATAAGTTTAAATGGATAAATCTAGATGTGTTCAAATTCAAATTTAAATAATCACATTATTTAAATAATAATTAATTCTCAATTAATTATTTTTTGAGTATTTAATTTTAGAATTCCGTAATTCTAAAATTCCCATTTTGCCCTTTGTGTCTGGTAGACTTACTAGGACGACGCGGGGAATAATGGACCTATAATTCCGATGTCCAATAAAATTAATAATTAATTAAACACTTTAATTAATTAATTAATTCGAGTAATTCCAATAGTTACTCCACTATAAACTTGGAATTGAACTCTCGAAATTATAGACATTAATTACTTCTAAAGTGCGAAGTGTCCATTTGATATAGTTATTAGATATAGATCAATCCTCCATAAATAATTCATAATTAGAGTCAGGTATAATCCGTTAACCTCTCTAATTATATCTTTATCCTTGAGTACCATTGATTCTCTAATGGATAGTGATTCATAAAACACATTCATGAATCAGAGCGCTCTTACTAATCCAATTACCGAATCAACACTCAAGAGAATTATTTATCTGCTTCTTTCTCAAGAAGGAATGAATTCCATCTTGTATAATAACATTCCCAGCTACCTATTTCATTATGTCTCCAAAATACAAGGAATAGGATTCAGGGTCTCGCAATCCGTACCGAATAAATCGAAAGACATAAATCCATAAATAGGAGTTTGTTAAGAACTCATGATTAAGATCATTCTATATATGATCATCGGTAGACTCAATTAGAATTTCTATGCTTAACGAAAATTATTAGAAATTCATATCTTACCTGCGTCCATGTTCCACATAATCTCATTATGCGAAATACACTCATTCAATATCTCACCATATTAACAGTGCGGATAACACCGTTCCATTCTAAACAATTTACTTAATTAAATTCATTACTAACAATTTACTTTTGATTATTATCCTTAAACATTATCCTCTTGTATACAACACTTATATGCCATGTTTAAGGTTACATAAATAATCAAGGAATTTTATTTGTTATTCATAAAATATTCATAAATATATGCACATAAAACTATGAATAAACTCTTTTATTAAATAAATAATAAATATCATTTTACATCTCATGCTTCTAGGACACTATTCCCAACAAAAGGAAAGCCGTTTCCACCGAAATAAAGAAAGGAACTCAAGCAAATATGATTTGCTAGTTCTAAAAACATGTTTAGTAAAAAGGGTGATTCCTTATTCCAGGATAGTAGATTCGGGAGTTGCTACTCATGTTTGTTTTCTTTATTATGTCTTAGTTCTTACAAGGAAAGTCATTTCCACCGAAATAAAGAAAGGAACTCAAGCAAATATGATTTGCTAGTTCTTAAAACATGTTTAGCAAAAAGGGTGATTCCTTATCCTAAATAGTTGATTCGGGAGTAACTAATCGTGTTTGTTTTCTTTATTAAGTTTGAGCCCTTAAATGGAATTTGTTTCCACCAAAACAAAGAAATAGAATCAAAGTAAATAAGATTTACTAATTCTAAAAACATCTTTAGTAAAGGGTGATTCCTTATCCTGGATAGTTGATTCGGGAGCAACTGATCATGCTTGGTTTTCTTTGCAAAATATTAGTTTTTACAAAGAACTTGCCATCAGGGATGGACGATAATAGTAGGAATACCGCGAGGATATTGACAAAAGCAGTAAGAGAAGTTAGACTTGAATTTAAAAATACCTTGTTGTGAACAATACTTATTTCCCTCCAGGCGTTAAGAGAAATTTGATTTCTAATTGCAAATTATTTGAACAATTGCCTTCAAATCATATTCTAATCCACATCTTTCGGAATTGTTCTGATATTTGTTTTGGATATTTGGAAAAAGGTTTACACCGTTTAAATCGATGCCTGACTCACTGCGTAATGTTGAAATATTCAAAAGTTGCCAAACTTAAGAATAAGGAACAAAGGATCTCTCATGATAAATAACACATATATGTGGCATCTTAGACTTGGTCATATTAACCTAAACAAGATTTAAAGACTGGTAAAGGATGGTCCTTTATGCGAACTAACAGTTAGTGAGCTTCCAACCTATAAATCTTGTCTGGGAGGCAAAATGACCACGGGCATTCCATGTTGAAAGGAGAAAGAGCCATAGTACCTCTTCAGCTAATACATTCAGATGTATGTGGACCGTTAAACGTCCAAGACAAGGGAGGTTACGAATATTTCATCGTCTTTATTGATGATTATTTGAAATATGGTTATGTTTACCTAATGCAACAGAAATCTGAAACTTTTAGAAAGTTTAGAGAATTCTGAGCAAAAGTTCAAAAACAGTTAGGTAAATTAATCAAGACACTTTGATTAGATCGAATGGGTGAATACCTGGACCAAGAGTTATAGGTTTTCTTGATTGAAGAAGGTGTGATATCCCAATGGACTGCACCCGGTACACCACAACAGAATGGTGTAGCCGAAAGGAGAAATTGGACTTTGCTCGACATGATAATATCAATGTTGAGTTATTCTTCACTTCCTACTTCATTCTGGGTTTATGCCCTAAGAACCACCGTGTATATTCTGAGTCTAGTACCATCTCAGTCCATACAAGGCACCCCTAAAGTTGTGGAATGGTCAAAAGCTAGTTTTGAAGTATATTCGCATGTGGGGGTGTTCGGCTCATGTGATGAAACGATAGACTGGAAAGTTGGAACCAAGATCAGAAGTATGCATATTATGTTGGATATGAAATAGGGACAAGATGATGATTATTTTATATAGTCACAAGAATCAAAGGGTATTTGTATCAACAAATGCCACGTTTCTAGAGCATGACTATATGATAGTTTTCAAGCCTAGAAGTTAAGTAGTTCTGAAAAGTTACTTTCCAATGAGATTGGACCACTACCGACAAGAGTTGTTGAAATGCTAAGAAGTAAGACAATGATTCCTAATCAAACTCCTGTGGCACCTCATCGTAGTGGGAGGGTAAGCAAGTTACCTGACCGGAATACCGGGAAGTGCAGATCGTCACTGCAGATGGCGGTAAGGAGGATCCGTTGACCTTTAAGGCTACAATGGGTGATTTTGATAAGGAAAAGTAGCAAGTAACTCTGAAACTCGAGATAGAGTCCATGTACTCTAACTCAGTCTGGCAATTTGTAGATCTACCCGAAAGGGAAAAACCCATTGGATGCAAGTGGATCTTCAAGAGAAAGAGATAAGCGGATGTAAAAGTAGAGACTTATAGAGCAAGGCTAGTGGTTAAGTTTTACACCCAGAAAGAGGGAGTTGACTATGAGGAAACTCTCTCACCGATGGCCATGCTTAAGTCCATCCGAATACTCTTAGCAATAACAACATATTTTGAATATGAGACATGGTAGATGGATGTCAAGACAGCTTTTCTGAATGGCTATCTTGAGGAAACCATCTATATCGATTAGCCAGAGGGTTACATAGAGAAAGGCCTGGAGCAGAAAGTCTACAAACTGTAGAAATCCATTTATGGATTGAAGCAAACTTCTAGATAATGGAATATCAAGTTTGATGTGGCTATTAAGTCTTATGGATTTGATCAAAACCAAGATGTTTCAAGCAAAAGAAAAGAAGATGTTCTTATTCTTTACAAGCCTGAATATATGATATTCAGTGGGAGTAGTCAGTCGTTGTCTGTTGAACTAAAAATTCGATCATTGGGTAGTCGTGTAGTGTATCCTTAAGTATATAAGGAAAATAAAGAAACTATAAGATAGTTTAGTCAGTGAAAGAGTTGTCTTTCACTGGATACATAGACCTTGACTGTGAGTCATACGTGGATTTTGAGAGTCAACATCCAAGTTTGTGTTCACACTAGGTGAAGGAGTCATGACAAGAAAGGTTGTTGGCAAAGTGTGATTGCTAATTTTATCATTAAAAGTTAATGTGTAGCAGCTTGTGAAGCAGCAAAAGAAAGCTAGTTTTAAAGTATTTTATTAACAAATTTATGTGTTTTTAATCTTATTCGACAGGATGGGTACAAATTTAGGCCTCATTCACTTCACGAATTCGAGTTTTTAATTCGAGTTGAGATGTAACATTTTTTTAGAGCTTTTCATTGTAGCAGAAAAAATTAGATATGATATCTTCTGAGAATTTTTTTACTGTAAAAACCTAAAACTGAAAACTCAAATCGATGAACGAGACCTTAGTAATATGCCCAGATTAACATTTAGAAGCCCACAATTAGATAGGCCTAATTTCCGTCTATTAAAAGCCCACAAACAGAGGAGTCTAAGGAGACATTTGGTTCATGGATTAGAATCATAAGATTAGAACAATTTTAAATTTACTTGTATTTTTTGTGAGAGAAAATATTATAGGGAACCACGAATCATGATTCGAATCAAGGGCCGAATCCCCCTTCCAAACGTCCCCTAAGTTTAGCCCATTAAGGTGTTGTGCCTTCTTCCAGAACATTGAACGCTGGATGATAGGGGCTGATTTGAAGCGAATAAAGAGCTGCAATTTTTGTGAAGAAAACCATATCTAAAGGGAGAGTTTAAAATGGAAAGCAGAGGAAGAACCAGAAAAGGAGGGAGAGCCGCTGAGAGGGAAAGGAATCTTTGGTGTCGTTTAAAAAGGAAAAATAAAGAAAAAACTAGAGGAGAATCGAGTTTAAAAAGAAAAGTGAGGAACAATCATCGGGGATCTCATTCCTTGCAGTTTTTAGAGAGAGAAAAAAGAAAAACAGATTCACCCAGAGGAATTGTGGAGAGGAACGTTGAGAAGGAACAGGAGAATTTTGGTGGAAAAACTATATGTGAAGTTCATCCATTAAGATTCAATCTTCTTTCTTCTTTTCTTATCTCGTAATTCACATGGTGATGTCTTCTGGAATTCGTTGTGATTTATTTAATTTAGTTATGTAATAATTCTTTTAGTTAGGAATTGATGGATCCGAACCCGTAAGTTTTAAGTTTCAATTTGAATGAATTGCAATTTATTATTTTTCATGAAGAGTGCATTCTGTGAACGCTTTTTATTTATTTAATTGAGAATTAATCATAGTGATGTTTCGGATAGAGAAATTATGTGATATGAACTATTGAATTGTGAATTATATCTTGGATGTGAATAATATTTAAGCGACATATAGAACATGCCATGAGTGAAATAGGAAGAACCGAACAAAGATCTTAGAAAATTCATGTGGTAGTATAAGTTGTAACTGAGAGGGAGATTTAACCGAAAAAAGGATTCCACAAAATCTAATACATCTCATATGGAATTAATCTAGAATAGACCTGAAATGAGGATATTTGAAGTTAAGAATGTTTGTGATAGTTGATTAGACCTGAAACATGGATAATTAAACGTTAGGGAATTCTACCATCTCATGATTGATAGTAATTGAGATTCATTCTTTTGAAACTTGTGGTTGAACTGGTGTAGGTGAAATAAATTCTCTAACGTTTTGTCTCATTGATTTCTCTCTTGAATCTTGCATCTTCATATTTTTCTAATTTTTAATCTTTATTTAGTTTTAATTCACATTACTCCTAATTTTGAAATCTCAAATAACATAATTAGTTTAATCACTTTATCTGTGAATTTTACCAATCCTCGTTGGGAATGATATCTTATTCATCACTTTATTACTTGAACAATTAATGTACTTGCTAGTGTTAATTTTGTCACATCAAGTTTTTGGCGCCGTTGCCGGGGATTGAGTTTGAAATTTACACTTATTATGATTTAACCCGTTAATTTAAGAACTTTTATTCACTATTTTTTCAGGTTTTTCTTCTCCAGTGCATGACACGTGCTAGTGGGGAGACACTTGAAGAATTTGATCCCGAAATTGAGCGAACAGTCCGTAATTTGAGGAAAATGGCAACTGCACCTGCTAACACAATGGAGGATGAAGACAATGTAGAGGAAAGCAATGCACTGAGAGATTATGCCATGCCATCAATGGAAGGAGCCGAATCTAGCATAAGAAAACTGGTAATTCAAGCAAATACTTTCGAGATCAAGCCGGCCATCATTCAAATAATTCAACACTCGGTACAATTTGCAGGCTTATCACAAGAAGATCCCAACGTTCACCTGGCAAATTTCCTGGAGATCTGTGATACTTTTAAGCACAATGGAGTGTCAGAAAATGCTATTCATCTATGGCTTTTTCCATTCTCATGGAGGGATAAAGGCAAAAAGCTAGTTAATCTCTTTACCTTCATGGTCTATCACCACATGGGAGCAAATGGCACAAATATTCCTAGGTAAGTATTTTCTACCTGTAAAAATTGCAAAATTACAAAACGAAATTACTATGTTTTTGCGGGTCATGAATGAATCACTCTATGAGGCATGGGAATATTTTAAAGATTTACTGAGAAAGTGTCCTCACCACGGGTTGCCAATCTGGCTTCAGGTACAAACATTTTATAATAGTTCTACTACCACAATTCGTAATATGATTGATTCAGCTGCATGTGGAACAATAATGAGAAAAACGCCTAGACAAGCCTATGAGTTACTAGATGAGATGGCTGCAAATTGTTACCAATGGTCTGCCTGCTAAGGAGGCCATGGATTTACACAATGTTGATGCCATCACTACTTTAGCGGCACAAATGGAGGCTCTCAATAAGAGGATGGATGGACTGCCACTACAAATATCTGTTACATGTGATTGTTGTCGAGTCAGCCACCCGAACCATGAATGCCAAACAGATAGGTAACAAATTCTCATATGGTTCATCTTCTGAGCAGGCTCACTTTGTTTCAAATTTTCACAAGCAAAACAACATGTACAACAACACTTATAATCCGGGATGGAGAAATCACCCGAACTTTGCATGGAATCAAAACAATGTGAAGCAACCACCTCCCGGATTCCTACCTCAGGAGAAGAAATCAAATTTGGACGATATGATGACTAAGTTCCTGAGCACAGCTGAAACAAGATTTCAGAATCAAGAAGCTTCAATACGGAATCTAGAAGTGCAAATAGGGAAACTTGCAAACCTAGTTTCGGAGAGTACACAATGCTCCTTCCTGAGCAACACCGAGAAGAACCCCAAGGAGCTAGTTAATGCCATAACATTTAGGAGTGAGAAGCAATTGGATGAGCCAACAACTAGGGTGACCGAGTCGAACATACAAGAGGACTCAGCCATTAATGAAGATAAGAAAGAAACAACCACTCTAGAGGAGAGGTTGAATTTGAATAAAAAATCTAAGGGAATAGGAGTGATGAATTCTGACTTAACATTTGAAAAATACATGCCTCCTCTTCCATACTATTGGGAATGGTGTCCTAGAAGCATGAGATGTAATAGGATATTTATTATTTATTTAATAAAAGAGTTTATTCATTATTTTATGTGCATATAGTTATGAATATTTTATGAATATCAATAAAAATTCCATGATTATTTATGTAGCCTCAAACATTGTATATAAGTGTTTTATACGAGAGGATAATGTTTAAGGATAATAATCAAAAAGCAATGTTCATAATGAATTTAATTAAAGTTTGAAATCTTTAATTAAAACATTATTAATACATGTCATTCTCATTTAGAATGGAACGGTGTTATCCACACTATTAATATGGTGAGATATTGAATGAGTGTGTTTCGCATAATGAGATTATGTGGAACAAGGACAGAGACACAATATGAGTTTCTAATAATTTCCATTAAGTATAGAAATTCTAATTGAGTCTACCGATGGTCATATATAGAATGATCTTAATCCTGAGTTCTTAACAAACTCCTATTTATAGATTTGTGTCTTTTGATTTACTCAGTACGGCTTTCGAGACCATGAATCCTATTCCTTGTATTTTAGAGACATGATGAAGTAGGTAGCCGGGAATGTTATTATACGAGATGGAATCCATTCCTTCTTGAGAAAGAAGTAGATAACTAATTCTCTTGAGAGTTGATTCGGTACTTGGACTAGTAGGAGCTCCGATTCATGAATGTGTTTTATGAATCACTGTCCATTAGAGAATCAGTGGTACTCAAGGATAAAGAAGTAATTAGAGAGGTTAACAGATTTTACCTATCTCTAATTATGAATTATTTATGAAGGATTGATCTATATGCAATGACTATATCGAATGGACACTTCACAGTTTAGAAGTAATTTATATCTATAATTTCGAGAGTGCAATTCCAAGTTTATAGTAGAGTAATTATTAGAATTAATAGAATTAATTAATTAATTAATTAAAGTATTTAATTAATTATTAATTTTATTGGAGCTCGGGATTATAGGTCCATTAGTCCCCGTGTCATCCTCATAATTCTGCCAGACACAAAGGGCAAAATGGGAATTTTAGAATTACGAAATTCTAAAATTAAACACTTGAAAATAATTAATTGAGAATTAATTATTATAAAATAATCTGATTATTTAAATTTGAATTTGAACACATCTAGATTTATCCATTTAAAGTTATTTGATAAGTTGTTCAATTTATAATTCAAATTAATTTAAGTGTAACTTAAATAGAAATTTGAAATTGAGTCAGAATTGGACTACAGGATAAATGATAATTTTCTCTTCCTTCCGTATCTGCAAATTGGCGCCACACATGGATGAAAATCCTCTAAGGTGGCCAACCACAATGGATAAGGGAATAGAGGAGATTTTGTTCCAAAATTCAAATAAGAGATAATTAACAAGCTTTATCTTGGAGGTAGAGATTGAATTCCTTCTAAAAGTTTGACTTCTACTCTATAAATAAGAGGATAATAGAAAATTGCGTGAGACAATTTTTGAAACAATTTTTCAGCACTAATTGTTAAGGTTGGCCGAAATTCCCTTGGTAGAGAGGAAGAAAATTTTTTTTTCTCCAAAAATTCCACATCGTGCATGCGTTGGTGTTTGTGAAAATTCGAGTGTTTATTGTAACCCATTTTGTCTCAGGTGTGTCCACACACACATCTTCGTAGATTGTAAGAATTGACGTGGAAGACATTGGTTTTCTAAACACAAAGCTTTGGAGCAAGGATTGTTCGAGGTCAAAGAATTTAAGTTATCATCCTAATCGCCGCTAGGTATTTTTCCTAATTAAATTCTTAATATATGAATTAATGAGATTAATTTATTCGTGCATAAATTAATATAATCTATAGAGTATCTCAAAGGTTTTATGAAAATTTTTGTTAATACACGATCCGCCTACCGCCACGCTTCCGCGTCCGAATTTGATTCGGCAACCAACACATACCCCCAAAGACTCAAGCAAGACAAGCTAGATAAGCAATTTTCTAAATTTTTAGAAATTTTTAAGAAATTGCATATTAACATTCCTTTTGCTGAAGCTTTGTCACAGATGCCAAGCTATTGTAAATTCTTGAAGGAAATCTTGTCCAACAAAAGAAAGTTAGAAGAACATGGAACAATCATGTTGACAGAAGAATGCAGTGCCATTCTACAGAATAAGTTGCCTACTAAATTGAAAGATTTAGGGAGTTTCACTATTCCTTGCACTTTAGGAAATTCGTATTTTAATAAAGCTTTATGTGATTTAGGTGCAAGCATTAATCTTATGCCTTTTTTAATTTTTAGGAAGCTTGGTTTAGGAGAAGTCAAGGCAACCACTGTGTCCTTGCAATTGGTAGACCGTTCAATAAAGAGAGCACGGGGAATTATTGAAGACGTACTAGTGAAAGTGGACAAATTTATTTTCCCTGTGGATTTGTATTGCCCTTGATATGGAGGAACACCGAGAAGTGCCGCTAATCTTGGGACGATCATTCCTTGCCACGGGAAGAGCTTTGATTGATGTGCAAGAAGGAGAACTCATTCTGAGAGTGAACGATGATAAAGTGGTATTCGACATGTATAGAATATGAAACACCCTTCTGACTCTTCGTCATCTTCTTGTTTTCAAGTTGATATTTTTAATGGTCGTGTTGAGAAGTGCCAAAGGAAAGCACTTGAGGATGATCCTTTAGAAAGACGCATTATGGAGTATGGGACCATTATTGATGAGGATCGCACCATTCAAGAGGAGGCCAAAAATCTGGAAAACTTTTTAGACATGAATAAAAAGGATGCCGATCATGAAAAGATTAACCCAAAGAATCCTGAGGACAACTTGAGAGAACAAAAGCCAAAATTAGAACTCAAAGTTCTTCCATCTCATCTTAAATATGCTTATTTAGAACATGATGCATTTCCTGTGATTATCTCTTCTTTATTGACAGGTGAGATGGAAGACAAATTGATGGAAGTTCAAAGAAGACATAAGAAGGCCATAGGTTGAACTATAGCAGACATTAAGGGAATCAATCCATCAATTTGTACACACAAGATCCTCATGGTGGAAAATTTTATACCAAGGTTCAACCTCAAAGGCCCCTTAATCCGACAATGTAGGAGGTAGTAAAGAAAGAAGTGGTCAAATTGCTCAACGCAGGTATTATCTATCCCATTTCTAATAGTGCATGGATTAGCCCGGTACAAGTAGCACCAAAGAAAGGTGGGATAGCAGTTGTTGAAAAAGAGAATAATGAATTAATACCTACTAGAACTGTTACAGGGTGGCGTGTTTGTATTGACTATAAAAAAATAAATGATGCCACAAGAAAAGATCACTTTCCATTACCCTTTATTGATCAAATGTTGGAGAGATTGGCGGGTTATAGGTACTATTATTTTCTAGATGGCTATTCAAGATATAATCAAATCCCTATTGCCCCCGAGGACCAGGAGAAAACAACCTTCACATGCCCCTATGGCACATTTGCTTACAGAAGAATGTCTTTCGACCTCTGCAATGCACCAGCAACATTCCAACATTGCATGATGGCAATCTTCTCAGACATGAACGAAAACTTTTTGGAAATTTTTATGGATGACTTTACATTGTTTGGTCTAACATTTGAAGATTGTCTTCATCAATTATCATTAGTTTTGCAGCGGTGTGAAGAAATAAACCTCGTGCTTAACTGGGAAAAATGCCATTTTATGGTTCAAGAAGGGGTAGTTTTAGGGCATACGATCTCCTCCAAGGGGATTGAAGTTGATAGGGAAAAAGTGGAAGTGATCGAGAACCTACCTCCACCTACTGCAGTTAATGCTGTTAGAAGCTTTCTCAGGCATGCAGAATTTTTGAGGAGATTTATCAAAAATTTCTCAAAAATCTCGAAACCTCTTTCTAATCTCCTCATAAAAGATACTAAATTTAAGTTTTATGATGAGTGCTTGCAGGCATTTCAGGTGTTAAAGGAGAAGGTTGTGACCGCCCCTATTGTAGTACCACCGGATTGGAGCCTTCTTTTTGAAATGATGTGCGATGCGAGTGATACTGCAGTGGGAGCCTAGCTTGGTTAAAGAAAGGACAAGGTTTTTCGGGCTATCTATTATGCAAGCCGCACCCTTACCAGACCTCAATTGAATTATGCTACAACTGAAAAAGAACTTTTAGCTGTTGTATTTGCATTTGATAAATTCAGATCATATCTAATGGGGTCAAAAGTCGCTATTTACACTGACCATGCAGCTTTTAAGTTTCTTTCATCTAAAAAGGACGCTAAGCCAAGACTACTGAGATGGATTCTTCTCCTTCAAGAATTCGACTTAGAGATCAAGGATAAGAAGAGGACAGATAATCTAGTGGCTGACCACCTTTCAAGGCTACAAAATACAATTGAGGATGATAAGGACATTAATGAGGAGTTTCCTAATGAACAAATTTTTTCTCTCTCTTCCGGTTCTCCTAATTCACCCGTTACTAAAATTCCTTGGTTTGCAGACTTTGCTAATTATCTTGTAGGGAAATGGATTCCAGGGCACTACACTTATGAACAAAAGAAGAAGTTCTTCTCAGATGTGAAGCACTATTTTTGGAAGGATCCATATCTCTACAAAATGTGTGTAGATCAAGTAATTCGAAGGTGTGTACCTGAGGATGAATTTTCCAACATCTTACATCATTGTCATGACAAGGAAGCATGTGGACACTTTAGGGCTAACTGAACTGCAGCAAAGGTGCTTCAATCTGGATTTTACTGGCCAACGCTCTTCAAGGATGCCCATGCGTACATTGTTGCATGTGATAGATGTCAACAAACTGGTAACATCTAAAAAAGGAATGAATTACCCTTAAATAATATTCTTATTTGTGAAATATTTGATGTCAGGGGCATTGATTTTATGGGGCCTTATCCCCCATCTTTTTCTAATGAGTATGTTCTAGTTGCAGTTGATTATGTTTCTAAATGGGTAGAAGTTGTTGCAACACGCACCAATGATGCCAAGGTAGTGGTCCAATTTCTTAAGAAAAACATTTTCACATGGTTTAGGATTCCTAGAGCCATAATAAGCGATTGGGAAAAACACTTTGATAATCGTCAGTTTAAAGCTTTACTAGGAAAGTACAGAGTGACTCATAAAATGGGCACCACGTACCATGCTTAAACTAGTGATCAGGTAAAGGTTTCAAATAGAGAGCTGAAACGAATTCTTGAAAAGACTGTGAACACCTCTAGGAAGGATTAGGTACTTAAGTTGGATAACGCTTTGTGGGCGTATAGGATAGCCTTTAAGACCCCAATAGGAATGTCTCCATATAGGCTGGTTTTTGGAAAAGCTTGTTATCTCCCTGTTGAACTCGAACATAAGGCGTATTGGGCTACTAAATTCTTAAATTTTGATTTGCAAGCTGCAGGAGAAAAACGTCTATTGCAGGTGGATGAGCTTGAAGAGTTTAGCTCGGGAGCTTATGAAAATGCAAGGATTTACAACAAAAGAATGAAGAAGTGGCATGACAAACACATTACAAAGAAGGATTTTGTTCCTGGTCAACAAGTTCTTCGGTACGATACCTGGCTTCGTCTCTTTCTAGGAAAGCTCAAATCCAGGTGGACCGTGCCTTATATAGTGATAAGCATGTCTCCTTTCGGTGCAATTGAAATTCATCACAACAAGAACAATGAAACATTCAAGGTCAACGGGCATTGCTTAAAGCACTACATCATTGGAGCGTTTGATCCTCAATCTGTCACCACAGTGTTACAAGACGCATGAATTGGAAAGTCAAGCTAACGACTATAACTTAGAAATAAATTCTTTATTCTTTTATTTTTATATTTTTCATGCATTTGATATCCTAGTTAGAGATAATAAGTCATAGTTTCAATCTCTTAATTTTTTTTTTACTTTTATTTTTATTTTTTGTTAATGTTTCTCTCTATTTGCAGAAGCAGCAGTACATAAGACAACTTTAGAAATCCTCAGCATCACAGGGCTTTAAAAGTGGCAATTACTGAGATGTTGATGCGACTAGCATGTCAACAAGGTCTCGATAACAGTCAGGGCAGTATCTTCCTTTCTCCCTTTATTTTCTTTTGTTACATTGGGGACAATGTGTTGCGTGATAATTATGCTCGCAAGTGCACGTGTCGCTACAAGTAATAAAGTGTACACAAGTACAGATATCGATCCCACGAGGAATGAGTCACCAAAGTATATGTCGGGAGTTGTATATTCACAAAATAACAAGAAATACTTTCAGCAAAGTTTACTAAGATGATGTGATTTAAATGAATGTAAATGAAATGAAATTTGATGGCTAAATGTACCAAGAATGTAATGATAAGATGTAAATTAATGGTAAAAACGAGCTAGGCCTGCTAACTTCCCCTCTACTGCAAGTCTGACTAGAATGTTACCAAGAATCTTCATAAAACATTCTACTATCATCAATGTAAAACTCGTTGATGCATAAAGTTCTTCCAAATTAATTATGGCTGTGATCCTTTAAGCTATTTCCAGCACATTCCTGTGTGGATCCAGCTCTAGGACTGCAGATTTGAGCTCGGGCTTCGTTAGGTTGTGCTAGGTGAATAATATATTCCTATACTATCCACTAATCAACTACTCAAAGAAGCATATTGAACAAGCATCATTCATGTTAATCCGATTAAAACTAACCCTTCCAAAGATTAATCTTAATCTTGTATCCTAAAAAGTTGATGGCAGTCAAGAATAGAAATAGATTTTAGCTCACATGAATGAACAGGAATAGTAGATTAATAGCATTCTCAGAAACCACTTGTCATTCTTACAATATTGGTTCCATTAGCAAACCTAGCTACAGCAACTTAGTTCATAATGGTAATTACAAGATCCAAAGCTTCAGTAAAATCCATAGTTAAAATCAGGAGCTAAATGACAAAGATAATTAAGCTAACAGAAGAAGAGCAAGTTCGGCTGGATCTTGATTCCTCTGTGGCCAGCCAAGAATGTTCTTCAACTCTAGCTCTCTCTCTCTCTCTGCGTTGTATAATCCTTCTAGGCTGAGATTCACGTGTTGTTCTGCTTTCTTCAGCTCTCTCCCGACGCTTTTTTCTCTCTGGAATGTCTCTTTTTTGTGTTTTCTGGTCTATTGGTACTCTAGCTGCTGTGTACCTCTTTATGAGCAACTGTTTTCTTTTTATATCTCTGCCCAATTCTCTCTCTTCCTCTTTTTCTCCCCCCTAGCGGCTGCCCAATTGTCCTGAGAGAATCATTCCCTTCTAGGGCAACATAAGGGCTGAGGTGTCACTGCTGAGGTGCTTTGTGGACCCAATTGACACTTCCTTAGCCAGCTCACACGGATTCCTCTGTCAGCTTTTGCCCAGCTAGTGCGCTGACGTCAATGAGCTGCCAGCTGATCCCAGAATGTCGCCAAGAATTTGCAAAGATTTTGGGCCAACAATTTCTGCAAAGAGTTACACAAAGATTAGCTTTTTTTTTTACCTCATTTTACATTCAAATGACGACTTTTAACCAAAGAAGAACAAAGAATACTAAATTAGACCAAAGTAAATGCAATTCTACAAATCTATTTTAAAACATACAATAAATGAGAACAATTACTCAATGACACACAACTTTTAAGCTAAAAAACCAGTGGATAACTCTAATTTCTTAGAGTTATCACAATGTAAATCATAAGTGTTGGGGAGGTTTTCTGATTCAGTTTATGAACTAAAGTTGTTGAGAAGTGTTTGATTGGAATGATTTGTAGTTCTTGGAAAATGAAAAATCATGCTTTGAATCTATGTGTTTGAATCTGGTGTTGGTTTTGTCATGTCTGTGATTTGCCTCGAGTAGGTGAATGAATAATCAGGATCATTTAGCTGTGTGCATTTCCTGAGAAAACTTATGCAAATTTAGAAACTCTTCACCAGATTCTAGAACTTGTTTGATTACCTCTTGAGGCAAAATCCCAAACAGCGCATTGAATTTAGAGATAATTTAGGCCATTTTTAGACCGTTTGAGCCTTTCAAGCCTACCACGATGCAGTCTACCACTAGTCACACCATTGAGCTATTACAATAGTGGGAGTTACATCATGAGCTGAATAATAATTTCTTTCTAGCCACTTTGACATTACCCCTATATCCCAAAAAACAAGTGAATACCCTTTCAAGAGATTCATAAAAATAACAATAGCATAGAGAAGGGGAAATCCGAGGAAGAAAAAATGTGAGGTTATTTGTCTGATAAAAAACAAAAAAACAAAAAAAAAAGCAAAAAAAAAAATAACAAGATGTGAATAATACACCCCAACCTTACGAAAGGCAAAGACAAATGGCGAATAAAGATTCTCTTCTTGGTGAAAAAGGGAGTGAGAAAGGAATTCATTCTTCATGAAGAGAATAAAGAGAAAATACCCTTCTTGGTGCATTATCTTAATGATTCTCTTGACTTTGTTTAATCCTTATCCTTTTCTTGATAACCATCACCTGATCCTTATGTTACAAGCTTAATAAAGACCTTTTGATCTGAGTTCTATGTGGTTGTCAACATTAGTGGAGAGGGCTAAGAAAAACAAGCTTATGGAATTCGGGAAATTACTCATACATTCTCCTAAGAGATCCAACAGGGTTCTGGTGTGAATAAGTTGATTAGGATTGCAACGGTTTAAGTGTGAAAGGTTATTTGCTTGAATACTTGAAGGGATCATAGGTAGGAGACAAGGCTTGCACCAGGTTTGAAATTCTAGACTTTACATGGTTTGAAATTTTTCTTGTATTATGAGAATTGTACAATCTTTGTGAATCGATACTTTAGGCAATTGTTTTTATGATAGTTTTAGATTTTGTTTTGTTTTGTTTCATCTTTTTGCTGGAAGACTACCAAAATGTTAAGTTTAGAGGAGTTTGATGAGTTGGTTTTATACCAATTTATTAAGCTCTTGCAGCTTTAATATTAGCTAGTTTTAGGGTATTTTATTAGCAAATTTATCTGTTTTTAATCTTATTCTGCAAGATGGGTACAAGCTTAGTAATATGCCACAGATTATCATTTAGAAGCCCACAATTAGATAGGCCTAATTTCGGTCCATTAAACGCCCACAAACAAAGGAGTCTAAGTTTGGCCCATTAAGGTGTTGTGCCTTCTTCCAGAACATTGAATGCTGGATGATGGGGGCTGATTGAAAGAGAATAAAGAGCTGCGATTTTTGTGGAGAAAACCATATCTAAAGGGAGAGTTTAAAATGAAAAGCAGAGTGTTGTGTGGGAAAATGTGATGGACACTTGGATCAACGACACCACGACACATGGCCCTAACTACTCTCCGCCAAGCACATAACCCTCGACGCCTACGTTTCCCTCCAAATCAGCTGCAAAGCCCAAAAATGAAGTCCAGATTAGGGCGACGACTCTTTGTGGCATCGACGGATAACACTGCCTAAATTAGGGTATAAAGATTCCTCGACCACATAAAGGATCGTCAGAGAGGACGATGGGGCTGAACGGTGCTAGCGACGAGGGGAACGTTCTTTTAAGACACGACGGGTTGCGTGCAAAAGTGGAAAACATCTGACAGCATTAATTACAAATCCTCAAACCACCCCACAGGGGACAGAAAAGCATTACAAAGAATCACAGAGCCGTAATAGAAGACTAATTGGCTGAGTGAACAGTGCTGATTAGTGGGCTACATCTGGGCCTACCAAGGGAGAGCACTTGAGTGCATCCACCGATCAATGAAACCCACTAGGTGAAGGAAGCCCGATATAAAAGGGTGAAGACCCCCGCCGAGAAAAAGGAGAGAGATAACAAAAACACATGAGAAAAAAGGAGAGCCATAACTTGTAAATTATTGCCCTCTCAAAAGAAATACAAAATTTACAGTGGATGTAGCTCTAATCTTACAGAGCGAACCACTATAAAATTCTTTGTGTTTGTTTACATACAGTTCACTTAATACACAAATGCTCATATCTAACAAGTATCCACACTTTCACTGCACCCATAGGCTGGTAATCCAAAGGAAAATCCCAAGGTAGCCCGGCCGATTTTTTGTTGACAAAAATCCACCGTCAACAATTGGCGACTCCACTGGGGATCGAAAGCGTTCGACCCCCAAAAATATCATTACAAACCACCATCCACCCAGAGAATAGCAGGATGGAAGATGATTTGCGCCCAGACAGAAATGGAGTCCCACCTCCAGATGCACCATGGCCGAATCCGATGCATATGCAAGCCTAAATAACCACTCTGACCGAGTTGGTACGTGGGCTAATGACCGTGGTTGAGCGCTTGGATGGAAGAAACTCCATACCACCACTAGAAGATGCCCCGAGGCCGCAGGGACCTGCCGTGATGAAAAATCTGACTCACGATAACCACCCCCACATCCAAGAAGGGACTGGGGAAAGCGAGAACCACTAGGGCCCTCCTAGGCCTTGACATTTCCATTCCTCCGCAATGATTAAGAGTTACCGACTCCGGGAAATGCTGAGGAGCTGCCCCAAAATCTCGTAGAGGAACCAGCCAAGACTTCCGGGTCGGTGCAAAAGGGTGGCTGTGCCGTAGGCGCACCCATCGCCCAAAGGGCGTAAGCGCCGAGAGCCGGGCCGGCTAGCCGTTTCAACAGAAGAAGCACGAACCTCATGGAACGCAGGCCAGCCGAAAGAAAGTCAGACGGGGACGGGCGGTCTCAAAAGAACATTGGACGAGTGGTCGGCGTGGTAAACGCCGACATTACGCCTGGGCAATGCACGCATGACCATCCGCTCACCGCGAAGTATGGCCTTCCTCTCCCCATAAATACAGGTCGCCGCTTATCCCACCATATGACGGGCGTAGGAGATCCCGACCACCATTTGAAATGTATTATCGGGTACATGCTTTTGCAATGGATACGCCGAGGAGATCATGTGTCGAGTTTTCGTAACCATCCGGACTGCATCGCCTCAAGATGGTTCTGGATGATGAAGCCAAACTCTATCTCGAGTTGGGATGAGCTAAAGGAAGCATTCTCCCTCCAGTTCATCGGGGTTAAAAAATACGTCCCCCCAAAGCAGAATCTAATGACGATATACCAAAAGCCAAATGAGATGTTAAGAGAGTGGCTTGCCAGATACGGCGAGGCTATCGCCGCTACAATAGATATAACGGACAGAGAAGCCTTGATGGGGGCGCTAGCTAGCATGAAGAAAATAAGTCCCTTCAAAAGGGAACTGAACTGAAAACCCCCGTCCAGCTAAAAGGAGTTCCTTGCAAGAGCACAAGGATACATAAATGCTGAAGAAGCAGATGCCAACGACCCTGATCACAGGTCCAATAAGGGCAAAGGGGCTGAGCAGGGGTCGACGCCATCAAAGCAAGACGGGAAGAAGTGTCGAGGAGGAGGAAGCGGAGCTAAGCAACCGACCCCGACGCTAGGAGCACTAGAGTCCAAGAAGCCAAGGCAGGAGGATGCCCGCAGGCCTCGACTATTCTAAAAATATGACACCTACCATGAACTGACGGTAGACGTCGAGAAGATCTTCAACTAGGTCGGCCGCGGAAACTTGCTGCGCCAACTAGAACCATTGAAGTTGGATCCCAACCGAAGGAACCCGAAGAAATTCTGTAGGTTCCATGGCGATGTCGGCCACCACACCAATGATTGCATTGACCTTAAGGATGAAATCGAAAGAATAATCCGCGAGGGAAGGCTACAAGAATTCAAGGCCGAGCGGAGACCCCGCAACGACGGCCATGGTGGGCAAAGTGATGGCCGACACCAAGAGGAGAACCATCGCCCAAAAGATCGGGAACCTGTCAGCGTCATACGGACGGTCCTCGGCGGCCCCTATATAGGAGGAGACACGCGGAGGTCCCAGAAGGACTATGCCCACGAGGCCAAGGGAGTTTACCATGAACGGTTCTGGAGCGTCTCCGCTGTAAAAACCCAGAGGCACAGCCACACTAACGTGGCCTTTAACGAGGATGACGCCTGCGGAGTCCATTTCCCCCACAACGACACACTGGTGGTGGAAGCCATGATCGGGAACCACACCGTGTGTCGAATCTTGGTGGATAATGGGAGCTCGTGGACCTCCTATATTCCGACTGCTTGGAAAAAATGGGGATCCACAAGGGGCAGTTGGAAAAGACCTCCAAGCCACTATACGGGTTCACTGGAGACTCCGTCATGCCTCAAGGAACTATCCGGCTACTTATAACCGCTGGAGAAAAACCCCGACAGGTGACAACAATGGCCAACTTTGTGGTCATCAAAGGAGGCTCCCAATACAACGCAGTAATCAGGAGACCAACCCTCCACGCATTAAGGGTGATAACCTCCGTCTACCACCAAAAGGTCAAATTCCCCACCCCAAACGGCGTAGGGGACATGAAGAGCAACCAGTACGAGGCTAGGGTCGCGTATTCCGATGCCTTGTGCGGATACGACCAGCCAAGAAGACAGGAAGACAGAATGGTCCTCTAGAGACTTGATGCAAATTTATTTTTTTAGTATAATAATTTTCCGCAAGCGTACGGTGTCAAGTTTTGAGTATAAGGTGAGTGAGTATCGTCTCCACAGGGATTGGGTTTAGAATTGCCATTAAGTACCGCAATTATTGTAACTTGACTTTATCTAGGCAACCTAATAAAATGACAATTAAGAAAATAAAACAAAATAAATATGAAAATAAGAAAATAAAGTATCTATACACAAATGGTCTAGGGACTTGATTTCGCTTTATTATTCCTATGTTCATCCTATTATGTAATCGCTAATCAATTCCATTCAATTCATTAATCAAGGCTCTAATATCATCTTGCAACCTCTCCCGAGTGCCTCACAAGAAATTGTATTTAAATACACAAAACAATATCCCTATTCGAAATGAACATTTAAACACAAATTAAGCTTCGCCTTTATGATTAGAAAATAGGAATGTCGATCGCCTCCCGGCCTCACAAAAACCTAAATCCTAATTTGATTATCTAAGCATTGATCTCCTCCCGGTCTCACAACAACCTAGACTATGCTTCTCAAATCTAGATAAAGAATTCAATCTCTCCCGAGCATCAAATTTCGCAATCTAAAATTCATCTAACTCATTGGCAAAATAAATTACAAGCATTAAGCATAGAGAAACATAAATTAATTGGAAACGAAATTAAATTAACAATCAACAAAATATTCAAAACATAGTTCAAATAAAACTACCTCAAGTCCTAGATTTAATGTCTAGCTCAACATGGAAAAATAGATGAAAGAAGATAAAACCCAATGTCCATTGAAGAGCTTCCAAAGACCTCCAAGATGAAGGATTTCGGCCTCCTTTTGATGTTTTCTTCACTTTTCCGGGCTCTCTTTCCAAATGGCATCTCTTTCCTTTTATACGACAACATTTTGGAGCTAGGGATTTAGTTGCGCGCTGCAGCCCACGTGAAAACGCGCTGCGGCGCGCATTTTTTAAAGAGGGATTTTGTTCGCAGGGGGCTGAGACGCGCTGCAGCGCGTAGGACACATTCCTGGCCCCTTTTGGCGCGCTGCAGCGCCCCTTGGACACGCTGCAGCGCGTGTCCAGCCTCTGGGCACGTTTTGGGCGCGCTGCAGCCCCTCTAGTGCGCTGCAGCGCGCATTTTTGGAGCTGGGCAGGTTTTGGTGCGCTGCAGCCTGCGCCTCCTTTTCTCTCTGGACTTTTTTGTTTTTCGTTGCGCGCTGTAGCCCAAAATGGTGCGCTGCAGCCCGCTTTTTTTGCATTCGAAGCCTCCTCTTTTGTGCCTTAAAATCCTCTTTTGTCTCCTCTTGCCATTGATTCACAAGTTGGGCAAATATTCTTCTTTGCTTCATGCAAAATCATCCAAGTTCGCATTTATTTATAACTCCTATAAAAAAACACACAAAAGACATTAAACTAACAAAAATGCTTGAAAACTTACAAATATTCAAGCTTAAAAGTACTTGATTTGTTGGTAAAAATACTCGTCATCAAATACCCCCAAACTCGAACATTTGCTTGTCCTCAAGCAAAAGAAAAGAAAGAAAAAAAGAAAACACAAATCAAGTACTAAGAAACAAACAAAAAAGAAAGTGTGAGTTTTGTATCGAGTCAACAACTGTGCATGTATCTCCAAAGCCACATAATGCTCTAAGCTCAAAGGAAATGCAAACATTGAGATTATCTAGAATTTCAACATCAAGCATCAATTTCACTCCACTCAAGAGTCTCAAAGTGTAAGTGTGTGCACAATCAATCTCAATCAACCAAATGAAACCGGATAGACCTATGAGCCAAGGAGACTATGAGTGTTATCTCAATAAGAACTACCATAGGCCCATTTTTTTCGTGTCACTCTCCACTAATAAAGGTTCACTTGTCATTGAAGATCAAAAGGACTTTTGAGGGTTGTAATGTATGGCTAGGGTAAAGGTGGATGAGATTAGAATTTTTAGGCTCAAATCACCCTAGGCATGTATCACAACTAATGTATCTCACTTGATTTCCAAGAAAAGAAAAAAAAAAAAAATTTCACCAACTCCTCTTTTCAACATACATTCACCTTCAATTGAACCCAAAAAGAAATAAAAACCACAAAAATTTGAGAAATAAAGACCACACCCCCAAACTCAAACTCAACATTGTCCCCAATGTTCTAAAGAAATGGAAATGGTAACTCAATTCCTCATCCAATTGACTTTTTTTTTATTTCTTTATTATTTTTTTATTTTTATTTTTTTTTCTTTTCTTTTTTTTTTTTTTTTTTTTTTTTTTTTTGATGAGGAAAAAAAAATAACGTCACAAGCCAATCCACTAATGATTTCCCAAACATAACCCACACTCACTCTCAATCTTAGCGTTTAATGCAATCATGCCTATTAGTGATGGGTTTAGGAAGTGAAAGTGCATTTGGTGGTTTGGATGTACAAACATGGGTGATGAATGAAGTAAGCAATATGGCTCAAAGGGGGTAAACAAATGATGAATTTTCTTTTCAAGGGCTTGCTTCAAAGGCCCAAACGATCCACATAAAATGCCTTAATCATCTCTCCAATGACACTAAACCGACAATTTCGCCTCAAGTTTCACTCAATTGGGTTCTAGTGTTCATGAGATATCAAAGTCTACCTAATGCACATAAATGTTCTCCAAATGCTCAAAAGATCAAGTGATCATGATTCATGGTGCTCAAAAGTAGAGAGTCAAGAGTGAATTTCAATCAATGCGAGTCAAGCACACAGAAATCTCAATGAAATACATTTCAAAAGACCTAAGAAGGCATCAAGTGACTATACTCGTCATTATTATCTAGTCATTTCATCTCAACAAAACTCACAATTTATTCAAACAACCTAAATGAAAAACAAGTAAAAACATGGCCAAAAGAACATAACTCAATGGAGACAAGTCATAACAACCAAGTCACAAGTAATGCTCAAAATCCACTAAAATCAACCACAAAGTGTCTCACCCCCAAACTCAAAATCAAGCAATCATTAAAATTAAGTACAAGGGAATAAGAACACGTACCGGGGAGGCGAAAAAAAAATCTCGCCTCCTAGTATCGTTGGTGATGATGCACCGGGCATGATGACATAACTCGAGTTGGGGCGGGGCTCTCCTCCATAAATTGCATCTTTAGGGTCAATTATTCTTATGCCGAGCCAACTCATCAAAGAGTGGCTTTCGCCCATAGTACGTGTCATACAACACAACGTATGGGTCTTGATTCTTTACACCCTCAAGCTTGGCGAGATTTGGCAGTTTTCGGACCATTTGCTCAACTTGACTCGGCGCTGGCATATGGGCTTGGTTGGCAAGGAAGAACAGCGCTCGAGATGGTGGAGGAATTGCCGGCCACATTGGGTCTTCGTAGAAGTGATCTTTCTCAACCGGGGGCGGCACGACAATGGGGATCTCGAGGGACGGAGACTCATTGATTTCTTCTTGAAATTCTTCACCAACCAATTTTTGAGTCTCCTCCTCTCTCAAAGAGTCATCTTCAAATAACTCCCATTCCTCCTCTTGTGGTTCCCTATTCATGGCGTTAGCAGATTCATCTGGAATTAGCATCAACCTAAACAACTCCGCTAGATTTGTCTCCATTTCCTCGTGAAGTTGGTCGAGCGCCTCCATCCTCTCTAACTTCTCTATTCGGAGTCTTGTCTCCTCCGAAAATTGGGCGACAAGGTCTTCAAGTGAGGTAGAAGACTCCGCTTGGTGACGGGGGGTGTCAAGCCGTGGTTCTGAATTGTTGGAGCTATCCTCAAAACCGTGGTGGTTTGTTGAATACCTCCAATACCGATAGTTAACATCGGCCATGTCTTCCAACAACCAATAAGCTTCATCCGCGGATAGTTGGTGAAAAGAGGTGGTACCATTCCCTCTTTCCACCCACATTCTTGTTGCGGCATCTAACCCGTCGAGGAAGATTCGTAGTTGCACCTCCCTCGGGAAACCATGGTGGGGACACTGAATGAGCAGTTCCTTGAATCTCTCCCAAGCACTAAAAAATGGCTCGGAGTCTCGTTGAGCAAATCTTAAGAGGACTTGTCGATCAGCCATCTCCAAGTACCTCGTAAAACAAGAGAAAACAAAAATAAAACAAAAGATTAAAGATGAAAAATAAAAGCCTAAATTAAAATCAAGTTATGTACTCACAATATTAACAACAATTTCAAATTCAATTCCCGCAACAGCGCCAAAAACTTGATCTAATTTATTTTTAGTATAATAATTTTCAAGCGTCACGGTGTCAAGTTTTGAGTATAAGGTGAGTGAGTATCGTCTCCACAGGGATTGGGTTTAGAATTGCCATTAAGTACCGCAATTATTGTAACTTGACTTTATCTAGGCAACCTAATAAAATGACAATTAAGAAAATAAAACAAAATAAATATGAAAATAAGAAAATAAAGTATCTATACACAAATGGTCTAGGGACTTGATTTCGCTTTTTTATTATTCCTATGTTCATCCTATTATGTAATCGCTAATCAATTCCATTCAATTCATTAATCAAGGCTCTAATATCATCTTGCAACCTCTCCCGAGTGCCTCACAAGAAATTGTATTTAAATACACAAAACAATATCCCTATTCGAAATGAACATTTAAACACAAATTAAGCTTCGCCTTTATGATTAGAAAATAGGAATGTCGATCGCCTCCCGGCCTCACAAAACCTAAATCCTAATTTGATTATCTAAGCATTGATCTCCTCCCGGTCTCACAACAACCTAGACTATGCTTCTCAAATCTAGATAAAGAATTCAATCTCTCCCGAGCATCAAATTTCGCAATCTAAAATTCATCTAACTCATTGGCAAAATAAATTACAAGCATTAAGCATAGAGAAACATAAATTAATTGGAAACGAAATTAAATTAACAATCAACAAAATATTCAAAACATAGTTCAAATAAAACTACCTCAAGTCCTAGATTTAATGTCTAGCTCAACATGGAAAAATAGATGAAAGAAGATAAAACCCAATGTCCATTGAAGAGCTTCCAAAGACCTCCAAGATGAAGGATTTCGGCCTCCTTTTGATGTTTTCTTCACTTTTCGGGCTCTCTTTCCAAATGGCATCTCTTTCCTTTTATCGACAACATTTTGGAGCTAGGGATTTAGTTGCGGCGCTGCAGCCCGTGAAAAAAGCGCTGCGTACGCATTTTTAAAGAGGGATTTTGTTCGCAGGGGGCTGAGACGCGCTGCAGCGCATTTGGGCGCGCTGCAGCGCGTAGGACACATTCCTGGCCCCTTTTGGCGCGCTGCAGCGCCCCTTGGACACGCTGCAGCGCGTGTCCAGCCTCTGGGCACGTTTTGGGCGCGCTGCAGCCCCTCTAGTACGCTGCAGCGCGCATTTTTGGAGCTGGGCAGGTTTTGGTGCGCTGCAGCCTGCGCCTCCTTTTCTCTCTGGACTTTTTTGTTTTCCGTTGCGCGCTGTAGCCCAAAATGGTGCGCTGCAGCCCGCTTTTTTGCATTCCAAGCCTCCTCTTTTGTGCCTTAAAATCCTCTTTTATCTCCTCTTGCCATTGATTCACAAGTTGGGCAAATATTCTTCTTTGCTTCATGCAAAATCATCCAAGTTCGCATTTATTTATAACTCCTATAAAAAAACACACAAAAGACATTAAACTAACAAAAATGCTTGAAAACTTACAAATATTCAAGCTTAAAAGTACTTGATTTGTTGGTAAAAATACTCGTCATCAAGACTCGTCGAGGACCTAGATCCCAGGATCCAGGAAGAAATCACATGGTCTCAACCCGTCGAGCAGTTGGAGGAAATCCAAGTAAATGAAAACAAGCCCACCAAAGTGCTAAAAGTAGGTTCAGGCTTAGCCCTGCCACATAAAGCGGAGATCAAAAACTTCCTAAAAAAGAACTTAGATGTTTTTGCGTGGAATCATTCTGACATGGAAGGGATCGACGCCGAAGTAATATGTCACTCCTTAAATGTCGACCCCTCATATCCACCCAAGCGCCAGAGACGTCGACCGATGAACCTAGAGAGGTACGAGGCACTGAAAGTGGAAGTCGACAAACTGATCGAAAATGGGTTCATAAGAGAGGCCCATTACCCGCATTGGGTATCAAACCCCGTTCTAGTGGTCAAACCCAACGGAAGCTGGAGGACCTGCGTCGACTTCAGTGATCTCAACAAAGCCTGCCCAAAGGATGGCTTTCCGCTCCCTCGGATAGACTAAATGGTCGACGCCACAGTAGGACATGAGATGCTGAGCTTCATGGACGCTTATTCCGGATACAATCAGATCCCCATGCATCTAGCTGACGAGGAGCACACATCCCTCATAACCAATAGGGGTCTCTACTGCTACGAGGTGATGCCTTTTGGCCTAAAAAATGTAGGGGCTACCTTCCAAAGGCTTGTGAATAAGATGTTTGCTCAGCAGATCGGCAAAACAATGGAGGTCTACGTTGATGACATGCTCGTAAAAAGCATCAGGACTAGCCATCACGTCGATCATCTGGGAGAAATGTTTATCATATTAAAAAAATACCACATGAAACTCAATCCCCAGAAATGTGCCTTTGGAGTTGGGTCGGGGAAGTTCCTTGGTTTTATGGTCAGTAACCATGGGATTGAGGCCAACCCTGAGAAAATCAAAGCCCTACAAGACATGTGGTCACCAACAAAGCCAAAAGAGGTGCAAAGGTTGACGGCTAAATAGGTTCATATCAAAAACCACTGACAAATGCGTCCCTTTCTTCAACGCTTTGAAAGGAAGCAAGCACTTTGAATGGACACCACAATGTGAGGAGGCTTTCCAAAAACTGAAGGAGCATTTGGGCAAACCCCCAATTTTATCAAAGCCAAACGTCGACGAGGAGCTTAGCTTATACCTCTCCGTGTCCCAACACGCTGTGAGCTCCGTACTGTTAAGAGAAGAAGAGAAGGTGCAATTGCCGATCTACTATGTGAGCAAAAGACTCCTCGACACTGAGTCAAGATATAGCGAAATGGAGCGTCTAGCCCTCGCCCTGATGGTAGCTTCGAGGAAGCTTCGGCACTACTTCCAATCCCACACAATACGAGTTCTCACAAACCACTCATTGAGACAGGCTCTACAAAAGCCTGAAACATCTGGCCGACTCCTCAAATGGTCGGTAGAACTAAGCCAGTTCAACATAAAGCACATGCCAAGAACCGCGACTAAGGGCCAACCGCTCGCCGACTTTCTGGCTGAATTCTCTCATAGGCCGACTCCCACCCCATTTGAAGAAACCGAGATTACAAAATGGAAGTTGTACGTAGATGGGGCGCCGAGCGAAAACAGATCAGGAGCTTTTGTTTTGTTAATCAGCCCCAAAGGCGATAAGATTACCTTGGCGGTACGGTTTAAATTTAAGGCGTCGAATAATGAGGCGGAATATGAAGCCCTAATTGTCAAACTGCGTTTAGCTAACCACCTAAAGGTCGAGGGGATCAGCGTCTACAGCGACTCCCAGCTAGTCGTCGCGCAAGTAAAGGAAGAATACCAAGCACGCTGTGAGAAGATGGGGGCATATCTGAGAAAAGTAAAGGAGGAACTCGTTAAGTACAAAAATTATGAAATACTCCAGATTCCACTAGCTGAAAATGCAAACGCGGACGCACTGGCAAAGCTGGCCTCATCAAGGGATTCCGACACACTAGACGTCATTCCCATTGAAGAACTGGAGCGGCCGACCATTGAGGAGCACGCAAAGGCATTAAGTGTCTAAGAAGGTGAAAATTGGATGATGGCACTCACACGATACCTAATGGACGCGCGGCTGCCGAATAATAAAGACGAGGCCTGATGAGTCAGGTATTGAGCCGCTAGGTACTTATTAATATATGTCATTCCCATTTAGAATGGAACAGTGTTATCCGCACTGTTAATATGGTGAGATATTGAATGAGTGTATTTCGCATAATGAGATTATGTGGAACAAGGACACAGACACAACATGAATTTCTAATAATTTCCGTTAAGTATAGAAATTCTAATTGAGTCTACCGATAATCATATATAGAATGATCTTAATCCTGAGTTCTTAACAAACTCCTATTTATGGATTTGTGTCTTTTGATTTACTCGGTACGGATTCCGAGATCCTGAATCCTATTCCTTGTATTTTGGAGACATGATGAAGTAGGTAGCTGGGAATGTTATTATACGAGATGGAATCCATTCCTTCTTGAGAAAGAAGTAGATAAATAATTCTCTTGAGGGTTGATTCGGTACTTGGACCAAGAGGGAGCTCTCGATTCATGAATGTGTTTTATGAATCACTTTGTCCATTAGAGAATCAATGGTACTCAAGGATAAAGATATAATTAGAGAGGTTAACAGATTCTACCTGGCTCTAATTATGAATTATTTATGGAGGATTGATCTATATGCAATGACTATATCAAATGGACACTTCACGGTTTAGAAGTAATTTTTATCTATAATTTCGAGAGTGCAATTCCAAGTTTATAGTGGAGTAACTATTGGAATTAATAGAATTAATTAATTAATTAAAGAGTTTAATTGATTATTAATTTTATTGGAAGTCGGGATTATAGGTCCATTAGTCCCCGCGTCGTCCTAGTAACTCTGCTAGACACAGAGGGCAAAATGGGAATTTTAGAATTACAGAATTCTAAAAATTAAACACTCCAAAATAATTAATTGAGAATTAATTATTATTTAAATAATATGATTATTTAAATTTGAATTTGAACACATCTAGATTTATCCATTTAAACTTATTTGATAAGTTGTTCAATTTAGAATTCAAATTAATTTAAGTTTGACTTAAATTGGAATTCGAATTTGAGTCAAAATTGGACTGCAGGATAAAGGATGATTTTTCTGTTCCGTCCCTATCTGATATTGGCGCCTACACAGGGATATAATCCCCCTAAGGTGGCCGGCCATAATAGAAAGGATAAGAGGAGATTTTGTTCCAAATTCAAATAGGAGATAATTAACAAGCTTTATCTTAGAGATAGAGATTTGATTCCTTTTTGAAGTTTGACTTCTACTCTTTAAATATGAGAATGATAGAAAATTGTGAAAAAACAAGTTTTGAAACAACTTTCAGCCCTAATTGTTAGTGCTGGCCGAAATTCTGAAGTAGAGAGCAAGGAAAAATTTTTTTCTCCAAAAATTCCACATCGTGCATGCGTTGGTGTTTGTGGAAATTTGAGTGTTTATTGTAACCCGTTTTGTCTCATGTGTGCCCACACACACGTCTTCGTGGATTCTAGGAATTAATGTGGAAGACAATAGTTTTCTAAACACAAAGCTTTGGAGTAAGGATTGTTCGAGGTCAAAGAACTCAAGTTATCAATCGAGTCGGCCTCTAGGAATTTTTCCTAATTGAGTTCTTAATAAATGAATTAACGAGATTAATTTATTCGTGCATAAATTAATATAATCTATAGATTATCTCAAAGGTTTTATGAAAATTTTTGTTATACACGATCCCCCTTTCCGCTGCGCTTCCGCATCCGAATTCGATTCGGCAACAAACAATTGGTATCAGAGTGGTCTATAGACTATATTATGTATGTATGTGATGGGTAGGCACTTGCATTTATAGATGTTTATATTTGATTCATGATGATGAATGTATGGATGATCGATTTGGTCGTTAATTATATGGTTCCATGGATCGCATTAAATTCGTTCAAATTAAATTATTTGTAATTTAATTCGGGATTAGAATTATTGTAATTCTAGGTATTGGGTGGAATTAGGGTTTTGATTTTGAATCAAAAGGAGGCCTTGAAGATCAAGTTTGAAGCTTTTGAAGATGCCCAAAAACTGCCCAGAAAAATCGTACAGAAACGAGGCGGGCGCCCCCGCCAGGCCAGGCGCGCGGCCAGGGTGCGCCTCAAAGACGCCGGCCGTGGCGGGCGCGCTGGATAGTCCACGCTGGAGTGCACGGCCAGAGCGTGGCAATAACAGAAAGTCGCAGGCGGCGCGCCGCCCAACGCGACCCGGCGGCGTGGCCGGCTGCGTGGCCAAGACGCGAGATAGTCTGCGTGTCTGCCGCGCGCCAGTAGCGGCCACGTAGCGTGGCGGCCAGCGCGACCATCCCGTACCCGCGTGCACCCAGGCGCATGGTCATCGGGCTAGATGTGATCAAATGGACCCCGAATGGGCCTGAGGTTTTCTGAAACCTTCATAATGCGTGCTAACGGACCCGGAAGAGTTCTGGACCCCGAAGAAGGTGAAATCCGACCCGAAGACGAAGAACGAAGCGAAAGAATGAAGAGTTCAAGAATCGAAGACCCGTTGATGTAACGGAAGAAAATAATTATTGTAATTATTTATTTGTTCAATTTTGGTTGTAATTTATATTTTCCATGGGACCCGGTCAAATCCATCTCAATAGCCGATTGCATATATTTATATTTTATGTTGATAATTATATTTTATATGTCCATGCATATAACATGCCATATAGATATAGTGTGCTTACTCATATGTTTTATAACATGCCATGCATACACGCGTATTCGTTATTATTTATTTTATTTATTTAAAAGAGTTTTAAAAGGATAAAATGAAAATAAGAATCATGCGCTAAAATTGATTTAATATGATTAAATTGATTTAAGTTGCAAAATTAATTTACAAAATAATAATACATGTGAAATTGAATTTAAGAGTTAAATTTTAGATTTTCACATATCCGAAAAATAAATTGTTTATTTATCGGGATTGGAAAAACATGAGATGATTTTCAAGTAAAATACATATTTGCAAAATAATGAGTGGGAGAGGGTTGTATGACAATACAACCCACTGGTCTCTATCGTTAGTTCAACACCATGAGATTCGAAAGGGGCTTCGCGGCGGCACCGATTCCGTACTCCCTACGGAAAGTGTTCTTTCGGATCAATAACAAGGTTGACTTCCTTGCGATAGGATTCAAGGATGTATTTCCGGTTTGACCTACCCTACGGCGGCACTCCGGAGTTACGTCTGTAGAATCTAAAATGATGGGTTACACTCATAAAAGTATAATCAAATTGTTGATTATATTTTTGACCAAAATAACAGTAGTTGATAAATATGAAAATATGAGATGTTTAAATTACATTTTTTAATTGAGAAGGTCTCGGTTCAATTTGTGATATTTTGACCTACCCTACGGCGGCACTATATTCGTGGTAAATTAGATTATCGTTGGCACCTAAAATTAAAACATGATTTATATATTTTTCATGTGCGTCATGCATCATATTTAATTGTGCCTAAATTCACATGTTTTGATATTCATGCACATAAATTGATTAGATGAATATTCTGCTTATTTCCAGCAATATGTCAAATCCTATAATCTCACTATACAAAACTGAAACACTGACTAGAGATAAACTATGCGAAGTGGTAAAGTAACATAAATAACTTACATTCATGTGATGAATATAAGTTTGTCCCAAATGGAGGATTGTCCTCCTGTCCTTGACGAAAACACAGTAGCTAACTGTTAGCTAGAGTTGTGCGTGGTAATTCACAAGAAGTATGAAGGCATGGAGACAGCTTATGAGATAATGCAATCATCAGATACTGTATCTAGGAATCCATAAAACAAAAGGCTTAGCTAATTACTGTAAGGGCCTGAGTAAAAGACAAAAGGAAAGTCGTTTCCACTAAAATAAAGGAAAAGAATCAAGCAAATATGATTTGCTAGTTCTAAAAACATGTTTAGTAAAAAGGGTGATTCCTTATTCTTGGATAGTAGATTCGGGAGTTGCTACTCATGTTTATTTTCTTTATTAAGTCTTAGTTCTTACAAGGAAATTGTTTCACCGAAATAAAGAAAGGAACTCAAGCAAATATGATGTGCTAGTTCTTAAAACATGTTTAGTAAAAAGGATGATTCCTTATCCTAAATAGTTGATTCAGGAATAACTAATCATGTTTGTTTTCTTTATTAAGTTTTAGCGCTTAAATGGAAATTGTTTCCATCTAAACAAAGAAAACGTTTCAAAGTAAATAAGATTTACTAATTCTAGAAACATCTTTAGTAGAGGGTGATTCCTCATCCTGGATAGTTGATTCGGGAGCAACTAATCATGTTTTGGTTTTCTTTGCAAAATATTAGTTCTTACAAAGAACTTGCCATCAGGGACTACACGATGAAAGTGGGAATACCGTGAGGATATTGGCAAAAAGCAGTGGGAAAAGTTAGACTTCAATTTTGAAAATACATTGTTGTGAACAATGTTTATTTCCCTCCAAGCATAAACAGAAATTTGATTTCTAATTCCAAATTATTTGAACAATTGCTTTTAAATAAAAATCTAGTCCACATCTTTCAGAATGGTTCCGATATATGTTCTGGATATTTGGAAAATGGTTTATATTGTTTAAACTGATGCCTGGCTCACTACAAAATATTGAAAAGTTCAAAAGTTGTCAAACTTAAGAATAAGGAGCAAAGGATCTCTCACGATAAATAACACATATATGTGGCATCTTAGACTTGGTCATATTAGCCTAAACACGATTTAATGACTGGTAAAGGATAGTCCTTTATGCGAACTAAAAGTTAGTGAGCGTCCAGCCTATGAATCTTGTCTGGGAGGCAAAATGACCACGGGCCTTCCATGACGAAAGGAGAAAGAGCCACATAACCTCTTCAGCTAATACATTCGGATGTATGTGGACCGTTAAACGTCCAAGACAAAGGAGGTTACGAATATTTCATCATTTTCATTGATGATTATTCGAGATATGGTTATGCTTACCTAATGCAACGAAATTCTGAAACTTTTAGAAAGTTTAGAGAATTCCAAGCAGAAGTTGAAAAACAGTTAGGTAAACCAATCAAGACACTTCAATTAGATTGAGGGGATGAAAACCTGGACTAAGAGTTTCAGGATTTCTTGATTGAAGAAGGTGTGGTATCCCAATTGACTACACCCGGTGCACCATAGCAGAATGGTGTAGCCGAAATGAGAAATCAGACTTTGCTCGACATGATAGGATCAATGTTGAGTTATTCTTCACTTCCTGCTTTGTTCTGGGATTATGCCCTAAGAACCACCACGTATATTTTGAATCTAGTACCATCTAATTCTATACCAAAGACACCCCTAGAGTTGTGGAATGTCGAAAGCTAGTTTTGAAGCATATTCGCATAAGGGGTGTCCGGCTCATGTGATGAAACAATAGACTGGGAAGTTGGAACCAAGATCGTAAATATGCATGTTTGTGGGATATGCAATGGGGACAAAAGAATGATTATTTTATATAGTCATAAGAATCAAAGGTAATTGTATCGATAAATGCCACATTTCTAGAGTATGACTATATGATAGTTATCAAGCCTAGAAGCAAAGAAGTTCTGAAAAAGTTACTTTCCAATAAGATTGGACCACAACCGACAAGAGTTGTTGGAACGCTAAGAATGACCACGATTCCTAATCAAACTCTAGTGGCACCTCGTTGTAGTGGGATGGTAAGCAAGTTACCTGATCGATATATTGAGGAAACACATATCGTCACTGCTGATGATGGTAAGGAGGATCCGTTGACCTTTAAGGCTATGATGGATAATTTGATAAGGAAAAGTGGCAAGCATCTATGAAACTCGAACTAGAGTCCATGTACTCTAATTCAGTCTGGCAACTTGTAGATCTACTCGAAGGGGTAAAGCGCATTGGATGCAAGTGGATCTTCAAGAGCATAAGATAAGCGGATGGAAAAGTAGAGACTTATAAAGCAAGGCTAGTGGTTAAGGGTTACACCTACAAAGAGGGAGTTGACTATGAGGAAACTCTCTCACCGGAGGCCATGCTTAAGTCCATCCGAATACTTTTAGCCATAACAACATATTTTGAATATAAGATATGGCAGATGGATGTCAAGACAGCTTTTCTGAATGGCTATCTTGAGGGAACCATCTATATCGATCAGCCAGAGGGTTACATAGAGAAAGGCCTAGAGCAGAATGTCTGCATACTGTAGAGATCCATTTATGGATTGAAACAAACTTCTAGATCATGGAATATCAGGTTTGTTGAGGCTATTAAATCTTATAGATTTGATCAAAACCAAGATGTTTCAAATGAAAGAAAAGAAGATGTTCTTATTCCTTACAAGTCCGAATATATGATATTCAGTGGGAGTAGTTAGTTGTCGTCAGTTGAACTCAAGATTTGATCATTGAGCGGTCGTGTAGTGTATCCTTAAGTATATAAGGAAAATAAAGAAACTATAATATAGTTTAGTCAGTGAAAGAGTTGTCTTTCACTGGATACATAGACCTTGACTATGAGTCATACGTGGATTTTGAGAGTCAACATCCAAGTCTGTGTTCACACTAGGTGAAGGAGTCATGACAAGAAAGGTTGTTGGCAAAGTGTGATTGCTAATTTTATCATTAAGAGTTAATGTGTAGCAGCTTGTGAAGCAGCAAAAGGAAGCAACCTGACTCTAGAAAAATTCTTAACTGATCTGGAAGTTGTTCCAGACACAGATCAGTCATCGACACCTAGAAAGTTTCACGATTTTAGACATATCCTACCTGCTTTAGGACAAGTGGGAGATTGTTGGGAATGGTGTCCTAGAAGCATGAGATGTAATAGGATATTTATTATTTATTTAATGAAAGAGTTTATTCATTATTTTATGTGCATATATTTATGAATATTTTATGAATATCAATGAAAATTCCATGATTATTTATGTAACCTTAAACATTGTATATAAGTGTTATATATGAGAGGATAATGTTTAAGGATAATAATCAAAAAGCAATGTTCATAATGAATTTAATTAAAGTTTGAAATCTTTAATTAAAACATTATTAATACATGTCATTCTCATTTAGAATGGAACGGTGTTATCCACACTATTAATATGGTGAGATATTGAATGAGTGTGTTTCGCATAATGAGATTATGTGGAACAAGGACAGAGACACAATATGAGTTTCTAATAATTTCCATTAAGTATAGAAATTCTAATTGAGTCTACCGATGGTCATATATAGAATGATCTTAATCCTGAGTTCTTAACAAACTCCTATTTATAGATTTGTGTCTTTTGATTTACTCAGTACGGCTTTCGAGACCATGAATCCTATTCCTTGTATTTTAGAGACATGATGAAGTAGGTAGCCGGGAATGTTATTATACAAGATGGAATCCATTCCTTCTTGAGAAAGAAGTAGATAAATAATTCTCTTGAGGGTTGATTCGGTACTTGGACCAGTAGGAGCTCCGATTCATGAATGTGTTTTATGAATCACTGTCCATTAGAGAATCAATGGTACTCAAGGATAAAGATATAATTAGAGTGGTTAACGGATTCTATCTGGCTCTAATTATGAATTATTTATGGAGGATTGATCTATATGCAATGACTATATCAAATGAACACTTCACGGTTTAGAAGTAATTTATATCTATAAATTCGAGAGTGCAATTCCAACTTTATAGTGGAGTAACTATTGGAATTAATAGAATTAATTAATTAATTAAAGTGTTTAATTAATTATTAATTTTATTGGAGCTCGGGATTATAGGCCCATTAGTCCCCGCGTCGTCCTAGTAATTCTGCCAGACACAGAGGGCAAAATGGGAATTTTAGAATTACGGAATTCTAAAAATTAAACACTCGAAAATAATTAATTGAGAATTAATTATTATTTAAATAATGTGATTATTTAAATTTGAATTTGAACACATCTAGATTTATCCATTTAAACTTATTTGATAAGTTGTTCAATTTAGAATTCAAATTAATTTAAGTTTGACTTAAATTGGAATTTGAATTTGAGTCAAAATTAGACTACAGGATAAAGGATGATTTTTCTCTTCCTTCCCTATCTGATATTGGCGCCTACACAGGGATATAATCCTCCTAAGGTGGCCGGCCATTATAGAAAGGATAAGAGGAGATTTTGTTCCAAATTCAAATAGGAGATATTGATTCCTTTTTGAAGTTTAACTTCTACTCTTTAAATATGAGAATGATAGAAAATTGTGAAAAAGTAATTTTTAAAACAATTTTCAGCCCTAATTGTTAGTGCTGGCCGAAATTCTCAAGTAGAGAGGAAGGAAAAAATTTTTTTTCTAAAAATTCCACATCGTGCATGCGTTGGTGTTTGTAGAAATTCGAGTGTTTACGGTAACCTGTTTTGTCTCATGTGTGCCCACACACACGTCTTCGTGGATTCTAGGAATTGACGTGGAAGACAATGGTTTTCTAAACACAAAGCTTTAGAGCAAGGATTGTTCGAGGTCAAAGAACTCAAGTTATCAACCGAGTCGGCCTCCAGGTATTTTTCCTAATTGAGTTCTTAATAAATGAATTAATGAGATTAATTTATTCGTGCATAAATTAATATAATCTATAGAGTATCTCAAAGGTTTTATGAAAATTTTTGTTATACACGATCCGCCTTTCCGCTGCGCTTCCGCATCCGAATTCGATTTGGCAACCAACAATAAATGCCAAAGATATGCCACGATTCCTAGAGCACCCCAAGAAAAGCTAACTTCCATTCTCAGTCCATGACCCTTTGCCAAACGGGGGGTTGACCTGATCGGGCCGTTGTATCCTGCACCTGGGGGGTTTAAATTCGCAATCGTTGCGGTAGACTATTACACAAAGTAGGCTGAGGCCAAGGCCCTAGCTACAACCACGGAAGCAGCCTGCACCAAATTCATGTGGGATCACATCGTGTGCAGGTTTGGGGTTCCCCACTCAATAGTGTCTGACAACGCCTCGACATGCAGGTTCTGCGACAGTTTGGGCATCCGAAAAGACTTCTTGGCGCCAATCCATCCGCAATCAAATGGACAAGTCGAGGCGGTCAATAAAATATTGAAATATACCCTTAAAAAAAGACCCGACGACCTAAAAAGGAGATGGGCCGAGGAGCTTCCCAAAGTCTTATGGGCATACAGAACAACAAGCCGAACTACAACGGGTGAAACACCCTTCTCCATGGCGTATGGCATCGAGGCTGTGCTTCCCATAGAAATTGAAACACCGACTCTAAGAACCATTCTCCATAACGACGCTGATAACGCAGAGGGCATGAATGGAGAACTCGATTTATTAGAAGAAAAGTGACTCAACTCCCAACTACGTCTCGCCGCTTATCAGCAATGGACAGCGCGATACTACAATAAGAAAGTTCGGCAAAAAAGATTCATCCCAGGAGACCTAGTGTTAAAAAGGGTGACGTTGAGTACAAAACCCAAAAACACTGGTCCCCTGGGCCCAACTTGGGAAGGGCCCTACTGCATAAGGGAAACACTACGTCCTGGCACCTACATATTAGAAAGCCTCAGCGGCAAAAAAGTTCAACAGCCATGGAATGCTGAACAACTAAAGCTGTACTACCAATGATGTATGAAATTTTTATGCATCTCAATTGTACATTCTTTACAAGTAGAATAAATTGATATGTTTGCAGAATGAAAGAGATTTACCCCTTAATAACGTGTCTGCTTAAAAAACCAAGGGTATATTAAACAGACATGGGAGGATGAAGGCCCGCGGAACACTTAGTGAAATTCTAAGGAATTTCCTAAGACGACGACCCCAAGGGGTAAACTTGACGTCAGATCCTCTAAGGAGGAAAGACAAACACTTAGTGAAATTCTAAGGAATTTTCTAAAAAATAAAAAAAAAACTCGACAAAATCTTACATGGATCTGGAAGGAGATCTGTTTACATTGGCGGTCGACCAAGGAAGACTGGGACGTTGTGATCTAATGAGGCTCGAGGAAAGACTCATAATCGAGGGGGAAGTTTTAGCATCACCCCAACCTCGGCATTAGAAATATCTGAGACCTGAAAATTCCCATCCATTATCTTTCCCCCCGGGATCAGCACGCGTTCTCTCGGCGCCGGGGGAGAACTAACATCGGGAATGGGCACCACCGGTGTCCAGGCCTTGTCAATCGACGCCTGGTCAGTGGTCGATTTCTTATCGGTACGCCTCTTCTTGTGAGCTTGCTTGCCCCCCCGGTGCCGAAGGATCCTTGACCTTCTTGCCCTTCAGTGCAGGAGAAGAAGAGCTGGCCATCTCTTTTCCCTTCGACGAGGGCTGTTGATTTGGTGGGGGCTGCGGGACAGACGGGGGCTATTGGCTCGGCCCCGTTGGCTCCCGGGTAGTTGAATCCTCAACGATGTCATCTCTAGCCACAAAAAGAAGATATGATCAGTGTTAGGAAAACACGAATCATAATTTTAGAAGGCGCCGAGAGAAGTAATTGCTTTCATCGCTTAAATGGAAGTACGCGCAGCCGGCATCTAGGTCCGAAGGATTGGGGAGGTCTAGGATTAGGCCGGTAGCACGAAGATTCTCCTTGGTTAGAAGCGTTTCAAAGTGACGAACCTCTGACGGATAGGAAAAAGCATGCTCGACCCTCGCCAAACTATTACCGGAGAACTTCAGTCGGTCTTGATTAACTGCAGGACAAAGGAATCCTCATCAACATATGAAAAAAGAGCAAAGTCAGATAAAAAGAGAGTCAAGAGGCTTACTCATATTTCCAAACACCGCCTGCACCTGCCTTCGGCAGGGCCGGCGGTCGTTAGGATGAAAGTTGAAAGGCCGCGGATCAAGAAGAACATGGGCTTCCACCCATGTGACGACGAGAGAAT